>CAHIKZ030001055.1:515000-647500 GCA_903632075.3 Acanthosepion pharaonis
GTAAATTTTTGTTTAATTAAAATAGGTATCCATTTGTTATTTAAAAAAAAAATCCCAAATCCTGTAATCCATTAGTGTTGTGGAGGTACCACATGTGCTACCACCCTGGCAGCAGTGTTATCTTGGCCAAGGCAGCCTTAATGTTAATATACAAAAATTATCCCCCGCCCCAACCAAAAAAAATGTACCATATATTTTATGATTGAGCCAGTTTTTTTTTTTTAATTTGTGACATTTATTTTTTTTTTTTTATTGACGTATTTATGACATTGAAACTGAAAGAATCTATCCCAGATCTTCTCATGAATTGTTGAATAAAATGAATTTTGAGAACCCTCCCCAACCTTATATATACACACACACATATATATATATATATATATATATATATATATATATATATATATATATATATATATATATATAGTACAATACTATAACTATTTATTTGCTTTCAATTGTGTGCAAACTATAGTTAATGGTTGTTAGTGGAAAACCTGCTGGACAGTTTCTATCCATTTATCATTACACACACACACACTCGTTCACATAATAGCATATACATGTGTTGTTACACACTCCATTTTTTTACAGATATAAATATTTAAGTAAATGCTCTGTTTATAATAAACAGTATTAAACAACGTTTACCGGCCTGAATGTCAGAAATTTTCAAACCTGTATCCTATATATATATATATATATATATATATATATATATATATATATATATATATATATATATATGTGTGTGTGTGTGTAATTATTTATTCGGAAATTATAACACAAAAATGTTATTAAAATCACTACAAAAATAGCCATTTCGTTTCAACACTTCTGTTGTCTTCTCAAGTGATGGTGTTGAATGTATTTTTGTTCTACTCTGTATTGAGCACTCTTTTAAGAATAGTATTTGTTGGTTATTGGAATTTATTCCGTATACACCAATCCTATACTCTGTGTATATATATATATATATATATAAAAGGGTTGATTGAAAAGTATCGGGATTTGTGCTGTAAAAAAATTACAAAATAGAACTACAACACATATGAATTCAACAGTCAATTTCCTTTGACTGGTGTGTGCATTCCTGGAATTTGGGGATAGTGAGCAGCTGCTTCCTTGTTGCATCCTCTTGTATTTCTCTGATGTCTTGAAATCTTGTCCCTTTCAAGTGGGATATGATTTTGGAAAAGGAAAAAGTCACAAGAGGCAAGATCTGGGGAATATGGTGGTTATCAGACTTGGAGAAAAACCAAAAAACTGCTGTACAAGCCATGATCACTGATAGAACTTATGGTGTGGTGAGATGACCACACTCTACACACTTCCCTTCCAAGCGCTACTATAAACAATGGAAATAAGCAAGAATGTTATAACTTAGTGTGTATGTGCAACAGTTCAATGTCTATCTGTGCCAAGCGAATTCACTCTGTGTACTTTAGCTCCATTATCATAGTAACAGTCACAATGCTTTTTGATCAGAGCTTGTGTGTGTGTGTGTGTGTATATATATATATATATATATATATATATATATATATGTGATGGATTCTCCTGTCATTTTTGACATATGAGAGTTTAGCTGCATGTTCCACACTTGATGCCCTACTTGTGTTTGTGCCTTTGTTGACTTTTAAGGTCAGCTTTCCACCTATAAGACAAGGAACCACACCCCTTGTGAAGGCTGCAGGAATGTTTGAGCAGTGATCTGACTTGTAATATGTTCAATGCGTGACTTCTCAAAAGGCCTTTTATGCATACGCTCTCCCAACTTGACAAGATCAGAAGCTGCTTCCTCAAAGAACAACAGGGTGATGTCAATAGAATTTAGGTTTTGGTTAATTTTATCCTGTACCCCAAAAGAGGTCTCCCACTTTCTGAGAACAATCATGCAGTTGGCTGTACATGAGAATTTTTGGTGTCCTTTCCTCACTCCTGCACATAACATACATACAGGAAGGCAAAAGTCGTGCAACAAAGGGGTTAATGGATAGGTTGAAGAGTTCCTTTGAGTGAACAATGGACACGACCATAGATTTTTGAAATCAGTTGTTTATTAGATGTGCCCAAGAAATCTTGAGGAACTTAAAGAAAGAATGAAATATGAATGCAGTAAACTGACAGAGGAATCCCTCCGATATGTTGATGAATCATGCAGGCACAGAATTGAAATGTGTTTTGAAAAAGGAGGCAGACATTTTGAACAGCACATATAATGATTAAATAACTAGGAAATAAAAATGTTCATGTGCCATTCTACTTTTAGTAAATGATCCCTATGGTATATGACTTTTGTCTCATTCTGTATGTATATATACTCACAGTCTTCATACATAGATGTTCAGACATGATCTATAAGTAATTGTTTCTACCTTTGAGATGCAGCATTAAATTTATCTGGCCTCTCTATTTTTATGACCTTTTTTTTTTTCCCCGAAATTCTTTAATCTAAAAAACTGAAGTAAAAAAAAATACAGATAACTAAACCATTGTTGAAATCAGTCCTGGCATCAGCAAAGAAATACACATTCATTCTTATATAGCATATGTTGTATTACAGAAAGCAATTCTGTTCCAATAGTAACTTTTCTACTTGTACAATTCACATAGTCATAATAATAATAAAATTTACTTAGTATAATTATAAGTATAAAAGTATGCACCCCTTGTATGCACGTGCACACACACACACAAATTGTAGCTGTTTTGTTTTATTTATGCCCAGTTACCTAGCATTTTTCAGTCTCTATAAATACTTATTTAGACAGTGTATGTACATACATTTCATACATTGTGTGTATAGATCTCCCTGCTGCTTCATTGCTTCCACTTGTAGACTCACATTTAGTTGGCTTTCCTTTCCTTTCCAGTAATAATGAGAAAACATACTTGAGCTGAATCAAGAACATTTATAAGGTTTTATAAGCCTATCAGCACCCCCTCCAAAAAAAAAAAAATCATTCATCTACACTGGGAGATGTTTTGGTCTCTTAGCAAAAAGAGAGGGAAAAAAAAAAAATCTTTGGTTTAAAAATATCCTTTTCTGCTTTGTTGTCTGATGCTTTGAAGATAAATTTGAATTTTTTAAATATTTTCTGAAATCTATAATTATTTATTCTATATATTATTTATGTATCTCTCTCCCCCCTCTCTCTCTCTCCCCCTCTCATATATATATATATATATATATAAAGCTTGCTTTTTTAATTAAATGTTTTTTAATTTCCTGCTATTTGTACCTGCTGCTTTTAGAATTTCATTTTTCTCCAATGAAATTATTTTTTTTATCAATTTTATTTTGTCATTTATTTTAATTCCCTTTTTATAATATATTTGGAAATATTGCCAAATTTATTAAAAGGTATTAAAAATTTTCTTTCAATGTAATGTCATTTCACGATCGTGGTGTTCCATAGGTCCTCCTACCACTTTTTTTAATTATCTGTGAATTCCCATGACCCCCCGTTTTTTTTTTTTTTTCTTTTCTTTTCTCATTGTGGTGGGATGGTATTCGGTTGCCCGGCCATCTACATTGTCACTATCTGTCAACTGATATTAACTATGCAGATTGCCTAGCTATCACACCATACTTATCTTCTCTTTGCTTTTACCTGTTTTCTTCTTCTTATTATTATTATTATTATGATGAGGGATAAATTGTTGTCTAAATTATGCAAAATGAAAATAACAATGACATATAATTTTAAGATATATTTACCAAAATTATGCAAAATTATCTTGAAATATTAAAGAGTAAATTTACTCGTTAAAATTACCATTGGCTTCAACCATGGCCTCTAGACGACTTTGGAATCTCCTGCAACTCTTCTAGATGGTCTCCTTGTTTAAGTTGATGCATGTTGTCATAATCCTTGCCTTCAGTTCTTCTTTGCTGTCACAAGGAGTTTTGTTGGTATCTCACTCAACTGTACCCCACACATAATAATCAAGGGGGTTGCAGTCTGGGGAGTTAGGTTACCAGATGTAAGGGGTGATGTAGTTGCAAAAATTGTCAGACAGCCATGACTGGGTTCTCCTGTTTGTGTGGCATGGTGCAGAGTCCTGTTGCCAGATGTAGGGTTTTCCAACAGCTACCCTCTTGACCCAGGGCAGCACTACCTCCTCAAGGCACTTGATATAGGCCTTTGTGTGGAGTGACTCGCCAACAAATTTGGGAGTTTTTGACAGAATGATCAGAATGAGTTTCTGTACCTTTGACTCATCTGACTCTCGACTCTGTCACTCTGAAATGTTTGTATTGAAGCTTTCGGCATGAATGCTAAACAGTACAGCATGCTGTTTCCAAATTTCTGGCACAGTGAATTGCGTCATGGTGCTCTTTTTCTCAAAGGTTGTGCCGAGCTTCACCCTATTATACTGTGCAGTTGACAAAATCAAAGACAACATATATATATATATATATATATATATATATATATATATATCTTGGATTTTAGGAAAATAATTAAAACTTAAATCCCAGTATGTGTTTTACCCATAATTTATTTTTAAGTGAAATTTTGTTAGATGATAGGAAGAATTTAATGAAACTGAAAATTAATTCTGAATGTGTCCTTAAATGCCTTATCTCTATTGGACCTCCTCTTTACATGAATCTAGATGTTTTTAAAAATAGTCAAGGGATAAACACATACGCAAATTTGAACCTTTTTAAAGTTAGAGCTTATCTGCTCATATTAAGAAACTTAAATTGTAGCTGAAAAACTGCAAGGGTTTTTTTTTGTGCTCTAATCTACTTTGATCTAAGTATTGATGTTTTTATAAGAAAATAATTTGCCTCTTGACTAAAAGCAATCAAGTGAAAAAAAGAGAATTTTTTTAAGGCTTAAGGTGTTTTAACTTTTGAATTTCAAATAAAGGTAAATGACAGTTTTTTTTTTTACCCATGTTTTGTACTTATTTTTATGGATTTTGTTTTAATTTTTTTATACTGAAAGTAATAAATGATTGTTTGTTCGTTGTTTGATTTTAGATACTATCTGGAAAGCTTTGGGCTGACCCGCTTCCCAGAATCTGATATCTGGTTTTGCTCTTGTTCTTCTTTTTAAATATACCATGCTTGGTTGGGCAGATAACTTTTTTGATATCTCCCTTATTGTTTTATCTTAGTCATCTATTAGTCTTGGGCTCTAGATGATATTTCTAGACTGATGTCCCCCCCCCACTCCCCACTCTCCAGTACATAAGGCCTTGGTTGGTAGGTAGGTAGGTAGGTAGGTAAGAAGGAAGGAAGGGCATACTGTTATTGATGCAGTAGGTCCCTCCTTCTCCATGTTGCTGAAATGATGCAATTGAAAGGTAAATGCTGATAGGTATGATTTCAATGACACTGTTGCAAGAGCTGCTAGGGTGTTGCTAAATACAGCCATGAACTGCCTTAGCTGCTCCTTCTCTGAATTTTTTTTCTTGAGCTTTCTTTGAAGGGGAAAACCAACCTGAAAGAACATCTGATATTGACCTCATGAGAGAGAGAGAGAGAGGGGTGATTTTTACACCCTCCCCCACACTGATGCTTCCTTGTTTTTGTAACAGTAATTATTTTTAATTTTGTCCCTTATGAAAAATTTTAAAGCTTTCAGAGTTTTTAAAGAAATTACACGACTTATTAAAGAAACAAAAATAAGCAATCCAAGTTTGTATGATAATTGATTATTAAATCACATCTAACATTTGTATTGGAAAACTAGACAAAAATGTGATTTTGTTTCCTAGCCAGAGTGAAGATATTCAATCCTTAAAATGTCTCTTGTGTTGTTGATGCCAGGTTGGTAATGCTGATAATTACATGCTGACCAAGAAGAAAAATGTTTCTCATGATTAAATAGGAGGCACAATGGAGAAATGGATAGCACCGCGGATTGAGGAATCTGAGCTGAGTTTGAATTCCAGTCGATTCCATTACATTCACTTACGTGCTAAGTATGAAATTTGGAAAGGTATGAATCCACTTCTTCTCCCTCCAGCTATAGGTGAATAGCAGAACAGACTGGGTTCTATAGCCTTGGATGGCAACTAATCTACTGCAGAAAGAAATGACAACTTACTGCGGGAAAGAATCTGCCTCATCAGTCCTGTATCAAAAGATACATGATCGCCTAAGAGTGTATCACACATGGCACTAAAATTAATTAATTATTTACATAGAAGCTTTATTTTTTTTCCTCTAGAATTTAAAACTTGTGATTTTCTTAATTTTTTTTTTGCTTATAAGAAATAAGTCCATGGTATTGAAGAATTTAACCATGGACATTGCAGCATCCAGTCCAGTGCTTTAACCACTAAGCTACCATCTGTTCAGAGGAATCATACCACTTGGAAGACATTCATCTGTAGTGACATGTATATTTTGAATGTTTACAAAAAGTTGCTTTTTAAAATTTGTAATACTATTGCTATCCATACAGTTATTACATGAAATGTTTATGCAATGCTAACAGCTACTAAGGGGCATAGATAGTCAAGTTTGTGTACATGTAAAAAAAAAAAAAAAAAGTAAAAAAAGATGTCTGTGTATTGAAGTGTAAAATATTATTCTCATTGTAATTTGGCATTTAAAATTTGGAACGATGTGACAAGAATATCCTAACAATGTTAATTGGGCATAAAATGTGGCCAAATTGCTTGCTGACTATATCTTTGTCGTTTTTACATTTGTCAACAGAAGAAAGAAACAAAAAAAAAAAAAAAAAAACATTTCTTGGTATTCATGTTAGATGGACTAAAACTCTCCTGCTTTTTTGAAATTAATTCACTAAAAAATCTTATAAAATTGGCTTCTAAGCAATATGGTAACTTTATAATATTGACCCTTGCTTCTGCTTGATACCATGCATGATGAAGATTATTATTATTGTCTGCCTTATTTTTTTTTTTTTTTTTTTTTTTTAATTGACAGCATGGTTCTTTTAATCTTTCTAACCAATTTTTGTGACTAACATTCTTTTGGTAGAACTGTATAATGTTTTTTATACTAAAACAATTTCTTGTAGATGATAATGGACAACTTTCATGTCTGCAGAACATATTGGAATATATTTTTGTTTATTTGTAGGTATTTGATAAAGTGTCTGTATTTTTAAAACTAGGAATCATTTGAGATAATACATTTTTTTTTTTTTATTATTTGTTAATAATTTATGTTGGAATTTTTTTAAACAGAATTGTTGTTAATGTATGCCTTACTATTTGTACCAGCCCACTCATCTTGGTTGTTAGACTCACGTTTCGGTCATTGCAACCTTTGACCTTTTTCAAGTATATACTATCCTATTCAGTTAAATTCTAAGCCCAAAACCGATATTCATCTACGGAAGTAGATAGTTCACCTTCAGCTTTCTATGTTCAAGGGAGATAACTTGCATCAATATTCTTCATTCTATTTTGTCAATTGTGTTGTTGCCTATTTCATAGACTGAACTGGATATCTCAATCCATGGCAGCTGGAAGTACAATATTTATACAGATGTGTGCGCACATACACACGCATTCTAAAGAAGTAATGGATTTTTTATTTATTAATTCAAGAGATTTCATAATTTTAAACGTTATTTATAGTGGATGCCTATATTTGAGCAGATGTTCTGTTTATTTATTGAACAGTATATTTGTTTATTTTTGTCTGCTTGCCGGAAGAGTGAATATTTTTCTTTAATAAGATTTTTCAGATATTTAGGCTACTAGACAAAAATAAATAAGTATACTGTTTATTTAAACAAGAACGTCTACTCAAGTATGGGTATCTGCTATAAATAATGTTTAAAGTTATAAAATCTGTCAGATTAATAAATAAAAAAATCCATTACTTGTAAAGAAATTGCTTTGTTTACATTTGGATACAAAACTGAGCAGATATGAACTTTCGGTAATCTAAGGATTTGCATTTATAAGGCACTCTTTGGAATTGCTTTGTTGGCAGAGTCAGTCTAAAGCATGTTGGATCTAATGTCAGTTTCTCCTGCTAGGAGAGACACAAGTTCAAATCCTGCCAGAGAGTGCATATTTTTCTTTAATAAGATTTCTTGACTATTCAGGCTGTTAGATGAAAATGTACTGTTTAATAAATAAACAAAGCATCTACTCAAATATGGTTATCCACTAAAAATAGCATTCAAGCTGAGATATACATATATATATATATATATATATATATATATATATATATATATATATATATATATATATCAGGCAGGTCAAAGAGATAAAAATAAACAGCAGAAATAATAATATTGAAAATAAAACTGATAATATTTTATATTAGTCAGCCTTTTGACCAAATGGAAGCATGAGACAGATTTTAAAAATTGGAATTTTTAGACTGTTATATACTGTACCTATGAACACTAATGGGTATGTCCCAATCCTCATAAATACGTTGGACACTATTGTAAGTGGGGGTAATATGGTGTCTAAGTAGTTCACCACTAGCAGTGGTTTACCTACTACACACTGCTGGCGACTATTTTGTTGATGTTATAAAGATTACCATTTCATTTCCAACCTTTGTTTTGGTTATTTCTCATTCAGTAAGCCTTTCTACATTACAACATACACACACTTGTGTTTTTTCTCAAAAAGATGAAAAATAAAATCCCCCCCAATGTGTTATATTACTGAAGAGATCTGGTAGTTTTTGGTTAGTTAGTTAGTTTTCCATGACTATAGTTGTAGAGGATTTTCTGTGGAAACAGTATTCTTTTAAGTATGCATAAATTCCTGTTTTGATCCTAGAATGTGTTAATCTATTTGTAAAATTCTTTACTATTATTTATTTAGGAGGCACTGTGGAGTAATGGATAGCGGCTCGGATTGAGGAAACTGAGAGAAGAGTTCGAATTCCAGTCGGATCCATTACATTCACTCACGTGCTAATAATACCCTTGGGCAAAGGTATGCATCTTCTCCTCTTCCTCCTAGCTTAGTTCTATAGCCTTGGGTGGCAACCGGTTTAGGAGAAGGAAACTCTGAATTCAAACTGGCCTGGAGAGAGAGTTGGTCTCTGTCAGGCTATCTTGCCCAAGAAATCCCACTTCTGCTGTGGCTGCAGTACATGCAGTGCCCCTACGACCTTGATGGATCACAGGATTTGTGATCGTGAAATATCTCGGAAGGGTAAGTTGAAAATTACTGATTGTAATGTAATTCTTAAGCTCACCTGAAAGGTTTTTATTTATTCATTTTGAAAATTATAATTTATGAATTTAGAATTTTCGTTTCTGTATTCTCTTGTTTGTTGTTGACTTTAAGTAACTCTGTCTGGTGGGTACAATGGCCAAAATAATTTTTCCAGTGAGGAAAAGGTGTTTTTGTTTTCATTGTATGTTACATGTAGGAAATTATATATCATTCATGTTTATAAGAAAGAAAAAAATTACATTTAAAAAGCTCTATTGGCATCTATTTGGTAAATGATTTTTTTTTTTTTTTAATGAAAGTCTTGTGGCTGTCCATTAATTGGCAATCTGAATAAAAAAAACTCACCTCCAAAAGTCTTAATAATAGTATCTCCCAATCTCAAAAACCTACGTCTATTTAATTATTTCATCCCATGCAAGGAAGTAAAGCCACAAAGATACAAGGGGATAATGAGTGTGAAAGAATTAGAAAAATAAACTTTATTAAGGAGCGAGAACAATAGGAAGAGTAATCAAGAAGGCAGTAGATAATGATTGCTTCTAACTTTTACCACACTGCAGGCGACAATAGTCGCCATAGAATTCTCTCCCTTGAGACGGTTGCTATAAATAAACACTTGTCAACTGTTATTTCTGGTATTTTAAGATGGATATTACCTACTACTGCTTTGAAACAAGGTTAAACTTCCATTTTCCAATGTTATTTTGAATTCTTCTAGACTCTACACAAGGTGTAACACTGATTAAACCCACATTCATTTTTTCGCAATTTTTTGTAAAGATGGCCATGTCAGTATCCAACAATGCCTTTATTCAGGAGTTTTTCTTTGATTAGGACTCTGATGATGACTTTGAAGGCTTTACTTGAATGGATATTGACAGTGAAATGGTCAGAGATGATAACCATGCTAGGAAAAGTGATGATGACCACTAGCAGATACTATCATCCATGCCTGACTAATTTTATGGAATCTTGGCAACCATTGATATATCTGATAGCCTTTCTGAAGATGAATTATTTTGTCTATTTATAAATGAAATAACTTTATTCACCAATGAGACAAATATGAGTCTGGTGAAAGAAAGAACTAACAAATGCTAGTGTCTTCTCGTATGTAAACACAAGAAAACATGTCACTTTTTTTAATGTGAATGAAAGCCGCCTTAACAATTTTGCTTCTTATTGCAACCCCAGAACTCCACAAGGAATAATGAAAGTTAAAGTACATTGAATTATTTATGTATTTTTAATGTATTTGTTTTTATTTTGCATTTTTTATTTCGTGTTTCATTTTTTTGTTTTCAAACATCAAAACATGCATGCAAAATTTAATGCATTACATCAAAATATTACTCATTCATTCTTTTATTAGTGGACAAAAAATAAAATCTATACACACAATACAAAGAAAATAATAATTTTAAAACAGTAGGTGTTCATGTTTTTCTACCTAAAAAAAAAAAAAATGCAGTGGCAGGGAGGGGGGACAATTCTAAAAAGAAATTAGCATGGTAATGGTTAAATTATGGAAGATCAAAGTTGGCTGGAAAACAAGTAACTGGAAGAGAGATCCTCAAACAAGAAATGTGGGAAAAAAATTGTTAGCATTAAATTCACAGTTACATTTAGCCAATTCGACTGTGAATTTTTTGAGACCTTTTTGTTAATCTAATCATTAAGTTAGCTAAGTATCATATGTGATATATGCTTGGGTGATCATGTTTCTTTTGATCCATGACTGACTAGGCAGATTTTCCCTCAGTAGGTTGCCATTTCATTCTGTGGTAGACTGGTTGCCAACAAAGGTTATAGAACCAGATCTGTTCTGCTGTTCAACCCCTAGCTGGGGGAAGAAAAGAGATTGTCTCATGCCTTTCCCTAGGCTATTTGTGCATAAGTGGATGTAATGGACCTCACTGGAATTTGAATTCAGCTGGGAATGATTATCTCATTGAAAATATAGGGTAAGACTAAAGAAAGAACCAAAAAAGAACTGAGCACAAGAAGACAGAAGATGGAGATTGCATTTTTGAAGATTGTACTTATCAGGAAAGCAAAAAGAAGAAATTTCATTTGACTGCAACTGAGCACAAGAAGACAGAAGATGGAGATTGCATTTTTGAAGATTGTACTTATCAGGAAAGCAAAAAGAAGAAATTTCATTTGACTGCAACTGAGCACAAGAAGACAGAAGATGGAGATTGCATTTTTGAAGATTGTACTTATCAGGAAAGCAAAAAGAAGAAATTTCATTTGACTGCAACTGAGCACAAGAAGACGGAAGATGGAGATTGCATTTTTGAAGATTGTACTTTTTGAAAGCAAAAGAATAAATTTCATTTGACTGCAACTGAGCACAAGAAAAAGATGGAATTGCATTTTGAAATTTCATTATCAGGAAACAAAAGAAGAAATTTCATTTGACTGCAACTGAGCACAAGAAGACAGAAGATGGAGATTGCATTTTTGAAGATTGTACTTATCAGGAAAGCAAAAAGAAGAAATTTCATTTGACTGCAACTGAGCACAAGAAGACAGAAGATGGAGATTGCATTTTTGAAGATTGTACTTATCAGGAAAGCAAAAAGAATAAATTTCATTTGACTGCAACTGAGCACAAGAAGACTGAAGATGGAGATTGCATTTTTGAAGATTGTACTTATCAGGAAGCAAAAAAGAATAAATTTCATTTGACTGCAACTGAGCACAAGAAGACGGAAGATGGAGATTGCATTTTTGAAGATTGTACTTATCAGGAAAGCAAAAAG
Source organism: Acanthosepion pharaonis (assembly GCA_903632075.3). Taxonomy (NCBI): domain Eukaryota; kingdom Metazoa; phylum Mollusca; class Cephalopoda; order Sepiida; family Sepiidae; genus Acanthosepion; species Acanthosepion pharaonis. The sequence goes on from CAHIKZ030001055.1 coordinate 526,928, forward strand.
AAGAAATTTCATTTGACTGCAACTGAGCACAAGAAGACGGAAGATGGAGATTGCATTTTTGAAGATTGTACTTATCAGGAAAGCAAAAAGAAGAAATTTCATTTGACTGCAACTGAGCACAAGAAGACAGAAGATGGAGATTGCATTTTTGAAGATTGTACTTATCAGGAAAGCAAAAAGAAGAAATTTCATTTGACTGCCGAAGTGAAAAAAATTGCTTCTTTCTTTTAAGTATAAAAAAGTTACGTTGGTTATGATGGACATAATAATATTCCTTCTCCAAAATGTTTTCTCTGATTTTGGTATATTTCTCTGTTTCTGTTAATTTTTGAATGGCCAAGTTTATATTCCAGTAAATTTGAGGAAAATAATTATGATCTGAAAAGTTTGATGTTACTTGAGCGGAATTGATGTCTACTTGGCCCATTTCAGTAGATTAATGCTTTAAAAAAAATTAATTTATTTTTTTACTATTGTTGTTGTCTCCTACTTTCTTTGATTACTGAGGATTAACAGCTTCTTTTCCCATTTTCTAAGATGTTCACATTTTCCTTCACAAAATCTCTATTTGCCTACATGTGTTTTCTTTTTATTTCAACCCAAGGAAAAATATTTTAACAGATTTGATATAACTTTTTAAATAAATTGGACAGGATGATTCTTAGAATTACTTTTTGTTTTCCTAATATTACCTTATTATTTTGCATATTGACATAGTTAATAGAAATTTTATTTTTAAGTAAACAAGACACCAAATAACTCCAGAACGTTCCAGAGAATCCTCACAGAGTAAATGATGGCAGTTTTCTGAAGGTCTACAATCTTAGTCACGATTCCAATTCTCCCAAAATACTGTTTAAGCTTTCCAGGTGGTGCTTCAAGCATCTCTGTCACTACAGAAATTATTTCAACAGCCATCTTCCATATTTTCTTCAAGTACTCAGCCATGGTATTTTTCAATTTTTCAAGCTTCTTTTATTGTATGCAACAGCAAAATCAATAATCTGACAATTGCTTCTCTTCTTATCTATAAAAATAAGATTGGGTTTTAATGCTTCAGTGACATAATTTGTCTGGATTAAGAAATCCCATAATATCTTGTGACATTATTAAGAACAAAAAAAACAAGTGTATTTTATGTAATCAGAGAAAAGTTACTAGTTCATAAGTTAATACTTTAAGAGTGGTTGGGTTTCAAACCTTGGATATGTTAGTATGCTTATGATGGATTTTTTTTTTTTATTAATCTGATAGATTTTTATTGCTTAAATGTTATTTTTAGTAGATACTCGTATTTGAGTAGACACACCATTTATTTATTAAACAGTATATTTACTTATTTTCATCTACCGGCCTGAATGTTTGAGAAATCTTATTAGAGAAAAATATGCACTCTCCAGCAGTGCCCCTGAGCGAAAGTATCATTAGATCTAAAGTGCTCTGAACCTCTCGGCCATGGAGTGTGTTGATGGACAAGCAAAGTTGAATAGTGTCTTTAAAACACAGATTTTTCATTTTTCATTTTTTTTTTGTTTTTTTTTTTCTCATTTTCTTGAGATTTCACTCTTGTATCGTATGGAAGAGCAAAATCAATAATTTGACAATTGCTACTTTCCTTAGCTATAACAATAAGTAACAATCCCACCATATTTTTCTCTGATACTTGAAATAGACATATCTGTTCAGTTTCATATCGTCATGTAAACAAAGCAACATTTAAAGAAAAGGGTGGATTTTTTATTGTTAATCTGACAGATTTTTATTACTTAAATATTTATTTTTAGTGAGTATTTGTCTTTGAGCACATCAGAATATATTTCCAGAAACAATTTTTTTTTTTTTTTTTCCTCCTTGTGATGTGTACCTGATTAGTGCTCAAGTATGAATTGGTTGGTAATTGTTGTGTTCACAGCACATGTTTGAAGAAAAGGTTAAATTGTCAGAACAGTGTTTGGTAAATCTCGAAGTGGTTCTGGAATTTAAATCTATGAGGGAGTGCTGAAGATTCCTCAGCTTGACCTACTTTCCAAAATTTGATTTAATATCCCATCGACAGATTTTCTTTTTTGAATCCCTTGGTTAGGCCAAGAATTTTTAATCTTCCTCTTCTGCAATACTAAAAGATAATTTCTGGAATGAAGTATTATTATTTACATGATTTAAATAAAGTGTTCCATTTGAGAATCCTTAGAAGTTACAGTGGATCAACACACCCTGAAGAAGGGTGGAGGGCACAATGGCCGAAATGTTGTGATGATAATAACAACAAAGATGAGGACAATAGTCCACATGTAAATAATCATCATCATCAGTCCTTTGACTTCTTTAATTGTTAGGGAGGGACCTAAGGACAGAAGAAACAGACATCTTCTTCCAGGTTGATCTGTTAGAGGTGGCTCTTAGAAGTTCTAGCATGGTCATGTCCATCCACTCTTTGATGCCTTGCAGGATGGTGTTACAGAGGCTGTTGTGAGGTGACTAAATGCTTAAGAGAGGCAAGGAGAGATTCCTGTCGGCCCACAAGACTTTTGATCTTGCTCTGTACATGGTCATTTATTTTGTGCTCCCAGTAGAAGATGCAAAGGAGCTTAAGCATTTGTCTTGAATGTCTGGATCCTTTTTCCTGCCTCAACCAGTATAGTCAAAGTCTCACACTTATAGAGGAGGATGGATACAACCAGCGATTTGTAGAGCTTAAACTCTGTATAGAAGATGATGCTTTTTCTTCCATATCCTTATCCAGTCCAGCCATTGCTGCTGTGGCTATGGTGATCCATGTGCAGATCTACGTGTTCTAGGTGCCATCATTTGAGAACATTGCTCCCAAGTATTTAAAGCTGGACACTTTCTCCAGTGGTTCAATGTCCATGGTGATGCTGACACTAGTGTTGCTTTTGCTATTTACCATTTAGTTTTCTCTGTGTTGGGTTCCATTCCATAGGCGACCGGCTCTTTCAGCGAGTTTGTTGGTCAAATCTAGCAGATCAATGTTCCTTTCTACCATAAGTGTTATCTGTAAAATGAAATGCAGATTGCAGACAGATCTGACACTGATAGAGATGGAAGTGTTATGGTCATGGAGGGTTTCCTGCTTAATTCTTTCCAGAAACAGGTTGAAGAATGTTGGAGAGAGAAGGCATCCCTGTCTAATGTCGATAGTCTGGAAGAAATCTCTTACTTGGTTTCTCAAGAGAAGTGTGCTGGTGGCATGGTGGTCATAGAGGGTCTGGATGACTTGTATAAGCCCTTCTTCTATATTGAATCCTCTGAGGACATGCCAGAGGCCATAATGATTTCTTGAAATCAATGAAATTGTGAAACAAGTCCCTCTAGTTTTGTAGAAGTTTCTCGGTGAGAACCCTACAGTTGAAAATTTATTCCACTGTGCTCTGTCCACCTCTAAAACCAGCATGCTCTTCTGATACTAATTCTTCAGCCTTGGATTTCCAATGGTTGAGGGTAATACGGAGCTTGACCTTGCTGAGGTGAAAGCAATACTAAAAGTTATTAGTAGAATGGACATGAAAAGTTCTAATGAAGTATCTTAGCATTTACTGTGTGCTTTATTTTTTATTTTTATTTTGTAAGTGTCATGTCCTTTTGGGATGTAAGTGATCATGACTCACCAGTTTCCTTTCTAATGAAGGCCAGAGAGCACAAACGAAACATTGTAATAGCAACAGATTCATTTTCTTAATGTGTGTGAATTACCATGCATTCTTAGGGGGAAAAGTGTTGTTTCCTGTAGCCATCTCCATGGTTTTGAATTCAAAGTAGCCCCTTTTATAGCTTGACTGCTACCTAAGGCTAGAGACTCTGTCTACTTACTATTTAACCCATAGCTGGGAAGAGAAGAGATGAATTCATATTTGATCCCAAGAGACATATGTACAGGTTGCAATGGATAAATTGTCATCTAAATTGCACAAAAATGAAAATAACACTGACATCTCATTTTAACAGATATATTTACCAAAATTACACAAAAATAACTTGAAATACTAAAGAGTAAATTTATTCAATAAAATTGCCATTGGCTTCAACCACAGCCTACAGAAAACTTCAGAATCTCCTGCAACTCTTCTATACAGTTTCCTAATTTAAGTTGGTGAATACAGCCATAATCCTTGCCTTCAGTTCATCTTTGGTGTTACAAGCAGGTTTGTTGGTCTCTCGCTCAACTGCACCCCTATATAATTAAGGGGATTACAGTTTGGGGAGTTAGGTGACCAGATGTGGTTACAGAAATTGTTTGACAGCCATGACTAGGTTCTCCTGCTTGTGTGGCATAGTGCAGAGTCCTGTTGCCAGACATAGGGTCTTCCAGCAGCCACCTTCTTAACCTAGGGCAGCACTACCACCTGAAGGCTCTTGATGTATGCCTTTGTGTTGAGTCTGAGGCCCTGTCGGAAGATGAACGGAGGCATAACGTCGCCATCACTAGTGATCACTCCAAACACCATGATGTTGACTGGATATATCATCCAACCCTTTCCGAATCCTCTGCACAGTCAAACTGACACCCAAATGCTCAGGAATGTTCATATTGGAGCTTCTGGTGAGAATGCCAAGCAGTACAGCATGCCATTTCCAAATTTCTGGTGGAGAGAGTTGTGTCATGGTGCTCTTTTTCTCACAGACAGTGGCAAACTGACCTTACTACACTGTGCAGTAGACAAAATCAAAAACAATGTGCATGTGTGACATTAAAAATATAAAATGACGACAGTTTACCCATTGCACCTTTTTTATTTATATATATATATATATATATATATATATATATAATATAATTAAAACTTTAAGTGACCTATCATCAGGTTCCATATTTACACTCTTTTAAAAAAAAATTTTTTATCTAGGATGTAAATGATCATATCTTTCCAGGTTCCTTTTCTTTAATATCTGTGAATTGCCATGTATTCTCGGGGAAAAATAGTGTAGTTGTTTCCTTCTAGCTCTCCTAGACTGACTGCTGCCCAAGGCTGGAGACTGTCTACTTCACTACTTAACCCATAACTGGAAAGAGAAGAGATAGATTCATGCCTTTCCCAATGGCATTTATGTAAAACTGAACGCAACAACCTATTATGTCTATTAGTACTTGCTTCCTTTTAATTTCAAATGGCGTGCCCTTTTGGGATGTAAGTGATCATAGCTTTCGAGATGCATTTTCTTTTTCAGAAATTTCGGATTATCCAATTTGATTGGACCAAAAGAAGAATTAATAATAATATTAAAAAAAAACAAACTTCAAAGTAATTTTATGCTGTGTTGACCATATTGTTATACCTCTTAGTGCTTGCCATCTTTTTTTTTTTTTTTTTTTTTTTTTATTACAAGTGACGTGCCCTTTTGGGATGTAAGTGATTATACCTTTTCTTTAATATATGTGAATTGCCATGGAATCTTTGGAAAATTAGTGGGGTAGTAGTTTCCTATAGCCTTCTCCATGGTTTTGAATTCAGACTAGTCCTCCTCTTAGACTGACTGACAGCCAAGGCTAGAGAATGCAGTCTATCTTGCTATTTAATCCATGCCTAGAAAGAGAAGAAATAGATTCCTGCCTTTGCCAAGGGTGTTGCTGCAAGAGTGAATGCCGATTGGTGGGCAGAGTTCAACTTCCAACATAGTTCAAGCTGTGTTTGAATTTGAAATCTCTACTTGACTCGTTTCACTTTCTGATAACCATTATGCTACCCACACATCCATTGTCCCAAAATAATTGTTAATTTGCATACATCTTTCAGATGCTAAATGTAGCAACTATAATGAGACAGAAGTATCAATAGTCTGTTAGTTTTTGAACTTAGTCTAATGATACAATATAAGAAAGTATATAATCTCTTGCTAAGACTTTAATTCGTGACTTTTTGTGTTGAAAAGCTTTTCAAACTGTGATAACTACTCTTACCAATTGAACTATAAAATCCAGCAGTCATTTTTTCCCCCCAAATGCTTAGTACTGCCATATTTGATGTTGTTTTATTTCATATATGTTTGTAGTTAGATTAGTACTGCCATAGTACTCTCTTTTTTTTTTTCTTCTGTTTTTAAAAGTGCAGATGTCAATACTTACTCGATTAGTTTTCAATTAGTATTTCCTTCATCTTAATTTCAGCTATTTTCCATTACTACCACTACTACCATAACTGTCATTCTGAAAAGAGCTTCTTTATTCCTCATCCAGTGCTGCTAATAAATTCAGTTATTTCCCTGATGGACAAACTTTGTTCTAATTTATGGTATTTGCATATGATCGACTTGCTTCATAGATTGGGTATAGCTGTTATAATCCATAGCAAAGAAGCTGGAGTAGATTACAAAATTGTAGATATACAAAATTGGGTTGCTATTGATGGTGTGCCAGAAATTTGTTTCACCCCAAGCAAGACAATAAAGTCACTAAGACGCGAGTGGTTACTAAGTGTTAAAGAATATGAGAGAAAAAACTATGATTAAAGAGAGAGGACAATAAAAGAACAAGAATTATGAAGACAAATGATAACTGTTGATATTGCATTTAAGTTTTTGAAGATCAAAGTTGACTGGGAAGCCAGAAGAGAGCTCCACAAATAGTGCAATAGAAAAAACTGTTAGCATAGAACTTATGATTGCATCCAGCCGATTCAACTGTAAATTGATGTGACCTTGCCACCAAGTTCTGTGCTTAAATTCATAAAGTCTAGGTACCATAACGGAATGTTTATCAGAACAGTTACCATGAAAGTATTTATAGAAAAGGTACAGGGAAGTTGGTTTACAGCGGTGGGAAAGTGACTGAATTCGAGATGCCAAGTCAGGACTAATAACATTGCAGAAGCACCAGACCAGATGTGGCAGCAATATTCAAAGCAAGGATGAATAGTAGACTTATAAATATGTAAGATAGAGTGAAAAAAATTGTCGAGCATGACATAGTAAACCAACTTTGTTAGCTGCAGACTTAGCAATTGATTCAATATATTCTTTCCACTTAATGTCAGATAAAAATATTAGTCTGTGAGGGCACAATGAGTCACCCTCTTGGAGGTTAGCATCAGCCATACTGATGGAAGGTAAAAAGGGTTCTCTCAAATGATTAAAAGAGAGCAGTTTTGTTTTGGAGGCATTAAAATTAACAAGTCACTCCTTGCCCCATTTAACAAGAGATTGTAGGTAATCTTTGGGATTGGCAGCCAATTTGACTGTATCAAACTGACTAAGACAAGAGTAAATAAATAGTTGTCATCGGCATAGGTATCAAGTTGACAACTAATGACGTCAGGAAGGTTATTTCTGAAAATTAGAAACCACGCATGTCCAAGAATAAAAAGCCCTGGGGAACACCAGCATTTATGAAAAAAGATCTCGAAGAGTGGTCATTCAAGATAACTTTCATTTTTCCATTTGATAAAGACTGTATCAGTTCAAAAAATTCATCCAGAAATAGCATAACCTTTCAACTTGTGAAAAAGACCAGCATGCCAAATCATGTCAGATGATCAACAAGAAGACTTTTCAAGAAATGGTGAAAAATTGAATTTATTACTTAAAACAACTGCAGGATATTCTTCATCGTCAAATGGTGTTCTTGATTGTCATAATGCAATCCTTACAGAAATTCTTAAAGTCAAAGCAGAAAATAGTATTTCATGAGAAACTGCTACAAGTTGGCCTGTGAATACAAATAACTGCTTGGAACCATCTATTAAGTTTGTCGGTGATGGAAATAACTGAACTAGTTAACATATGCTATTTACTTTATGGACATTGAATGACAATGTGAGTAGTTAGGATGAAAAGTAAAACTAAAAATCCCAAATGGTAGCAATAAAATAATAAAGAAATTGAATATTTGTCAGAAGAAGAAACTGGGAATTTGTGTAATTGAAATTACTTTTTTCTCTCTTTTTTTTTTTTTTGGCTGATTTTTGTCGAAAGTTGACAATGACAACGTAGGTGATAATCATGGGGAAGTAGTCATTAATCCTTGTCATTGTTTTCATTCTGTTTTGAGTTTCTAAACAAGGAACATTAAATGATACAGTGTTAACCGGATATAAGAGAAACCCGGATATAAGAGAGATTTTCTCTGGTCCCAAATTAGAGCCTGTGTTAATGTATATAAAATAGACCAAACCCGGATATAAGAGAAACTCGGATATAAGAGACTTCTTCTCCGGTCCCAACAACTCTCTCTTTTCTTAGATGAAATTTTCATTAAGTTTTAAAATTTGTGTTGGAAATTAATATTTAAACTCTTGATACAGCTGAAGTTTGTTTTTGTTTTGTTTTTATTTGAATAATTCCTTTTCTGTAGCCCGTACTCCTCCATGTAATATAATTCCTTTTCTGTAGTCCGTACTCCTCCATATAATATATATATATAAAAAAAAAAAAAACAATTAATTCTATCATGTCTGCTATTAATTGAGGTGATGAAAAACATTTTTATGGAATTCTGATTTTTATATAACTAAAAATGGACAAATATCTTGAAATTAATATGAAATCAAGTGGTTCATGTTTGTTTAATTTCTGTGTTTTTTGGGGGTTTTTTTATATGAGAATGGGATATCTAATTTTGCTTTTATATCAAAGTATCAGGACAATTGAAATAATATATATATATATATATATATATATATATATATATATATATATATATATATATTCTGTGCATTCATTTTATATGCATATATTGTGCACCAGGATACTTCCTCAGTATTCAAATATTCTGATATCATAGAATGTTTTGGGCTTCCATGACATCACACTTTCTCTTTTATGGGCCCAGCTGAGAGTGATCATTTCTTGATTAGCATTCTGGCATCCCTTCCACATGATTGCAAGAATTAAAAAAAAATATTTGTACCTATGCAATATATGATGATTCAGATAAAGATATAGTTTTCAGATCTACTGTATTAAAAAGTAAAAATGCTCAGTATCAGAGATAGTGTATGGAAATATAAAAAGGAACACTGGGAACATCTCAGTCTGTTTCATGCTTGAACACAATCTTCAGGCCATGTGCATTGTGTTTGGCTTGACTGTCTATATAAGCTGGTCAATAGTGTGTAATGGGTAGGTCTATTATATTATCCTAATGGCCTATTGAGTAGGCGGTTATGGTTAGGTTTCAAGATTCTACTCAAGTCATAATCTGGAACTTTAATTATACTGCTGCATGTTTTCCAGTGACTGGCGGTAGGCAGCAGATGGCTAACTCTCACTCCTTTTTTCCAAGCATCCCTGTCAAATGGGTTAATGTGGGCTAGGATGCATTTCTGCACAGCCCACATCCCTACCAATGCAGTCTTTCTACGTCTTCCATGTCTACCTCATCCTCTGTGACCAGGAATCCTGAACTCTGAGGCAGTCTTGATGCAAGACGAAGCTTGTTGGATATGACGAAACCATCTAAGACGACAGGTGAATAGCCCTGATGTTGTATCCTCAATACTGCACTTGACTAACAGCTCAGATGAGTGTATATGAGAACTAACTAGCCATGTTATTGGTTTCAAAGTGTAAAAATAATTGTGTATCAGAATGTGGTTATTTATAGCTATTTTATAGTATTGTTTGTTAACTTTTTACTCATTACTAATTATTATTCTTATTACATTTACCTGTGTTTATATTTGCATTCGTAGTTTGTTAATTCATTTATTATTTACTTAATTTGTTTTAGATTTGCTTTCATTTTATTTTTCAAGGATTGATTATCGTATTTGTTTAGTTTCAGATATTGGCTTTGTCTGAAGTATGTGGCCTTATCTGCATTGCCTTTTCTCGGATAGACTGAATATAGCTGCATTTTTCATTATGCTATTTTACTATGTATTAATTTATAGTTTTTGATATTTAAGCAATGTGGTAAGTTTGTTTTCATGTCTGCATTTACAGATGAGTTCTGATCATTTATTTAATAATTTCTGTTGGCCTGGGAAGGTGATTATAATGATTATGACTATTTTCTCCTCCAGGCAGAGTTTACAGGTTTGGGATTTTCTAATCTGAAACCAATCGCATCACTTATCAAGTCAAGAGTACTTAAACTGCATGTTCATATCAATAGATCAACTCATGTTGTGAGTTATGCCTAGAAAGAAAATTAGCCAATAAGAGAAACAAAGATTGAAAGCCAAAACACTGGCTTGAGATATAGATATATATATATCTCAAAATTTGTAATAGTTATTTATTATTGATTGCTTTTTTTGTTGATTATTATTATTATTACATTTACCTGTGTTTATGTGGGGACTTGTAGTTTGTAATTTTGTTTATTATTTACTTAATTTTAATTTTTTTTTTTTTTTTTTTTATTTATTTAGATTTTTTTGTATAAGATTTATAGTGGGTAAATGAATGCTGACAACAAGCTGAAAAAAAACTTTAGTGATGCATTTTGTTCTGAGACGGAATTTCATCAGATTAATATCAGTTTTATCAATGGTAGCATTCTTATATATATATTGATATAATGGAATATGCATACACTTGTGTTCCCCCACACTGGAATATAATTGGCTGGTGTCTGTCTTAAATACCAACGGATGTCTAGGTAGGACAAAGAGCCTTAGTCTGAGAGCTAAGTCTATAATGACGCCCATTGGACTATGCCATTGATCTACACTTCTTACCTGCGACTATGACGCGTATCAGTCAATTACTGCTACTGTATTCTACTTGGTTATAGTAGGCAAAACCACTTAGCTACTTCATTCAAATATATCCCTTTCCGGGACACACATATATATATATATATATATATATTTTATAACAATGAACAAAAAAAATATTAAAATCTTTAGACACACTGGGTTGTAGATTAATATTCTTTCATTTTTTTATTATTATTTCATTTAGATTCCTCTAATATATATATATATATATATATATATATATATATATATATATATATATATATATATAATGGGGGTGGGTAAAAGGTCAATGGAGAAATAAAGCTGACACTGGTTACAGTTTATATCAAAATATAAAAAAATACAGAGACCCTCTGTCTTTGAATTAAACTATCCAATATCTACTCTCTTTCAGCTTTTTGGCAGTTTTATTATCATTGTTTTTAATTATATACCTCTTCGTATTAAACCAGAGTCATGTTCTTAAATAAATTCATCAGATCGAGATCTTTTATATGGATGTCATGCATGGTGTCCAACTTGTCCAGAAATATGAAAACTATTAGCTGTATACAACCAATTTGTCAGATAAATGGTTTGAAATGGCTTAGAGTGAACAAAGCCTCTAGGTCTTAGCGAAGACCCTTCTTCTTTGAACCTTGTAGTCTGTCACTATGGAATCACAAATAGAGACTTTAACAAATAACAGAAACCACTTCACTTTAGGACTTGCAGCAACAGTTAAAATGGATAGCACATATAATTTATCCCCTGTTTATAGTTTCAGAAACACTGGGCCGTATTATACATATGAAAATATGGAAGTTCAGAAATTCACAATTGCACTGAAGCCTTTCAAAATATTCTGCACCAGTTGTTACAAAATTGAACCCTTCATCTATTTCCATGACTGTTGTTGAAGCTCTTTCTTCATTGAACATCCATATGTCTTGTTTTTTTTCTACCCTGCTTGCAAAGCATCTTTGTCAATTTGAGTCATGTTCTTAAATAGTCTTCTTGGATCAAGACTCTCATATGGATGTCATATAAACACTTTCTCACATCAATGATTAAAACTTATCTTTAGAGAAATGAAGCATGTAGGTCTTAGAGAGTATCATTCCTCTTTCAACCTTGTGGACTGGTGCTACACAAACAAAGAACTGTACCAAATAGTGGAAACCACATCACTTGTTCACTTTCAACACCAGCAACAACTAAAACTGATAGCATATGTAACTTGAGAATAATGACAAATTCAACATGTTGACATTCCACACAAATTCAGACAAAAAGTCAAGAAGGAAACTCCAATCATTACCCAAAAGAGTGATAACAATGATCTTGAGAAACCTATTTTCCTGAAAAATTGTTTTAACAGAAAGATTTTTATAAATTTCAACTGAAAGTAGCACAAACTTGGGTCAATGAATGTGAAATGCAACCACTATGGTTTAATTAGTAGAACTTGTATCATTAAAAATTTTTATTATCCCCTCCAAAATTTTTTTTCTAGCTTTAAATAACCTACAAAGGGTTGATAAGCCATAAAAAACAAACCAATCAACCAAATAATAGATAAGAAATTGAATTTCAGTTGACAGTAGTAATGGCTGCTCGGTTAATTATTTCCTACAAAAGATTTTACAATCTTAAAATATTTTCTGGCTTTGAATAACCTCTAAAGGGTTGATAAGCCGTAAAAAAAAAAAACGAATCAATCCATCAATAAAACTGTTATTAGTTTGCAGAAATTTCTTTTTAGAAAATGTTTTGTTTATTTACTTGTTTTGTGAGTTATCATAAAAGTTGTTAAAGATGTGAAGATGTTTTAAAAAGGATAACATGGAGAATATTTCAGTTTCTTTTTTTCAATTAAAAAGAAAATTAAATCTGCTAATTATGAGAGAAAAATGTATCAAGAGTTGTTTTTTTTTTTTTTGTCAGCATTGGTTGACTATAGTTTTAGTTTCATATAGCTCTGTAATCATTGGGTAAATTCTTCTGATTCTAATAAAATGTTACCCAAAACTAAAATGGTGTGGTTCCCTTTGGCGAAAGGCGTCAGTACAGACGTAAAAGAAGCCCCGTCTATGCGGATGACACCACAATTTATTCCTGCCTCAAAAACAAATCTAGTGTCACTGACAAAACTAACCTGACCATGCGTCTCGAAAAGGACCTCCAATCGGTTGTGAACTGGGGCAGGAATTGGCTGGTCAACTTTAGTGCTTCAAAAACAAAACTGCTCTCTGTTAATCACCACAGAGATCCTTCTCTGCCACCCCTTCTCCATTAGAATGTCTGGCTTCTCGAGAGCACCTCTCTGCGGCTGCTTGGTCTCACGTTGACTGCTGACCTGAGATGGAACAAATACATTGAGTCAATTGCTTCGTCCACCGCCAAGGAAAGTTGGCTCCCTGTGCCGCGCCAGGAAATTTTTCTCCCGGAATCGATCCTCCAGATCTACAAATCAACAATTCGACCTTGCATGGAGTATTGCTGCCATATATGGTCTGGTGCCCCTTCTGTTTGCCTCGGGGTTCTTGATAGGCTCCAGAGGCGGATATGCAATGTAGTTGGCCCTGCCCTGGCATCTCGTCTACAGTCACTTTCTCACAGACGCGTTGTCGCCTCTCTCTGTCTGTTTTACAAATACTTTCATGGCAGTTGCTCCGAGGAGCTGCATTTGATGGTTCCCAGACTTCATGAGTTCAAGTGCCTTACGAGGCTGGCATCCCGCTCTCACCCTTTCACTGTCGAAACTCCTAAATGTAGCCGTCTCTTCTACTCCAATAGCTTCATGTCTCGCCTGTGGAACTCCCCTATTCCAGTTTCCCTGAGAGCTATAATCTCCAGCTATTCAAATGTAATGTCAATCGACATCTCCAGTTACCTTGCTCTACCCACTACCCTTCTCCTCATCCTTTCTTTTATCACTCCTTGCTCAAATTTTCTGTAACCCCTTGCATCCTAGTGGCTTCTCGCCTTGCTTGGGGTGAAATGCTTAAAAAAAAATATTAGGTGTTTTATTTTTTTACTTTAGTTTTGGTTCATTCTTTATGTATTATTGAAAATTAGGCTGTTGTTTTTTAGAGGTTTTTGTTTTTCCTTAATACATATTGTGTTAAATAAAATCCTATTCCATCTTTTACCTGTTGTGCTACTGATTCCGTTTATTTTTTCTAAGCTGAAAAGTTTATGGTTCCTAGGTTAAAAGACAATAAGGAAACGTCAGTAGAATTTTATGTTGGCTTTGTAGCAGATGAAAAATACAAGAACAGCACTGAAGGCAAGTGTTAGTTATATTTGGTCAGATAAGGTTTTCTCCATCAATTGCTAGGGATCTACAAAAATAAATAAATAAGATCTAAACCAAATAATTTTTGTTCAGCATCAGTAAGTTTTTATTGAAACAAAGATGCCATCAGGTCTTATTAAAAAAATAATTCTTCAAGTTTGAAAAAGAAATTTTTTTTTTTTTTTTTTTTTTTTATTTATTGCAAAACTTACTTTAGAAGGAACACAACTTGTTTTTTCTTATTTTATTTTTGCCTTGATGTTATTGATTAAAAACACAAAAAAAAACACTTCTCTTTTGTAGCTCTGCACCATTAAGAGATAACATGGGAAATATGTTTGGTATTACTTGATATTATTATATCCACATCTAATTACGGAAATATGCTTGATATTACATGATTTGGCACTACTTAAATAGACTGGTCCACTCGTAAAAAAAGTTTGGTAAAAACTTTTGTAGAAATAATTTTTGTGGATTGGCATTCATTACTATTTCCTCAAGGCACAACATTTTTCAGAATAAAAAAAAAAAATCAATATTTTTATTTTGTCTTTTATCATTTTAGAAATGGAGTCCTGTTCATAATATCAATAATGTTAAATCAATCCCTTTATATGAAAAGATTTCTTTTAAATAAAGAACAAATCGATAGATACATTTTCAAATTAGGAACAAAAATTGACATAAATGAATGAAACGTATTTATCTGTTTATTCTTCATTTAAGATAAATAATCATTATCCTCTAATGTTTGTGCAGGTGCTTTTAATGCACACTCACAGACACCAAAAAAAAAAAAGAAGTTTAGAAAGTTTAAAAGATTTAGAAAATTAAAAAAGAAGAAAAAAAAATATGCAGTTATCAATTATATATGCAAAGTTTAAAACTTGACATTTGTAAACAACAGCTTACTCTGTAAAAAGTCATGTATCGATATTATAAAGAAACCTCTCTTTAAAAAACAAAAAAAAAAGCTAACAAATGTTATGACTTGAGAAGATGCTAATATTCAAAAATTATTCCCCAATTAAATTTTTTTTTCTTCTTTTTTCCTTCTTTTTCCTTCTTTTCCTTCTTTTTTCTTCTTTTTTCTTCTTTTTTCTTCTTTTTTTTTTTTTTCTTCTTTTTCTTCTTTTTTCTTGTTTTTTCTTTTTTCCTTCTTTTTTCTTCTTTTTTCTTGTTTTTTCTTTTTTCTTTTTTTTCTTTTTTTCTTTTTCTTTTTTTTTTCTTTTTTTCTTTTTTTTTTTTTCTTTTTTTTTTCTTTTTTCTTTTTTTTCTTCTTTTTTCTTTTTTTTCTTCTTTTTTCTTTTTTTTCTTCTTTTTTCTTTTTCTTTTTCTTTTTTTTTTTTTTTTTTTTTTTTTTCTTTTTTTTCTTTTTTTTTTTTTTTTTTTTTTTTTTTTTTTTTTTTTTTTTTCTTTTTCTTTTTTCTTTTTCTTTTTTTTTCTTTTTTTTTTTTTTTTTCTTTTTTTTTTTTTTTTTTTTTTCTTTTTTTTTCTTTTTCTTCTTCTTTTTTTTCTTCTTTTTTTTCTTCATTCTTTTTTCTTCTTTCTTTTTTTCTTCGAAACAAGTGGACTAGTATACTTAAGTAGTGCCCATGATTCCTATGCATAAAATGCCTTTGTAATCTATATACTTGCATTCTATATCATAAAATCAGTTTAGCTGCAGCACCCAAGAAGTGCTTTGTTCTCTCTGATTCTCACAGTCATTGAAGCACTAAAAAAAATATGTAATTTTTTTTTCTATCTTGCAAAGTGATCGTTAACATTAATTTGATTAGGAAATTTTTGTTTCTGAAGATTACTTCCTTAAATTTCAAGATCAGAAGTAAATGATTTTACAAATATATTACATTTTTATCACTTTGTTATTTTTAGCAGATACTCATATTTGAGTAGATGTTCCATTTATTTATTAAACGGTATATTTATTTATTTTCATCTACCAGCTGCTGAGTGCAAATTTTTCTTTAATAGGATTTCTTGAACATTCAGGCTGGTAAATGAAGATAAATAAATGGATCGCCTACTGAAATGCATGTATCCACTAAAAATAAAGGCTTAAAGTGGAAAAAAAATCTCTCGGATTAATGAAAAATCCATTGTTATATATATATATATATATATATATATATATATTTTCAGATAGTGTATCTGCAGAGGGATAACATGAATAAAAAGAGATGAGAACTGTTCTTAGTCAATGCGTTTTGTCCTCTGAGGGACATTGCCTTGATATAGTCCCCACAGAGGTCAGAATGCATCTGCTAATAAAATGTCTTTCCTCTTGTTACTTTTTATTCATATATTATATGAAAAGATTACTTTTGAAATATCAATTTTATCTCGACATCGATGTTTCTTGGTAATATTTCCAGTCTTCAGGGGTTGTGGTTTTTAAATGGTATTTCCAGTATTTTTTTCTGCATATTTTTCGACCTGCATTTTAATCTGTTTTGTACACATGCGTATTTGTGAAAGTTCTTTTACTCATGCACATCATCAATGAAATTTTGCTTTTTTTGTCTTTTTTTTTTTTTTAGTTGTAGATTTTTCTTTCAGTTGTAAATTTTTTCTTTGAAATTAAATTAAATTTTTTATGGTTTATATAGTAGTTGTTATGTTATATTATTAATTAAATAATAATATTTGTTAATTTTTATTAATTAAATTATAATATTTTAGTTAATATTTCAATTCATTTATTATGTTATATTATTATTAAAGTAACAAAGTAAATATTTGTTAATATATCTGCATTACCCATTATTTCATACTTCTTACTTAATAATTTAATTTGATTATTAAAAGTTATTATTGATAATTTTTCTTCTAAACACAGTCTGCAGTTCCTATTGTTAATATTATATGGGGATACTTTTTTATAATATCCCATTTAACTATAGTAGGTATATTATTTTGTTTTTGACTCCATATATATTTTGACAGTGTTGTGCTATTTGCATACTTACCTATTTTAAATGACATCATATGATTATTAAACCTTTTTTTTTAAAAATGGTTTCAGTTGCTTCGATGTAAATCTTTTCTTGTGTTGCTATTATTTGATAGAATTGCTTTATATATTATTAGTTAAACATTTATTATTAAGTGGACAGTTATTTTCATTTCGACAATTACAATTATTATTGCTATTTTGCAGTTATTATAATTGCTATTGTTTTTATTTAATATTTAAACATAATAACAAAAAAAAATAACATAAAATTATTAAATAAGAAGAATGAAATGATGGGTCGCTGCCAGCATATTAACAAATATTTACTTTGTCACTTTAATAATAATATAACATAAATCAATTAAAATATTAATTAGAAATATTAACTAAAATATAATTTAATTAATAACAAATATTACAATTTATTTAATAATATGACATAACAACTTCTACATGAACCATTAAAAAAAAATTTAATTTAATTTCAAAGAAAAAATCTACAGCTGAAAAAAATGAGACATAAAAACAAAATCTCATGAATGTGTGTATGTGTAAAAGAATGTTAAATTCATGAATACACACGTGTACAAAACCTAGTAAAAAGTGGATTTAAAAAGACGCGGCACAAAGTGAAAAAATTAAAAAAGACACGGAACAAAGTGAAAAAATTGGAAATAGCGTTTAAAAACCACAACCCCTGAAGATTAGAAATTTTACCAAGAAACATCAATGTCTGGATAAATTTTATATTTAAAAGTTAAGTAATCTTTTCATACAATATCATTAGCGGTCTATTTTTAATATTGAGCACTATATATATAAAAATATCTGCTGTTCTTAAATCTTTAATATGAAATGGACTAAGCCTGACAATTATTTTAATGTTTTATTGTTACACATTATTTATGTAGACACAAATATTTAAGTAAATACTCTGTTTATAATAAACAGTATTAACAACATTTTACTGGCCTGAATGTCTGAGAAATTTCATAGAGAATATGCATCCTCTGTTTAAGAGCAGTAATTCAACCTTGCTTACCAGACACTTCCTTCGTAGGTAAACTGGTATAGCATGTCAGGCTACATGATGCTTCTGTGTAGGATACAAGTTTGATTTTGGTCAGAGGACACATATTTTTTATGAAATTTTTTGGGCATCCAGGCCAGTAAAATGTTGTTAATACTGTTTGTTATAAACAGAGTATTTACTTAAATATGTGTGTCTATATAAATAATGTATAACAATAAAATATATATTATAGAAATAATCATTTGAATTTTTTTTTTGTATATATATTACATTTGACACTTCAAATCAGAAAGAAAAAAAATTTATTCAATTTTATAAAAGTTAATGTGTCCATTTTATGATGTAAATTCATTGTAATTTGTCCCTACCCTCATGGAACACAAAACAAATATGCTCATGCTATGAGTTCTTACAATGTAAAAAGATTTTTCTTTTTCTCTCTTTCTTAATCTGGAGTTCTTTTTCATACATTGGTATTGCTTAAATATTCCATATTCCAAATTTTAAAATTTCAAATTTTTTTTTACTTTCTAAGAAATCATGTTGTATGAGCATATTTGTTTTGGCTTGTGTAATGGGATGAATTTACATAGCAAATTAAAATTCCACCTCTCCTCGTTTTTAACTCTTATGAAATTTAATTACCATATATTCCAGCTTACAAGACACGCTTTTGTTCCTAAAAAAAAAAATACCCTGAAAAATGTGTGCATCTTCCAAGATGAATGTAAGGCAACGCCCAGGCTCAAGTAAGCTTGGACGGTCACCTAATTGACTTGATGGATAAGGCCATGGATTTGTTTATTGAGTCATTACACTATAATCCATTTAATTCAGACTTTTATATGATGTAACCTCAGCACTTAGCTGTTACAAGTATTTCCAAGACTATAAACCTTCCTGGTGCTGAGCCACAAGCTTAAACATGCTCTTTTTACTAGCAGTGGTGGGAGCCCTTCTGCTCTGGACTTGTATGTCATTGCCATACAAACAAAATTGGATGAGTGATTAATGTAAACAATACGTGGTACCAGTATGTGAGGGATGCATGGTGAATGTGTTGTCTGAGAATGACTGGTGTTTTGTTTTTTTTTTTGTTTTTTTTTTTTTTTTGGTTTTTTTTTTTTTTTTTTTTTTTGTTTTTTTTTTTTTTTTTTTTTTTTTTTTTTTTTTTTTTTTCTTAGAAATTTCTTTTCGTATAATAGGGTGCATCTTGGAAGCCGGAAAATACGATAATTCTTTTTCTTTTTATCTTTTGACATTTTTGATCTGGAGTCTTTAATTTATAGTTATATGAAAGAAAAAAAAAATTATTTCTCGTGACAGAGGTATTTTTCGATTATGAATTAAACGGTTTCTTTTTTTTTTTTTTTTTTTTTTATTTTTATTTCTTAGTACTAATAATTTTTTTATACCGTATGGAATTCAGTTAAGGTCTTGTTTCATCAGACAAAAAAAAAAAGCAAAAAAAAAAGCAGCCAACACACTGTGCAAAATGCTTTCATCATATTAGTAGTGTATTGAAATAGTGTCCATGTTGAAGTGAATCTGTCTGATTCAGATGAATTCATTTCACCCGTTCTTGTCTGCTTTTTGTTTGTTCTTTCAATATAAATCGAGCAAATCATTTCACATTGATTCACTTGCTCACTTAAGAGATTTGCTATCAGTACCTCATTCATACCAGTTAAGCATTTAGTATTCAACACACTCAAACCCATCCCTGTAAATATCAGCTCTCAAATTCTCATGGCTTGCGTGACTTCCTGTGTCCTCTGTGAAGATGTCATAAATTATGGTAGAGGAAGCACTGGGTGGGTTATGGCAGGTTGAACATTGAGAGTCTACATAAACTTTTTGAAAATCATTTGGCCTCTTTTAAGTTTGCTTCTTGTCATAATAACAACAATAATTTTTCTTTAAAGTAAAACTTTATGGATTTTTATTAACAACTTTAGGGATGCAAAATTTTGTAATTCAAGAATATTGTATGTCTATATTTCTGAGATAAGGTATTGTAACTATTTACATTGTTCGGAATGTTGTCCTCATCTTCATTGTTATGTTTATGACATTTTGGCCGTTGTATGCTTCAGCCATGGCATGTGGAACAAGAACAAACTATGCCAGTGGACTCTGTTCGAAATTCCAATGTATTCCTGAAGAAGGGTGGGGCGTACAATGTCCGAAACTTTGTTAATATGGCAATGAAGATGAAGACAATGGTCTGAATGATGTAAATAGTGTAAAAGAATATTGTATGTTTTTCAAAATACATTTATATTCATTTTTATTCTAAAATTTAAATATTAATAGATTGTATATTAAATCAGGTAAACTTTTTTTCTTTTTAAAAAAAAAAAAAAAACCCAAAAAACTATCATCTCTCTTGACCAAAATATGGTTTCTTGATTTATTCACACTAATATTCTGTTTTTTTTTTTTTTTTTTTATAATTTTCCAATCAATAAATTTTTTTGACTCTATACTTTGAAATGTAAAGTATTTTTGTTTTTTTTTAAATTTGACTTGATTTCCAAATGTTTAGAATAATTAACATTTTGTTTGTTATAAAATTTCATAATTTCATCTCAATTAAAACTCAAGTATTTTTTTTTTTTTTTTTTTTTTTTTAAATATTGTTAACTGACTTTACTGTTAATAGTGACCATAGTTTTGTCAGCAAAAAGATAACAAACTATATGAAACATGAGTCATCTGGAAAGTTCATAGGTTGACCAAGATATAAATGTATGTAGACATGCCAGTTTGTTGACTAAAAGATATACAAGTGTACCAGGATGCCACTGGCCAACCAGTTGTTCTATTCTGGCATGTTTAGTCTACCAACTGGCATGTCTACTTGCATTTATATCTTGGTCAGCCTATGAACTTTCCAGCTGACACTTGTAGCTATGGTCATTTCTAGGTTACACTTGGGCAAAGTACAGCACCTTTAATTACCCCCTCTCTGTCATAATGAGAGGAATAAATTAAGATGTTTTACTGCAACTGATTTTTTTTTTTTTTTCAATTTTTGTAAAATTTGCTATAAAAGAAAAACCATCACTTTGTCCATTACTTTTTAAATCTTTAACTATTACACGCTACATATTATGACCTTACATTTCCTTTTTAATGATTAAGAATGATTTATGTACGGAAGAGATAGTTTTTAATTTGCTGACTGCAACCAAAATAAAAAAAAAAATTTGAATGTCTGCTATTAGTGATGTGTGCACTGTTCATTAAACTTTTAACTTATTAAATTAATAAGCAAGACTTATAATAATGTTGTTTTGAATGTTTATTTTTAATCAGACAACTTACGAGCAATCTTTTGGCCTTTTCAGCAATAAGAATAAGGATATTAGTTTTAAGATACTTGCCTTGAAGGAAAATAATTCTTTCTATTTAACTTTAAATTCTTTTTGTTTTTCTTTGTTTTTTTTTTTTTTTTTTTTTTTTTTTTTTTTTGATGTTCTAATTTGAACCAGTAAAAGCAAGCTCAGAAAACTTGGATAATTTCCATCCTGTTCAGCAATTACTATTTCTCTGCAGATTTCTAAAACTTTTCTCTTTCTTTCTTTCTTTTACTGGTTCCAGTTACAATATCAATATTTTGCTGTTCCGTTATTTGTCAAATTATTAACCATTTTGAAACTTGACACTTATCCTTATGCTTGGTCAGTGATGTTACTGATTAAATATTTTTCTAATCGAGACTGAAAAAAAAAAATCTGATGAAAGGTTAAAGTCAGAAAGGTTTTGTCATCATTGTCATCCTGATAACGGTTTCGTATTATTGTTCATCTGTCTGGTTGGCTTTGCAGATGACTTCTCAGTCGAATGTGCCTCAGGTCCCAACCTCCATCACAGGCCAGAGCATGACACCCAACTCGATGGGAGTGCTTACATCACAGGTTAATTTGAAATTTCATCATTTTGTTTTTTTTGTTTTTTTTTTTTTGTTTTTTTTTTCTCCCCACCTCCCAAATATATTTCCCCACTCTCCTGCCCCTCTCACTTTACCTTCTTTTGCTGGCTTAAATGTTTTTTTTGTTTTTTTTATTGCTTTTGGTTTACTAAACAACTATTACAAAGTTGCTTTATTTTTTCCTTTTTGTTTTCTTCTTCTTCTTCTAAGGGCCTTTGCTAATAGTAGTACAACTCCACCACTTAATCATTGCATCTTTGGTTCATGATAAACTTTTCTTGAAATTTCAATATTTTAATTAAAATTTACTTCAAGTGCACACACACACACACATGTTTTTAAAATAGGATACAAAATCCCAACAAATTTTTTAAGAAATTTGACAAATGGAAAATGTTTCATTGAAAATAGATTTGATTATGCGTTTTGCCTTTCTAGGTTTCAGCAGTTTCAAAAACAAAAGTAAGAAATATGTGTATTTGTGTGTATGCTTAAATATTGATTCAGTATTTTTTTTCTTAAACTGGCATTTGTTGTGATTAAAGAAAGAAAATGAATGACTTTTAAAAAAGATGTTAATATTTAGTTTGTATCATTCTTTTATAATTCTTAGTTCATGTCAAAAGTTGTTAACATATTTTTTTCCCAGCTTTTTTGCATCAAATTAAAGGCAAATCCTTATCTCATTTTCGTGTCCTGGGTATGACGATAAACTACATCTGCGTGCGTCCAACAGCAGAGCCTCTGATAATACGTTTTTGGAAAAATAATATTACGAGCAATATGTTTTTGAAAAAATAATCTTACCAGCTATACATTTTTGAGAAAAAATTTTTTAACAGAAATAGTTTTTTGACAAAACAAAAAATATTACCAGGAAGAAAAAAAAAAAAAAAAAAGGTGTCGGCATTAAATGATCCATTGAGGTTGATATACCGTAAAACAAAAACCAAAGCAAACCTCATTTTCAAAGTGGTTCAAAAGCAAGAAATTCATTAACCCTTTTCTGAATGAATCCAAGGCAAATCCTCATTCAAATCTTAATGTAAACAATATATATATTTTTTAAAGTCACTCATTTTCTTTCTTTAATTACAAGAAAATGCCAGCTTAGAGAAAAAAATTCTATGATTCATTAATTCAGGCATACACAGAAATACAAATTTCTTTCTTTCGTTTTTGGATCAGATGAAACCTTGAATGGCAAAACACGGAATCAGATCTATTTTCAATGAAACTTTTTTCTTTTGTCAGAATTTCTTATATTTAATAATCCGTTGGTATATAAGCCAAATGAATCATAAGAATATAATATAAAATATTAAAACTTATTCACATAGAGAGCTCAATGTTTTATTCAAACAGAGCATATAAATTACATACAGTAGGAATTAAGGTTACTCCATGGTTATGATCATTTGACCTCACAAATTAAGATTAATTTGTAAGGATTTTTAAACCCATCAGGTTAATAAGAAAAATAAAAAAGGGATGGGTTTGAAAATCTCTACAAATTAATCTTAATTTGTGGGGTGGAATGATCATAACCATGGAGTAATCTTAATTCTTATTGAATGATTGATTATATATATATATATATATATATGCAGCATATCTTTATTTCAACATATATAATCATTGTATCTTCTGAGTATGCAAGGGCAGCTAGCTAATCCCTGTTGCATACACCTACTCAGGCACATTTATGTTGGTTCAATAACCACAGAGCCCATCTGATTTTTTTTTTTTTTTTTTTTTTTTACGGCAACCACACCGAGCAGACCTTAGAGTTTCTATTAGAGAGTGTGTGATCAACAGTTTGAACAAGGCTCATAAGCTAAGATCCTTGGTGATAGCTTGTGGCATTGTGTTAGCATAACCAATGTTTATCTTCTAATTTTAATGCAATTGGGCCTGCCTCAAAATATTAATGAAGAGATAATGAACCACTACCCAAATCTGACCAAACTTGTTTTTTTTTTTGTTTTGTTTTTTTTTTTTAACTCTTAATTGAACTCAACTTGGAGAGTTTAGTTACCAAGGAGGGATAACTAATAGTGAGATAATCAGAAAAGGGCATGGCATGTGGAATTAGAGCAATCTACACCCATTGACTAAATAAAGGGTTCTGTTTGAAATTCCAATGTATATCACCTGAAGAAGGCCAGAGCATATAATGGCCAAAATGTCGTGAATATGGCATTAAAGATGAGGACAACAGTCTGGATGACGTAAATAGTGTAAATGGTTCCAATACCTCATCTTGGAAATATAGACAGATCCTTAACTAAGAGGTTTCTTATTCTGCTCAAGAACTTTTCAATACCACCTCTTAGTTTAGAAAAAAAAAAAAATTATAAAGCTAAGTACCATTACCTTGACTGTGGAATTTTAGTGATGCTATAAAACTATTAATAAAATGAGAAGAATTTAAAAAGAAATTGAGAAATGGTATTCGATTTGCAGGAATCCTATTTTCCAATATCATTTAGCCAGTATGACTAAAATATAAAAACATCTTTTTTTTTTTTCTTCTTTTTCCATTAAGTTGGTCATAAAAAGTCATCAGTATTTCTTTAGGCCATTTATCTAATACTTTGCATGAGACTAACATTATTTGTTGGATTTTGTGGTGGACCTGTACTTCAGTGACCTTTTTCCTTTTTTTTTTTTTTTTTTTTTTTAATTTTTACTTTTGTAAATACTTTCTAAAATCAAGTGTTCCAAAAACTTATATAAACTTAATTGTTTAGTAAATCAAATAAAGATGAAAAAAAATGAAAAATAACTTTTTTTTTTTTTCTTCACTTGTCGGTCGTTAATTTTTAATTGCAAATACTTTGATTGCTTTGTTTTCCACAATTGGTTCATCTTGTGTGGTGACCTGTTTGTTTCAATACATCTCTATATCATTAGTGTCTCAAAGATACGGACAAAACCTATTTTTAAAATAAACCTTTACCCACACCAGACAAGCTGAACTCCTTCACAAGAAGATGCCTTTACTGCTAGAGCTGATTTAGTTGTAAAAGGCATTGTTTTTTGTTTAGGTAGTAACTGGCCAGGAATATGGTGGTGGTGTTTTTTATTTTTATTTTTTTTTTCCCCCCTCATTTGGTTGTGGGTCTGGTCTCCTTATGTGCATTGTTTTGCACAATCTATATTTTTGGGGATACACGGATGTATTGGAACAAGCAGGATTCCACAAAATAATATTGTTCTTGATGCTTTTTCTAAAGTCGTTATATCGCTAAAATAATAATAAAAAGTTTTTTCAACTGAAATTCTTTCTAATACACTTTCTTCTGCAATTGGATCAGGTAGTCTTGACATTAATAGACTTGACATTAATGTTACTAGTATACTAATTTATTAGCAAATATAAATAAATAAAAATAAAATATTTTCAACAAATATTTCTTGGGCAGATTTCAAATAAACTAATTGTAATTTATAGACAGTGTGTCAGAAATACCTCCCGCATAATTGTGAGACCATAGGTAGATGAAGACCTCATTGATACTAATGTCTTACCTTTATGTGGATGGGGGTTTCTGCCGTACCCTGTATGGAGGCTATTGACACCTGCTCAATTTCTTTGGTTTAATTTTCATCTGTAAAAAATATTACTGCGATTTTTGCCCTTTGATGGAACTCTAATCTTGTCTAAAATTTGATCCTCTCTCTCTGATATCTTCCTTTTAGCTTTAATTAAGAAAAATCATTCGCAGTCAGTGCTTATTGGGAAAAACAATAGTTTTCAGTAATAAATTATATGAAAAATTATATTTCACCAAAATAGACATGTTTATTATTTTTGTTCTTTTAATGAGCAGAATAACTCTTTTTTTTTTTTATTTTTTATGGCTACAGTTTTGAGTAGATAAGAGATGGGATTTATTTATTGGGTGATTTATCAACAGTATGTTAAAAAAAAAATACTGCAAACCTTTTTACAGTTACCCCCCCTAAATATTTTAAATTTTATCTGTTCCCATTTATTTATCAGGTTATTGTATAGCAGCTTAAATCGTGTAGTCTTTTAACATCTTGATAATAAAAACCCTCTAAGATATGTATATATATATATATATATATATATATATATATATATATATTTATTATGTAAATTATTACAGTAACTTTAAGCTAAGTCTTGACCTGTTATAAATTTAAGTTAAAAAAAAAAAAACTTAACGGATTCCTGTTGATTTCTTTCCTATTTATATTTCAAATGCATGCTTCTCTCTCTCTCTCTCTCTTTCCTATTCTACACTTGCCCATCTTTGAAAGACAACTGAGACAGTCTATCAGTTCCACATGTTTGCTCTTTGCTCAAAAATGGAATGTTTCATTGGCTTTTTGAACCTTCCTGTTTTTTCATTCTTTGTTATTTTTGGGTATTTTTTTTTTTTTTTTTTTTTTGAATGAGGATGATCTCTGATTTTTATTAAAAACAGTGAAATATTGAGAGAGTAAAAAAGAAGAAAAAAAAAAAAGAAATTTGAAGTAAATTGTAAAATTGGCTTTGTAGGTACACCTTATTCTCAAACGTTGGGGTTTGGTGATGAACCAGCTTCTAGCATGGAAACTAAAAGCTGAAGAAATAGTTGAGTATTTTCAGCTCTATATTGAAGAAAGAAAGAAAAAAATTATAATCCATTGTTGGTGATAAATAATTGTCAACAAAATAGAAAAAAAAAAACTACTACTACAACAGAAAATATATGAAAATTGAGGATTTTATGTGTGTTTTTTATTTTTATTTTTTTTTCCAGTTTAGCAGAACTTCAGCCAAAAAGCGTTCAATGGATAATTGTTATAATATTCAGTAAATTAAGAAAAGTTCAAGTGACTTATCTGATTATTCAACTCAATTGCATTGAAATGTTCATGAAGACCCGATATTTGATAAATCTATTGAACTTATCAGATTCCAAATAAAATAGGAGTTAACTATAATTTTAATACATTTTTATGATTATATATATTCTTTGTCCATTTCATAATGTATAATTTTAATCTAATTTCAAGTGAAAAAAGGTTCAGTGATATTGATAATTGATATCACAGTAAGCAGTTCTTTTTATGTTAATAAAGCTCGAAGGTTAATCAGTTAAATGGATAACCAATCAGAAAAAAAACTAAAAGAATGTGTTGCATCTAAAAAAAAAAAAAAAAAAGTCGCTTGTATTAATGTATAATTTTCCAAAGAGAAATCCTCTAAGAAAAATGCATGTTGAACTGAAAGCATTTTGTTCTAAGTTATTTACAGCTCTTCTTCCTGACTGACTTGATTTTCTTTATTTCTCTTGAAACGTTCGTACCTAGACTGTTTCCTTTTTGTTTATTTTTATTTTAATTCTTTTCTGCACTTTATATTTTTTCCATTTTAATCTTTTTTTTTTCTTTTTTGCAAGACATTATGTCCATCTGTTTCAAAATATTTTACTTTGCCTCATTTTCTAAACATGTATTTATTGTATAGAAATGTTTGTTCTCCTGTGACAGTGTCTCTATGATTTTGATTTATTTCCATTTGAAGAATTACACTTTAAAATTCCTTATGAATGTTGACTGAAGAAACCAACAACTAAGCTAAGAAGTGATTATGACTTGGACATCATTGGCAAGAAATTTTGAGATATTTAACTTTTATACGCTAACTTGTACTTTAAACTTCCAAAGTTGTCTTGCCAAGTTTCACAGATACACCGCTTGTCAAGGTCATAAATTTATCTATCTGCCTCTGACAAGTGGAGTATCTACAAAACTTGACATTAGAAAGATAAGTATTTTGAATTTTTCTTTTATATTTAAAACTAATGTTCCTCTATTCATTTTAATATTGAATACTTTGTTTACAAATTCTGCCTGCTTTTAAACATGTTAAACTCTAGTCATTTACTGGACTACATGTTTTGTTAGGATTTAATGATCTTTGTTAGGCAGCATATCTTCAGTTAAACATGTTTAATTGAATAATATCAACATATGTCTATTTATTTTTATCATAATCCTTTCTATTTCTATAATTAGCTTCTTGATAATTTGAAATTCATCACGGAAGGTGCTGTAGTTTTTGTTAACCAAGTACTTTTGACTTTGAAAGTGTGTGAACGCACTCTGTTGTAATTAATTTAAGTTTATCAGTGGTAACTATCATGTTTTTTTTTGTTTTTGTTTTTTTTTTTTTTTTCAAAACCAGCATTTGACTGTCAGTTTCAATAAGTTCATCTTTGCGATACACCCCCCCCCAGGATGATCTCAAAGGAGATTGAAATACTTGTGTTAACAAAAACTACAAAACATATTTGTCTTATATATATATATAGAGAGAGAGAGATCTTGAAGGTGTACCTGATAATGGAAAAAAAATTTTAATGTAATTTTTTTTTTTTTAAATTGTACACAGTGGGGGAAGTTGGATTTAATAAATCAGCTCTCAAATTTGGGTATTAAGTGCCTGCTCAGATTAGGTGGTCTTTGTGGTTGGGTATCATGTCCATGTTAGTGACCTTGTGATTGTGGACATGTTGGTTAGTCTCCCTCTCAATGGTGCCCCCAGACATAAGAGTTCAGGTAATACAAATCGGGAGGGTACATGGTGAGGGTGATATGAGTGTGAAAATTCTTGATCAGCTCTGATTCTGGATTATGTGTCCTATG
Organism: Acanthosepion pharaonis; assembly: GCA_903632075.3. Classification (NCBI taxonomy): domain Eukaryota; kingdom Metazoa; phylum Mollusca; class Cephalopoda; order Sepiida; family Sepiidae; genus Acanthosepion; species Acanthosepion pharaonis. The sequence continues at coordinate 555,467 of CAHIKZ030001055.1, forward strand.
TGAGGGGTGGGGAAGCATTATCCTGCTAGGAACACACATGGCCAACCCCATGATTTAAGTCAACCGTTTTCTCCACCATATTAATTTGGTCAGTGGGATTGACACTGAATCTTTGCAGGAAGAAGTAGTGACCTTGCATGAAAAACAATTCAGTGGACAGTGTAAACTTTATGGGGATATCTCTGTGGATCTATATTAGGGATGGTAAAACTTGCTTAATGTAAGAGCCACATATGATAAAATTCAGATGTTTGAGAGCTGCAAGACATGAACAAAATTTACACATACGTTTTTGTTACATACACATTAACATTAAACTTAGGTTTTAACCCAGTGGGGTCTCATTTCATACCTAGTAAATAATTATAAAGTTTTAAATTTTTCTTTTAATATTAACTGTGATGAAATGTGATGAAAAAAGGAGCTTAGCCAATGTTTTCATGAGCTGCATCTTAAAAGTCAAATTGCTGCATATGGCTTGTGAGTTGTGGTTTGGCCACCCATATGAACCTACCTGTCATTCCTCATGCTCCTGTTGCCACTTTCAAGAAGCTAGCTATCACTGAGTAGCTGTAGATGATAATGAGTTTCATGTGCATGGCGTGCCCCCCCCCCAAACATCATAATTGCAAGTGTTAATGCTTGATACGTCTGAAGAGAAATACTTAAACACCTTATTGGATGTAATTAATGCATTAAAATCTGAGAAGAGAAAATTAGACAAAAGCAAATATGGTCACAATAAATGGGAATATGGGAAAAAAAAAAAAAAAAGAGAGAAAAAATATTAGTGTCCAACATGTTTTTGTTCCTCTCTCATCAGAACTTGATCAAGTAATTACAGTATTGTGTGCAATGACAAAAGGGGGAGGGGTGAGGATAAGAACTAGACAATTATCAATAATATATTGATACACTATATATACTTGTCATAAACAGAAACAACAACAACCAGTCCTTTGTTTATACAAACTTCTTGTTCTTGTTGTCACAATTTTTATCAAATTGGAACAACCTTTATGTAAACAAAAAGAATAGTTGTTTCAATGTGATCTGTTTATAATATATATACTCTTGACTCTCCCATCGAATTCGACGTATGAGGGTCAAGCAGATCAGTTCCCAGGAAACCGACAGTCCAACAACAGCACGAGATTTGATTATAGTGGTGAAGGTTTCGTGCAAGACCATCCACACTTTTTTGAAGGGCCAAATACAGAGACCTGGTGCACAAGGTCCCCAAACGACCCTACACAGGTCTTGAATTCAGAGTTGTCCTTGTAGACCAGTTGCCATCCAAGGCTATAGAACCCAGTCTGTTCTTCTATTTACCCATAGCTGGAGGGAGAAAAGGATTCACACCTTTCCCAAGGGTATTAGCACGTAATACATAATATTACAAACACACACACACACACACATATATATATAGTGCCTGAGTGTGCATTTCTTATTCTCTCCCCGACTTTAGTCATTGTGCACAGTATTTTTTGATTGTTCGAATTTACTCCTGAGAGGGACGAGGACAAATCAGTTGTTTCTAATATTTTTCGCCTCTTTTTTTCCTTTCTTTCCTTTTTCTCTTTTCCTCTCTTTCCTTTTTCTCTTTTCCTCTCTTTCCTTTTTCTCTTTTCCTCTCTTTCCTTTTTCTCTTTTCCTCTCTTTCCTTTTTCACTTTTCCTCTCTTTCCTTTTTCTCTTTTCCTCTTTTCCTTTTCCCTTTTCCTCTCTTTCCTTTTCCCTTTTCCTCTCTTTCCTTTTCCCTTTTCCTCTCTTTTCCTTTTTCCTTTTCCTCTTTCCTTTTTCCCTTTTCCTCTCTTTCCTTTTTCCCTTTTCCTCTCTTTCCTTTTTTCCCTTTTCCTCTCTTTCCTTTTTCCTTTTCCTCTCTTTCCTTTTTCCCTTTTCCTCTCTTTCCTTTTTCCCTTTTCCTCTCTTTCCTTTTCCCTTTTCCTCTTCTTCCCTTTTCCCTTTTTTCTCTCTTTCCTTTTTCTCTTTTCCTCTCTTTCCTTTTTCCCTTTTTCTCTCTTTCCTTTTTCCCTTTTCCTCTCTTTCCTTTTTCCCTTTTCCTCTCTTTCCTTTTTCCCTTTTCCTCTCTTTCCTTTTTCCCTTTTCCTCTCTTTCCTTTTTCTCTTTTCCTCTCTTTCCTTTTTCCCTTTTCCTCTCTTTCCTTTTTCCCTTTTCCTCTCTTTCCTTTTCCTTTTTTCCTCAATTTTCCCTTTTCCTTTTCCTCTCTTTCCTTTTCCCTTTTCCTCTCTTTCCTTTTTCCCTTTTCCTCTCTTTCCTTTTTCTTTCCTTTTTCCCTTTTCCTCTCTTTCCTTTTTCTCTTTTCCTCTCTTTCCTTTTTCCCTTTTCCTCTCTTTCCTTTTCCTCTCTTTCCTTTTTCTTTCCTTTTTCCCTTTTCCTCTCTTTCCTTTTTCCCTTTCCTTTTTCTCTTTCCTTTTTCCCTTTTCCTCTCTTTCCTTTTCTCTTTCCTTTTCCTTTTCCTCTCTTTCCTTTTTTCTTTCCTTTTCCTTTTCTCTCTTTCCTTTTTCCCTTTTCCTCTCTTTCCTTTTCCCTTTTCCTCTCTTTCCTTTTTTCCCTTTTCCTCTCTTTTCCTTTTCTTTTCCCTTTTCCCTTTTCCTCTCTTTCCTTTTTCTCTTTTCTCTTCTTTCCTTTTTCCCTTTTCCTTTTCTTTTCCTTTTTTCCCTTTTCCCTCTTTCCTTTTCCCTTTTTCTCTTTTTCCTTTTTTTCCTTTTTCCTTTTCCTCTCTTTTCCCTCTTTTCCTCTTTCCTTTTCCCTTTTTCTCTTTCCTTTTCCCTCTTTCCTTTTTCTCCTTTTTCCCTTTTTCTCTTTCTTTTTTCCTTTTTCCTCTTTCCTTTTTCCTTTTTCCTCTCTTTCCTTTTTTCTCTTTCCTTTCCTTTTTCTCTTTCCTTTTTTCTCTTTCCTTTTCCCTTTTTTCTCTCTCTTTCCTTTTTCCCTTTTCCTCTCTTTCCTTTTCCCTTTTCTCTCTTTTTCAGTTGCCATCAGGCTATAGAACCCAGTCTGTTCTTCTATTTACCCATAGCTGGAGGGGAAAAGTTCACACCTTTCCCCTTTTATTGCACGTAATACATATTATACAAACACACATATATATATATATATATATATATATATATATATATATATATATATATATATATATAGTGCCTAGTGTGCATTTCTTATTCTCTCCCGACTTTAGTCATTGTGCAATATTTTTCCTTTTCCTTTTCCTCTTTCCTTTTCCTTTTTTCTTTTCCTCTCTTTCCTTTTCTCTTTTTCCTCTCTTTCCTTTTCTCTTTTCCTCTTTCCTTTTTCCCTTTTTTTCTCTTTCCTTTTTCCTTTTCCTCTCTTTCCTTTTCCCTTTTCCTCTCTTTCCTTTTTCCCTTTCTTCTCTTTCCTTTTTCCCTTTCTTCTCTTTCCTTTTTCTCTTTTCCTCTCTTTCCTTTTCTCTTTTCCTCTCTTTCCTTTTCTCTTTTCCTCTCTTTCCTTTTCTCTTTCCTCTTTTTCCTTTTTCTCTTTTCCTTTTCCCTTTTCTCTTTCCTTTTCCCTTTTCCTCTTTCCTTTTTCTCTTTTCCTCTCTTTCCTTTTTCCTTTTTCTCTTTTCCTCTCTTTCCTTTTTCTCTTTTCCTCTCTTTCCTTTTTCTCTTTTCCTCTCTTTCCTTTTTCTCTTTTCCTCTCTTTCCTTTTTCTCTTTTCCTCTTTCCTTTTTGTCTTTTTCTCTTTCCTTTTTCTCTTTTCCTCTCTTTCCTTTTTCTCTTTTCCTCTCTTTCCTTTTTCTCTTTTCCTCTCTTTCCTTTTCCTCTCTTTCCTTTTTCACTTTTCCTCTCTTTCCTTTTTCCCTTTTCCTCTCTTTCCTTTTTCCCTTTTCCTCTCTTTCCTTTTTCTCTTTTCCTCTTTCCTTTTTCTCTTTCCTTTTTCTCTTTCCTTTTTCCCTTTTCCTCTCTTTCCTTTTTCCCTTTTCCTCTCTTTCCTTTTTCTCTTTCCTTTTTCTCTTTCCTTTTTCCCTTTTCCTCTCTTTCCTTTTTCTCTTTCCTTTTTCTCTTTCCTTTTTCCCTTTTCCTCTCTTTCCTTTTCTCTTTCCTTTTCTCTTTCCTTTCCCTTTCTCTCTTTCCTTTTTCTCTTTTCCTCTCTTTCCTTTTTCTCTTTTCCTCTCTTTCCTTTTTCTCTTTTCCTTTCTTTCTTTCCTTTTTCTTTTTGTAATGCCATTTATTGTTCCATATTTTTTTTTTTATTTAATATATCTGTTCTAACACTCATGAAAGAGAAATGTTAAAATTTGGAGCATTCTCTCACATTAAAGGTCATTTTCCATTTATGGTCTGTGCCTAAAGACATTCAGTTATTTGGCCCACCCAGTAGACATCGTAAACAGCCTTGTAAGTGGCACAGAGTTTAATCTGCACATTGATTGATTTTTTTTTTATGGCTTATCAACCTTTTGCTGGCTATTTAAAGCCAGAAAATATTTTTAGATTGTAAGAATTCTTTTAGAGACAATTATTTACTGATACAAATCCTACTAATTTAACCCATAGATGGGGGGGGAGAAGTAGATTCATACCTTTCCCTTGGGTATTTGTATGTAAATAAGTATAAAGAACTTGACTGGAATTGGTACTAGGCTCTTCAATTTTCAATTCCAACTTGTAATTCATTACACCACCTGCACATCCAAGCTTACAGCACCTGGTATTCCAAAGCAGTCGCCTATCTAGGCACTGATCAGACTTGATGTTGCTTAACTTCAGTCATATGAGAACCAGTGTTTCAACATGATATGGATGTAAGCTTGTTGCTCATTAAAATAACTGTTTAAAAAAATACAATGAGAAAAATAAATTTTTTTTTTTTTTTTTTTTTTTTTTTTTAACTGTAAAAAAACCCAAAAAACAAGTTCAGTAATTTCAATATTAATTGGTTTATACTATCAGGCTTAGTTTTGTTTTCTCTCTGGAAAATTGACTCCTCACAATATGTAATGTTTTTTAAAATGGTTTTAACTTATGAGGCAAGGTAAAAAAAACAAAAAACTATTTGAATATTTTATCTTTTAATTTATTTTAATTTGTAAAATTGCATTTCTTTCTTATATTTGTCTTTGTTTTTCACATTTCATACAAAAATAGAATTTTATTAAGATGAAATTATTCGTTCTATCACTCTATGAAATATATATATATATATATATATATATATATTTTTTTTTTTTTTTTTTAAGGCTAATCTCGCTGAATTAATTTGATCTTATCAAAGTTCATTTATATGCAAAATTTTTTTCTTTTTGTAAAATACATCTATTGGATGCTTTAGTACACATCATCATTGATGTTTCTAGCCGAGGTTCATTAGGGGTTTCAGGTCTTTCAACATCATGACCCCTCTCCACAGTGATCCAACCGATACTGATCGGGTATTGACTTGTGTACCTTCCGTTAGCTACAGTTTTTTTTTTTTCCATCTTTATAACTACACACTGTGACTCCACTTGGCAATTTATAAAAATATAATGGAAATCTTGTATAGGTATGTATGTTTGTAGAGATGATGATATTTTTTTTTTTTTTTTTTAACATACAACATGTGTTAGCATGTGCGATACCCTGTCTTCATCATTATTTATATTAAAACTGAAACATTTGTTTGGGTGAAGAATTCAAAATAACAAAAAAGAAAAAAAAATGGATGTTCTGTTTCTTTTTGCTCTCTCACTGATAATACAAGTTGTAGGAGAGATGATGCATTTTCGTTGTCTATATTTTTATAACTTTTCCTTTGTCACTCTGTATGTGATTTCATTTGCTGTACAAAAGAACTTTTCTTGCCACTGAAGGTGACTCGGATCCCTGAACAATAGTGTGTTTAAATTTCATAGTTGTGTTGTCATATCCTGCTATGCCAACAGAAAACAACTATAAAAATAATACAGTGGAAAAGGAAGTAATATTGATAATGTAGAGTGCTAAAAGTTAATATTTAAAATTGCATTTTTGTTTACATCTCTATGAACATTAACATTTTTTTTTTTTTTTTTTTTTTTTTGCTTATGAAGCAAGGAAAGTATTTTCTGGTGTTCAGTTTTTCTCATGGTACAAAATATTGTGAACAAACATTTTCAAATTTATATTTTGGTAGGCTTTTAATTTGCTCATGTTTTAAAGTCTTGACATTGATTATTGTAGGGTTATTTTTATTTTTTTATTTTTTGTTTTTGGTTAAATTGAGAAGAAATATAAAGACCTTAACCCTGAACCGTTTACCTGTATAGATTTTGTGTTTCTATGAGGGTGCCGATTAGATTATTGCAAGGAAAAACTAAAAAAAGAAAATATTAAAATCTGAACGGAACATTCTGTCACATATGTCCAAAGACTAACAGTCAAATCATGCTGAAACACTAGTTCTTGTTTGATCATTGAGGTTAAGCAGTGTTAAGCCCAGCCAGTGCTTAAATGGGGGACCACTGAGTACTGTAAGCAATCTCTTACAGTCCGAAATATGTTTTGGCTTTAAATAACCAACAAAGGGTTGATAAGCCATAAAAAATAAAAGAAAACAAAGCAATTGACCAATATGTCCAAAGAGTATAAAAATAAAGACTTGGGAGTATTGAACTGTGTTAAAGTATTTGTCAACTGACATTTAATATTGTTGTTATTACTATTTTCTTTAACTGTTTATTTACTATTTTATTACTATTTTATTATAATATTTTATTACTATTTTATTACTATTTTCTTTAACTGTTAGTGGTGAAATTAAATGAGATTTTGGATGCATTCTGTTATTAAAAGCAAAGAGTTTTGCTTAAATATCTGAAAAAAAGTAGTTTGGCTCTTGAACAAGAAAATTTTTTTATCTTTTTTATTTATTTTTTTTAATTTTTTTTTGCTTAAAATTGGTTATCTTATTGACATCTTTGTCTGAATTCATGGGATGAAGATTTATCATTATTTACATTATTTATATTCAGACTGTTGTCCTCATCTTTCTTGTTATTATCATCACCTGATCACCTTCTGTCTGAATTTCTGGGATGAAGAGTTATCATTATTTATATTGAAACTATTGTCCTAATCTTTGTTGTTATTATCACCTGATCGCCTTCTGTCTGAATTTCTGGGATGAAGAGTTATCATTATTTACATACAGACTATTGTCCTCATCTTTATTTTTATCACAACATTTCAACCATTTGTGTCCGGCCTTCCTCAGGTGAATATGAATCTACAGGGAATTTTGAAGTGAACCCTTTATTTAATCTATGAGCATAGATTGTTCTCGTTCCCCTGCTCGTGACTAGGGATATCTTGTCTAGTTCTTATTTTTAGTACTGCTCAGTTATTACTCACCCTTTTTTAACCGAGTTAAACTAGATGAGATATCCCTAGACATGGGCAGTGAAATGAGAACAGTCTTCCCCGTAGATTAAATAAAGGTTTCAGTTCCAAATTCCCTCTACATCGATATACACCTGAGGAAGTCTGGAGAGTATAACGGCTGAAACATTGTGATAACAAAAACAAAGATGAGGACAATTGTCTGCCTATAAATAATGCAAATTATTGAAATCTGTTATTATTTTTGTTTTCCCTTTTACAAGTTGCAACTCGTCGAGAGTAGAAGAATTTATATTTAATCTTTTGTTCATCAATAATCTCGTTGATGTTTCCACTTAGGGTGCCAAAATGTAGGTAGTTGTTCTGAGGTTCATCTCAGGTTTCCCATAACCCGTTAGTCTTTAGAATTTTAAAATTATTTGACTCCTACATGAACCAATTTCTTCTTGTATTGTTCCATCCTTTGTGCTTTTAAAAACTCATACTGGGTAGGTAAAAACACACAAGGAACTGTAAGTAAATGAATGTATTTCTTTCGATAAAAATGATTTCTTTTCCAGTTGTTGGACACTAAAGAAGCTGATTAAGGAGATTAAAAAAAGATTATATTTCACTCATCCCCAGTCTTGGAGATCTTCAAATATCTTTCAATCTGACTATCAGGAAATTTCAAACTGAGCCTTTTTCCCCCAAATTGTTCTTGTCCCACTGCCCAGCTCTAAGGATATCACTTTTTATCCTCTTTTTAGTACTGCTCAATTATTGCTTGCTCTGTTCTCACTGAGATTCGATCTATACTGTCCAGCCAAGGGACTGAAACCACAATTACTATCCCACCAAATGTCAATCGCCTAGAGGATTAATGTATTGGCTGGTGAATTTGGTTATATAGTAATTGTGAGTTCAATCCCTGGGCAGGGTAGTAAAGTCTTAGTCAGACTTAGTGGAGATGGGGTCAGAAAATAACAACATTAAAAGGAGAACAAGATGAGACATCTCTTGGCAGTAACCACAGAACAATCTGACTCCAGAAATTAAATAAAGTGTTAATTTCCTGAAGGTTACTCTGATCATAAAGTACCTAAAAAAAAAAAAAGGCCACTAGACTCAATGGACAAAATGTTAGAATATTAACAACAAAGATGAAGATATTAGTCTGACTGTAAATAATAAAAATATTAAACTCGAGACGACCTTCCCCATTGCTTATTGCAACTATCTCTGTTTTCCGTTTGTTTTTTTTTGTTCTCTGTAACTGTCATTAGATATTCGGCCGTGAAACTGTGCAGTGTTTATTGCCAATATTTGAATTTTGTTTATTGGCTGATGACTAGCAATGAGAATTGCAGAAAGTAAGGTTTAATATAGGACCAAAAATGGTCGTGTCAACCTACCAGTCATTCAATTGCACCTTCTCTGAGTGAAGCTAAGGCCAAAGATGTCTTCTTATATTAAATATCCAATCTCTATATCGATCCATCAAGCAACTTCAATCATTTTCATTACCCCTCCATTTGAGTTTATTACATTCATTGATGTGCAGATAAATTTTGGAATGATATAAGTCAATCTCTTTCCCCCCAGCTATAGGTTAAATAGTAGGAATTGTATTCGGAAAAATCATATCCATAAAATTGTTAATGCAATATTCACTCACAAAAGAAATTTTACAATCTAAAATAGGTTTTGATTTTTAAATAGCCCACTAGGGATTGATAAGCCTTAAAAAAAAAAATAATCATTTTCATTGCAATTTAATAAAGGTTACCATCATTTTATTAGGGAGCTTTATTTGCAATACTTACCTGATTAAATGTCTATCATAAAAGTTCTTTCTAATATATTTGATATCATTTTACTTTTCTTTGCTTTTTTTTTTTTTTTTTTTTCTTCATCATTTATGAAATTGATGCTGGGATTTTTTTAAAATTTGACTTTTTGAAGGTCAAGTCTTAGAAAAACTAATGTTTCTTCATTCATTTTCATCGGCTTAAGATGACATCTAAAAAGCATCATTGAAGTGTTTACTGGGAGTCATGACAAAGGCAAACAATATAAAACCTCTTCAATTTTATTTTCTAATCAACTCTGGTAGATCTTAGTGCTAAGAAATAGTCAATGTTAGTTTTAATGAAAGGATTTTTTATATATATATATATATAGGGGTAATGGATTGTGGCTTGGTTTGAGGAACCGGAGAGTTGAGTTCAAATTCCAGTTGAATTCAATACATTCACTTATGTGCTGATAGCCTTGGGAAAGGTGTGAATCCATCTCTTTTACCCCTCTTCCCCACCAAGCTAAGGATAAATAGCAGGACAGACTGGGTTCTATAGCCTTCAACGCATGTCGTCTGTTTTTTTTAAAACAACAAAACTGTCTTGAATGGATGTCATAATTCGTTGAAAAATGCACACCTACCCTACCTAGACATAAACTCTTTTCGAAAGTAACTCAAATTTGATACAATAGTTGTTAATAAAAATGACCACGCTATGGCCCCTGTTGAAATGATTGGATTTCTCCGTATCCTTGGAAACAAATATTATGAATGTATGTACTTTTAAAACTCACTAAATTTCAAAATAAGTTATTCCAAAATTCACTTGAAAATGAAACAGAACTAGTGCTTTTAATTTAATTGAATAATTGAAATTGAAGGTGTTAGTTTCTGTTTTTGAAACACAGTAATTCCTGTGTAGCGAAGGAACCATATTTTTAAATCAGTTAATTTATAATATATATGGTGAAGGCTTTTAAAGAGCAGCTTTATTATATGTATATATATGTATAATAAAGCTGTTTTTGCAGACAAGGCTTATGTTGTCTAGGAAACAGTTATATTTAAAAAGTGCTCAATACACAGTTCCAAAAAAATTAAAAGTGTAGAACAAGGTAAGATCTAAAATATTACAAACACTAACCTTTTCTGCTACCATAGTTTCTGCCAATAAAAGCTTCCTTGGGCATTGGAAAGGTCAATTGTTTTTCTATCACTCCATTTATACACTTTTTCTGTTGGTGGGAAATTTAATGGGAGGAAAGGGGTAAAGTAAGAACACAGAAAGTATGTCAGAGGGAAGAAAAAAAAAATTATAAAAACAGCCCTGTTGAAATATGGCAATATTCAATCACTGAAATTTCACATTTTAAAATTCTTTCTGTAGTGTTTTTTTTTTTTTTTTTTGTGTGAGTTATTCTTTAATTAGTGTACATTTCTCTATTCTGGTGTTGTGCTTTGGATTTGAGTAAAATGCAACAAGAACAAACATTGTATTTAATGGGCAAATGGTTGAAGTAAGGAAAATATTAACCAAATCTAAGCAAACCTTGTAGGGGAAAAAAAAAGTATTTTTTAAATGTTCTTGACACTTAAAAAATACAGACACTTTATTGAATTTCACTGTTCTAAAATGTTGAGTTGTTTTTCTTTGAGTCCTGCCCTTTTAGAATTTCAGTTTAAAAAGAATTAAAAAAAAAAAAAAAAAAAAAAATTCAGTTTGCTTTTTCATTTCTCTTCAATTGAACCCTCATTCCCTGACAATGTTGCAGTCACTGCTTCATCTTTTTATTTTCTTTCTTTCATTGCCTTTCACTTCCTTTTCTTCCATTGTGAGGCACAGCTGTTTACCATTTTTAATTTCACCCTCCCACACACCCACCTCACTCCATTTGTTTTACTCCGATGAACGGTTCTTTGATTCAATAACAATTTGTTAACTTGACAGATGCCTGGAGGAATGAACATGGTTGCTGGTCAGGTACAGCCACAAGTACCCCCAATGAGTATGGACCAAAATCAAGCAAATATGGTAAGTTTCAGCCTCGTTCCTTCTACCTCTCTCCTTATTTGACCCCACCCTTTTCAGACACATGCACACACATTTACTCTCTCCCCTAATCACCTAGATGTCTATTCATGGCCATGAATTCAAATGCCCTTTTGTATTTGTATGTAATTTTCAAGAAAACTATGTATTGCCCCCTCCCATTACCAATATGCATACTAACATTGCTTTAAAGCAGAATGCCCCCTCTTGGTTATTCTTTCTTAATAATAATAATAATCCATGCCTTAAGGAGATACAAAAAATTGTTCTGACAAGTACAGCCCACACTTTATGAAGGGCTTTATATAATATTTTGCTTTTTTTTTTTTTTTTTTTTTTTTGTCAGTGGAAAGTGTCATGATGCCATTTCTAACCTTAGGTCCCTGGGTGGGACCCGGAAAGAAATGAGTAAATGCCAGAAATCAAAGAAAATAAAAATAATAATAATATTTCATTTAAAAATGAAATATTTGGAATTACTTGTTAGTTTGTTTTTAGATATCTGAGAGGGTTTTTAAACTTTGGACAGCCTAATTCAAATTATTTATCTTTATCACATTGTATATGACTTCATTTGCTGTACAAAAAGTTTATTTTGCCACTGAAGGTGATACTGATCCCTGAACAATAGTGTATTTAAATTTCATAGTTGTGTTATCATATCCTGCTATGGCAATAGAAAACACCTTTGAGTGAAATTAACAATAAGGATACTGCAATTGAGAGACCTTGAAAAAGAATGTAGTGGAAAGGGAAGTAATATTAATAATGTAGCGGGCTAAAGGTTAATTAAAAAAAAAAAAAGTTTCAAAGTTTCTTTGCATACTAAAGAAATTGTAAATGTTTACAGATAATATTTGTAGAATTGCTTTCTACCAGAAGTGTTTTTAATAGAAATCTCCGAAAGAGAAATACATTCTATTTGTATGGATTTCTTAAAATATATACGAAACTAATTCAGTAGATGATGCGAAGAATTTACTAAACTTATTTAGAAATGTCTCTTCATTTCAGAGTAGAATTTCAATTGTATTTTCCATCTGTTATGAGTGTGCAAAAGTGAATTCCAATTGAGATTTGTATTATGTTACACTCCCACTTGTCTCTTTTCATATCAGTTGATTGAATTTCAAATTCAAAGTTAAAATGAGCAGCAACTTGGTTCTTACTCTCCAGGTTTTGGCACATTTGGATTTTTATCTCAATCTCCTCCCCCCACCCCAGGGCCAACATTGCATCGCTCGGATTTTTTAGATTTATTTCCTTTTATTTATTTATAACACATGTGTAACTTAGTTGAAAGACCAGACTGGATAAAATTTTCATACAACACCTGAAAATCTTTGTCTTAATAATTTTTCAAATATTGTTTGGTCAGTTGAACTTCTTCATCATAAACATGATAATAATGATTCACTTGATTCGGTCTTTTGTCAAATTTCATTTTTTTTTCTCATTTTTTTTCTCATTTTTTTTTTCTCATTTTTTTTTTTTTTCTCATTTTTTTTTTTTTCTCATTTTTTTTTTTTTTTTTTTTTTTTTTTTTTTTTTTTTTTCTTTTTTTTTTTTTCTTTTTTTTTTTTTTTTTCTTTTTTTTTCTTCTCTTTTTTTTTTTCTTTTTTTTCTTTCTTTTTTCTTCTTTCTTTTTCTTTTTTCTTTTCTCTTTTTCTTTTTCTTCTTTTTTTTTCTTCTTTTTTTTCTTCTCTTTTTTCTTCTTCTCTTTTTCTTTCTTCTTTTTTTTTTTTTCTTCTTTTTTTCTTTTTCTCTTTTTTCTTCTCTTTTTTTCTTCTCTTTTTTTTTCTTCTCTTTTTTTTTCTTCTCTTTTTTTTTCTTCTCTTTTTTTGTCTTCTCTTTTTTTGTCTTCTCTTTTTTTGTCTTTTTCTTCTTTCTTTTTTCTTCTTAAAAAGTAAAAAGGCTTTTTTCTTTTTATTTCTTTTCAAAAAAATCAAAAAAGCTATTTTTTCTTTTTTATTTCAAAATATTCAAAACTTTCCTCCCCCCCCCCCAAGAAAATAAAAAAAGAAAAAAAAGTGTTTTGTTTTTGCTACATAATTATTGGTAAATAGATGAGACTAAGTATTGTACTAGTAATATCAAATATATAAAACAAAATGAGTTTAATTGTTCAAACAATATTTGAGATGTTACTAACTTAGCTTTCTTTAGGAAAAACAAATACCAAATTGCAGAATTCTGTTGAAAACCTGGAAGAAAGAAATTACTTTGCTCATGTGACCATTTTGTAAGTAAACTACAATACAGAAGTGGAAAAAAGAAAAGGTAGCTTTTGTTGTCATTTTAGATTTTGAAAGATCCCCCCACAAGCCTGTCAAAATATATCTTTATAAAATTTGTGTCTTATGATATGGAAAAGACTTAATACTCTTAAAAATTTCAGTTACAGTTTTGCTTGAAAAAAAAAGCCAATATTTTTCTTTTTCCTTGCCTATTTAGAAAATCTACATTCCAGTACAATGCCATATTGCACAAGGGTGATTGATTATTTTAATGAACTTTTTTAAAATGAAATTTTTTAACTAAAGAAACTGAAGTAAAACTGTTTAGAAACATTGTGAGAAAGATTTAATTTTATTTCAAATAATTTTAGTAAAAAAGGGGCAAACTTTATTTTGAAAAGCTATAGTATCAACTTATCAAAACATTTCTTTTTTTTAAAAATAACATTCTTTAAATAATGCATTGGAATTGTTATTAATTCTTCTGAAGTATTTTCTCCTGATTCTGGCAGTATCATGTGAAGATGGCATCTCTTAAAGTATCGACGTTTATTATACATGAAGCATATAAAGCATAAATTAAGTCAAACAACTTGAATAGACTTTGAGAATAGAATCTTGAAGAATACTTGCTGTTGAATAGAAAGAGACAAAACACTTTTCTTTTTTATTTTAATATTGCATCAAATATTTTCCCATAAATACATCTTCATTGCATAATCAATTTGTCTTACATTTCTAAAGAAAAGGAAAAAAAACAAAAAAAAAACATTTTCAGTGTTTTCATTACTAGTGCTTTTTCTATTGTGAAACAGTGTAGAAAACAGGATAGAAAAATGGCTTTTTATTTCTAACCTGGTATTATATATTACATTATGATGATTTATATATAAATACTGATCGTTTTGACTGTTCCAGTCAAATGTCTTTCCTTTTGAACTGCTGTCATTTTTCTCTTTAAGTTTAGCTTCAAGTGTTGACTGAGTTGCTTCCCCGTCATTATTGTAGATACTTGCCCGGCAGTTCGTACTGGGCTCGAACACTGTACCCCTGGGGTCATCAGCCCAGCACACTGTGGCCCTAGCAGACCACAGCCCTGCCTCATCTCTTACTTCCACTGTGTGTTTGCAGGCCAAGATGCAGCAAAATAAGGCCAAGGAGATGCAAGTGATGTGTGGCAGTGAACCCCCGCCAAAACGTCAGCAAGTCATAGATGTCCGCCAGCCTATGATAGGTTTGTATGCTTATACATCTCTTTCGTTGCTTTGTTTATTGTAATAATTCTTCTTCTGCTTGTTAACAAGATTGTCATTGGTCATTGTTTGTGACAATATCGCTTTCTTTGTTGTTCTTTGCTTTCAAACATGATTTTAGTTACCACAATTGTCATTGGTTGTTGTTGTTGTCTTTTTCGGTCATGGTTTTCATTTGTTTGTTATACCATGTGTTATTAGCTTTAATTTGAACTTTTTTTTTTTTTTATTGTCATCTAATTTGTTCATTAACATTTCTATAATTGCCAGCAATTAAGGAAAATGTTACTTAGTAGCAAAATATTGGAATGTATCCACCACGGATTTCAGCTTTTATTCTGTTCGATGAAAGAAGACAGCAACAATCTGATTTTTAAATATAGGATCTTTTTCCTTAGCAGTCAGTATCATAATAATTAAATATATCTATGGTAAAAATGATTGACAATTTGTTTGACATAGGACGTACATGGACAACATTAGAATGAAAACTTTGTCATTTTAAACTTCATAATTTATCAGATTATAAAACAAAATATGAGATTTTATTTAAAAAAAAAAAAAAAAAAATGTAAACTTGTTCAATTCAAACTATTTAGGCCTTGAGAAGACCAAGAATTATTAGGTCCATTTTTTTCTATGGACTGAAGATAATTTGAAAATTACTGCCATTTGTATTCATCTAATTTCTCATGATTTTCACATTACTTGCTTGCAGTTTGTCAAATTAATTTGTTTTTCTCTTAATTTGTACTGACTTTTAAAACTTTTTCTTTCCTCTCAGGATTCTTTGGCTGTTTTCGATATTTTGACTGAAATGCAAAAGATGTTGACTTGAATACTTCCAAAATAATTTCTCATAAACAGATCTTCTTTTCTAAAAAGCCCATCTGAGGTTTTATTTTTCAGGCATTTATTGACTGCTGTGAATTTCTTCATTGACCAGCAAAGATTGAATATTACAGGGATGTAATGAAATTATCAGTTACTTCACAAAAAAAGATTTGTATTGCTTTCACATTGGAAAGATGTACTTTTTGCCGCATATTTTATGCATTTAACAACACACATATCTTAAAGATGTTTTATCAAAAGGGATTGTTAGAAGAAAATCAATTATGATTGTGTCGGGCAGGGGTTAAAATATTACTTTAAAATTCAAAAGTAGATCCATTCACTTTGCTAGCCTAATATATCATTGTAGCTAAAATTATGTTTACATTATTCGGACTGTTATCCTTAACTTCATTGCCATATTCACGTTTCGCCCGTTGTATGTGCTGACCTTCTTCTGGCGATTGGAATTTTGAACTGGACTCTTTATTTCGTCGACTATGGTAGATTGTTCTAGTTCCACATGCCATGCCTCTTCTGGATGTTTCAGTTATTTCCCTTTAACTCAACTCTTCAAGTTCAGTTTGCCACTGCTGAGGCCTGGTATTGAACTCACAACACTTTTTGTCTAGTCACTGGATCTAACCAACGTTTTTATCCACTAGGCCATGTGTCCTTGTAGGCACTGGTGTAAATACGAACAGACTGTTAGACAGATATTCAATACTAAAGGAAACAATAAGCTAAAACCTGAAGAGGAGTTTACTGTAATAATTGTCACAAAAATACATAGGAGAAACCTCAAGGAATCTAAATAAAAAATTATATGAACACAAAAAGGACATTTTACATGACAATACGTCAAATGATTTGGTTGCCCACCGTAACGAGACTGACCACAATTTTGACATGAAAATGCTGCCTCTGATCAAACGAGAAAACAATTCTCTACGATGTAAATGTCTAGAGAGTACTTTGATTGCAAAGTCATCCACAGTAAATTTGTGCCAGGGACTCTTATAAAATTTCACCATTTCTGGCAGATCGTCTATTATCACAATGTGGGATATCTAGTAACAAAAGTGATGGAAAGAAAAAAAATCTAAATAAAATTGGCTAGATTTAAAAAAAATTAAATTTAAAGTTAAAATTTCCAGCATCCCTCGTTTGTGCGCATGCATAGTCGCACCAACATAATGAATTTAATCCGATGAAATTCTAGAGGATAAAATACGTTTTTTTTTTTATTTCGTTTTTTTTTTGTTTCTTTAATTTTGTTTCTTTAACTTTGTTTCTTTAATTTTGTTTCTTTAATTTTGTTTCTTTAATTTTGTTTCTTTAATTTTTTTATTTTTTTTTTTTTTAAATCTTTTTTTATTTTGCCTTTTCAAATGTTAGATTAATTTGTGCCATGGTGTCAGATTTTTACAATTGAAAATTCTTGTTTAAAATTTTAAACAATTTAAAGCTAAGTGAACGTTGCGGTCACATGGCTTGCATCTGCTTTAAGGTTTTTTTTAGTGCTGGTTATGTAGTTGGAAATAAATACTTCTTTTTTAAATCATAGGCTTTTCTTCAATTTTAATGTGGATTCACTAAAATAAACTTAAAATTTCTGTTGAGATCCAGATGAAAAGCAGTAGCAACAAGATTGATAATTCTGCAATTTTTATATCTCTAAGCTTTTTTTTATTTTTACAAATCTATGAGAAAAGATAAGTCTTCATAGAGTGACAGATTTGAAAATGAACAAAATGACGTTTTTTTTTTTTTTTTTTTTTTTTTTTTTTTTTTTTACTATCCAACAAGATTTGGCACTGTTCCCATGCCATAAAACACTAATCATGTATTTCTTCATTTTTCTTCTAGAAGTCAAGATTTCCTTCCAAAAATCTTGTAAAATTCCCAAAATGTATAAAACACGAACCTTATTTTATATTAATGGGGGATTGGGGGAAAAACAAAATTCATGTTTTATACATTTTGGGAATTTTACAAGATTTTTTTTTATATTAATGATATGGGCTGAATGGTTAGAACATTTGCATTCTGACAATGAGACCTGGGTTCAATTCTCACTATAGTCAGTTCGTCAGGAAGGAGACCTCCTGCTGTTATCAGACTGGAGTAGTCAATCCCAGCGTGCGGAAACTTTGGAAAGTACCTGAAAACCATAACACTGGTTGACCCAAGCTTTGTGAGTGAAATTGGATAGACGGAACCCATGGGTACCATCAATGAGCGTGCTGGCCCTGTTCAAATTGTTGATCATGCTAGATAACGGGCTCTTTCCTAGAAACTGTAACTAAGGTCTGCTCAGCATAGTTGCAGTATAAACCACAGGTGGGCTCTGTGGGTGTTGAATAAACATAAATGCACCTGAGCAGGCATCTGCAATAGGGATTGGCTAGCCACCCTAGTAGACAGATATCCTTGAATATGAGTGGCCAGCTACTGCTTTATGTTAATGATTTCCATTCTTCTAAGTTACTAGAATCTGGAAACTTCATAATTTTTGCTTTTAATTAATTAATCCTACTTTGTTCACAGGTTTCATCTTACATTTCCATTTCTAATGTATCAGAATTTCTCTTGCCTGCAATTTCAGTCTTTCAGTGTGTTCCTCTTTTGGACATTTATTTTATTCTATCACCAAACAGTATATAATTTCAAACTCTCTATATTTCTGAGATTGAGGTATTGTAACTATTTACATTGTTCAGACTGTTGTCATATTCACCACGTTATGTTATGGAGTAATTTCACAGTGGAGGCTTGTATTTGTACTAAGTCGGTCCTAAAATAAGTTGGACGTACAAAACGTTAGGAACTTGATATAATAGGTATGACGCAGAGTAATCTAGTTGTGGTCGCTGATACTTTAGTATCCAACTAATGGTCGTTCGACATCGACTGACTGCCCAACCCACTGAGCGACTATATTTAGTCACCCCCTCCCCCCGAGGGCATCATGTGGCACAAGGCCGGTTTAACGCGGGATCTCCGAGCCCGTGGGCCCGGCCAAAAATATGCCCATTGAACCCATATAAACGGGTTCAGGGTCGGTTTACCTCCCCGAAAGAGAATTTGCCCTTCGGCATAGCCTCCTTCGGGTTCCTCCCCGCCTGAAGGCAGAGAGTTCAACCGGTCAGCCGAATTCAGACTGAACTCGGACCGAGCCACTGAGCGACTGACTTGTTACTCTTACTACTCCTACTTGTTATAGGTGGGAGGGTCTATTAACTATAGAATAGGTGTGTTCCACTATAACAACAAGTCTGAATTCAAAATCAATGTTGGAGCAGAAAACAACGCACAAGTACTGCCTGTCAACAGGAATTTGTAATAAGAACTGAATTCTTTATTATGCTAATTTTTTGTTTTTTGATGATTTTATATATATATATATATATATATATATATATATATATATATATATATATATATATATATATATATAAATAAATATGTTTTTACATGTGTTTATTGATATTTTAGTGTTTTGACATTTTCTAGTAATTTTAATGGTTGATATAAACTTGAGTAAAATGACCTAAGACGAGTTTTATTTTTTATATAATATTTAAGAAAAACCAATGTATCTTCAAAAATGACTTAAACTCAAGGTATCACAGTATTATAAAACTTCTCTTCTCTTCTTTATGCAAATTAGATTTTAATTTTTGCTCCAGTCTGCTAAAGAATATTTAGTATTTTTTTTTTTTTTCTTTTCTTTTTAAAAATGTTTTTACATGGTATTTTTAAATCTTTCTTTCTTTTTTTTTTAAATTGCAAATCAAATTGGGAGCTGACTACACTTGTAGGTGGGAAACACCTTATTCACATATTTTCTTACAGATAATTGAAGAACTCACTATTGACTGATTTACTTTCTTTTTAGCGAAATAAGAAGAAAACTAAATTTAAAGAATTATGGACTTTTGAATATGACTAATCTAAAATTCTGTTCTGTTTGTTTGTTTTTTTTGTTTTTTTTTTAGATCTTCACTTATAAGCATGTTTTGGCCAATGTTCAAAGGCAAGAACTAAACATTAATATTAATCACTTCAAAATCTCATGATTTCCTGCAATTTTTCTTTGTCATTGAGGATTTTTGCAGGAAGTTTAGATAGAAAATAAATTCTTTTTTTTTTTTAAATTTTTCTTTTCCAACCCTTATCAACTTTTGGGAACACTGTAAGTGGCTCCTTACAATCCAAAATTTGTTTCCATTTTAAAATAACCAAAGGGTTGATAAGCCGTAAAAAAGTCAATCACTTATGGATAGGTTCTTTCATCAATGTATCCTAATATTTTCTTAGAATCTGTATACTCTTTGAAAGCCTCTAAGCATTGTTGAATCATTTGCTAAAGTAAAATTGTTGGTTAAAATTTCACTGTTCATAGCATTTAATTTTTAAAAAGTGCTCAATACAAAGTAGAGCAATATATTATTTTAATTATAAGAGATTAGAACAAAACCTGTTGAAATCGCTGCACAATAGTTTTCATGTTTTGGCACTGTTGTGCCTTGTCAGGTGATTGTAAGAGACTGCTGATTAAATGATTTTTAAGAAAATTTCAAAAGCAAAGTGTTACCTCTTCTTTTGAAAGATAAAGAGGGTGGGAGAGGAAACACAAGGTTAGAATTAAAAATAGACTTGTGCATTTGCCTTGATCAAAAAATCAAGTATCAAATATATGCTAAATAGAAAATTAGGCTCAGAGCATGAACGTGGGGGAGTTATTTTTTTATGACATGATAAACCGGAACTTAGACAGGTCATCTTATGGAAAACATAAGCTACAAATGTATTGTGATTGTAGACAAATATGACATGTTCAATTTTTCAAAGGATGTTGAGGGGAGGGGAAGGAGGATAATCAAATATAAAGTTAATTTCAAAAGAATTTTTTTTTTTTTTAAAAAAAAAAAAAAGTCAGATTCAGGAAACTTCTTAAAGGAACCTGTAGATAAAATTAAAAATGTGGAACATTACTAACTGGACAGCAATACATAGCAATACTAAATCCGAATAAACAAAATAAGATAATTACTTGTAGAGGATGGGGTGTTATTTATTTATAAACTATGGCATTAATACTACCTAATTTTTGTAAGGTAAAAGATAAACTCTGTCGGCAGTTTACAGTTATTTCACTTCTTTGGTTTAATAGTTTCTCATGTAAGCATAAGAAGCAAGGTTCATTTAAAGATCTACAGCTTCTAGCTTTTTTTAATTATCTTGTTTATTTTGGTCATCTAAATTTGTGTAAATGTATTTTTTTTTTTTTCTTTTTTGTAATCAAGCCCACATGCCACCTCAAAAATTGCATTGGAGATCCTGTTTATTGATCTGCCCCTTTCCTTAATTCAATAATTCTATGTAACCTGTTTATTTTATTTTATTTTTTTTTTAAATGAAGAAATGCCTTTCCATTTGCTTGCCTTGGATTTTTGTATGGGGATTTGTTATTGCTTGCTTTCTTCTTACAGTATTCCTTGAAATGACACGAATGCTCATTTCACTTTTTCTCTGTGTATTTATTTGAAGCTTTAAAATCTAAGAAAATCTTACAAAATGAATGTTTTGGTTTCATGCTTACCTTGAACATTGGCACTTTTTAAAAAAAAATAAAAAACAAAAACTTGTTTATAAAACACCTTTGAAATTCATGCAAATAATGTTGTTTTAATGCAGGTGCTAAGCATGACTTACCTGATTTGATTTTTTTTTTCTCCAACTGACAAAGAAAATAACACTGATGCAACCCCCTGCAGTGGGTTTTCTCACCTGAATTTTACCCCCTTTTTTTTTCTTCTTCTTTTGTTTCATCAACTTGTTGTTTATCTGATCTCTTTACCCAACTTTTGTATCCTTGTAGATGTTTTCTACAGTGGCGGAACTCACCCCCCACCCCATTTTTTCAGTGGTAGGTAACAGACTTTTCTCTCTCATTGACCGAGTGGGTAACCTTGCTGTGTCCGGTCAAGGCTTTTGGGCAAAAAACTTAAAAAACAAAACAAAAAAATAAAACTCAACAACAAATGATTAGTGCAGCGCCTGTGCTTTCGGTCTGCCATTGGACGCTAAATGACCATTGCACTCCTCTTCCTTACTACCGCCCTACCGCCCGATCTCCTGTTCCTCTCTCCACTCCCCCTGATCATCCCCACAACTCATTTACACCAATCCACACTCTGCAGATTCTTGCTTTTTTTTTTTTTTTTTTTTAACCTCTCAGCGCCTTCCCGAGCCTAAACCACAAATTATGCCAATTAAGAATTCCATTTCTAGCTTCTGTCCAAACTTTATTGAATTTTGCATGAATCTATTATTGTAGCCAATGTTTAATATTCAAGAGGCCTGACTTGTAGTTGCATTAATTCCTACCATGTTTGTGCAGCTCTTTTTACACATTTTTTATATTTTACACATTATAGTAATATTTTACACAAAATATATACAATAGTCTTTTCAGTTTTATTTTCAGTATAAAGTAGACACCACTAAATAGTATCTCCCAATAATTGGATCCTATCGGTCTATTCGCAAACAATCATAATCTTGGTAGTTTTGTTTTTTTGTTTTTTTTTTATTATTATTATTTTAAGGGGATGTTTCCAGAATTGCAATAATAATCTGTGAAATAATTGTCTGCATCAAGTATTTTGGAAAAGATTAATTTCTAGTTGAAGATAATAACCAGCTTTTAATGTAAATTGATGGCAGAAAATTATGTAACAGATTTGATACTGAAAATGGAAAAAACAAACAATTATGATTTGTAGTCATATATATAATATATTCATCCACAGACAGACTGTTTCGCTGTATCACAGCTTATCAGTGTGGCTAGACGCATTGATATATATATATATATATATATATATATATATATATATATATATATATATATATATATATATATATATATATTAAAAAGAAAGATAGAAGCAAATGTTTTTTGTTGTAATGTGAATTTAAAAAAAATTATTGTTTTATTTTCTATAAAATTATGGAAAATAAAACCCATTTTTTTAAAAATCCACATTACAACCAAAAATGTTTGCAGCTTCTCTCCTTTTTTTAATATACACACTTTTATCTTGTTGGAACTACTATAACCTCTTCCTTTTTTATATATATATATATATATATATATATATATAATATAATATATATATAATGGACTCTCTAGTCGATTTTAATGTATGAGGCGGATCCAACAAGCTCATTCATTCAGTGTGTGTGTATATATAGTTTTTGAGGTGTGTGTGTATATATATATATATATATATATATATATATATATATATATATATATACATACACACACAATGAAAAGTAATATCAACTACAGGTTACAAATTTAATATAAACATATAAAAAATAACAAATATTTAATCTAGCAAGGACCTACTATTTCTATGCCCCAAAACACAAACGTATATACACACATACGCAACAACATATTTATATTTACATGTACATACATATACGCCTGTACACATATAAATATACAGTCTCAGCTATGGTGGACTGGTCATGTCTTGAGAATGTCTGATGACAGCATACCCAAGATCCTAATGTACAGCCAGTTAGATCAGAGCTACAGGAATGTAGGACGCCCATGGCTAAGATACAAAGACAAGCTGAAAAGCAACTTGTCAGCGGTCAATATACCACATAACACCCTTGAGCGCTTAGCTTTGGAGCGAGTAGAATGGAGATTGTGTTTTAGTGGACTCAGCAATTTTCAATCTGCTTGTCTGAAACATCTGCAAGAAGTGAGAGCAAGATCTAAAAGGTCAGCCAATCTAACAGTGATCTCATCTCACAATCCTCACACTTGCTCCATATGTGGACTCCTTTGTAAATCACTAGCGAGTCTTAAATGCCACTTAAGATTATCACACAAACTTTCATATCTGAATCAATAATCTGTCAGATCCTCATACATCGAAACCGACAGGGGAGAGTCCATTATTATATATATCTCTATACACATCCACTCCTATGTATACATCTACTCACAATATACATACGGACAGGGGAAAATGTATGACAAAGTGGAAAAAGTTTTTTTTGTCATGCATTTCGTCCTTTAGGACTTCTTTGGGCTAAATTTGTTAGGTTGGTGTGACTACACATGCAGATGAATGAGGAATGCTGGGGATTTTAACCATAACAAGACTGACCACAATTTTGTCATTTAAAAAAATGCTATTCTGATCAAAGGAGAAAACAGTTCACTATGTTGAAAATATATAGAGTGTGCTTTGATTGCAACGTTATGTATTGTCAATTTGTGAAGTTGCACCACCATAACAAATTTATTCCGATGTCTAAAGGCTGAGATGCAGAACAGGAAAACTTACCCAATTTTGTCTTACATTTTACCTTAAAATATATATATATATATATATATATAGTACAGGTAATAAATCTGTTGGTATATAATCCAAGTGGATCCTAGTAATATAAAATATTAAAACTGATCCACAAAAAGAGCTCAATGTACTTATTATTACAGAGCAAAAATTAATACACAATAGAGTCCAATAATAATAATAAGTTTATTTTGAGAGACGAAAATATAATCTGTCAGTCTTATTCAACCCCGGTATAGATTGAGTTCATGTCGGAAATAGAAATTTAACTGTCAAAGCTAAAAAACCAAAAAACCTGCTGAAAAACTACTACAGAATTTATCCATTTCAAAATTTCCGTCAGGTGAAAGGCATGAGACAGTCAAGGGGGAATTGGAAGATATTTGTCTTAAAGAGAAGAGGTTTTATAAAATTAAACTCTGATATTAACGTTATGACATTAAATTAGGGTTATATAAAGAATGAAATGTTAATTTAAAACTAAGAGATGAATAAAAAGGGTTTTAAAAAAAAAAAACTTTGTGTGTATATATATATATATATATATATATATATATATATATATATACACACACATTTCTGAGACAAATTCTAATGCAGTTCACCTTTTTGTCGATATTTGTTGGCATGCTGCCAGACTTGATCATAAGATATAACAAAAGGGACAAACTTAATTTCACTAAGGTGTTTTAATCATTGTATATGGTTGGTTCTGACATTGCAGACCCCCCCCCCAAAAAAAAAACCCAAAAAAAAACATATCCTGCCGGGAGGCTAGAGATTGTGTAGCTGAACCCTTACCAAAAATAAAACAAGGAAATTAGTCCAATCCAATTGCATAGGATAATCTTATTTACCATCTCACAATCAGATTTTTTTTCTCTCCTCCTGGCTCTAAAAGTATTAGATACTTTCTTTTCTTCCATTTAAAATGGGGGTGGGGGACTACATTTCAGGCCCCATGCGTATGTGTGTGAATGTATTTCCCATATCACGCTGCTTTTGTTCTTGCTTAGCGTTATCAAGAGAAAATAATAATTTATAGTAAATGGCACTTGAATTCTTCAGGTTTTCACTCAGGCTGAAAGGAGGGCACGATGCAGACGGCTGCTTCTTGCCTTAACCTGGGAACTAGAAATTATATCATCTTATAGATATTAGCATTTCACTTGTTGACTTTAAGTTCAACTTGATTTTTATCACTTTCTTTCAGTCTCCATATTTTTTTTTTTCATTATATAAATGTAAATATAAGGAAATAAAATTATTAATGCTAACACCTTTTCTTAGTAAAATATGCCAAAAAAAAAAAAAAAATGGAAATGAATTATCTTTAAACTAAAATAACTTTACATTCATTTAATAAAAGAAAGAACTGTTATTTTTCCTTTTGAAAGTGTCATGCAAAATACATTCTTAGGCATGTAGTGGATGAGAAATGGAAGTAATTTGTCAATTTTTGACTTTTAATAACTTACAGTTGAAATGCAAAAAGAAATAACTTTCCAAGATAAGATGAATTCTTTAAAAACATCTATGTTGGTATGGGCACGTGTGCATATTATTATTATATAATATATATACACACACACACACTACAGTTCAAAAGTTTGAGGCTGCCCCTGGTAATCCTTTAAATTGGCCCCAAAAGTAGTTTTGTACTTTAACCTTTTGAGCCCTGCGTTTCTGAACAATTTTAACCCTTCTGCCAGAGCTCCTGAGTTAAAATTTGCAAATAATTGGTATGTAATGTTTCACGGTAGATATAAAAATAGTTACAAGTCTTTACCCACCGTTCAACCTGTAGCTGGTCATTATGTCATTTTTTTTCTACCACGGGTAAAGCGGTGGTCACGGCTCAAAGGGTTAAATAAGAGAAAATTATTATATATGATTAAAAAAGTGAGAGATAATTTTTATTAGAAATTTTATTATGGCAAAAAGAAAAAAAAATTTAATGATTAACTTTTGCTCTCGTCAAAATATCCTCCTTTAGCCTTGATTACTGCAGCACAAAAGTTTCTGAAAGTATAAGTTTCATAATTGATTCCATTCTTTTTTTCAATGACTCTAAGAGCTCTTTTTCCTTTTTTTTCACTCTTCTCTCAAGTTCATCCCATGCTAATTCTGGGGATGGCTTCAAACTTTTGAATTGTAGTGTGTGTATTATTTATATAATAATAACATCTATTGATAGTAAAGAAAGATAGTCCACATATTTTTCTTATAATATGTAGATACAATAAGCCAGTGAAATAAATTTGAAAGATAAAAAAAACCCAAAAAAAACAACAAAAATAATAATGTTGATAATAAGATTAATAATATTAATTCCATATTAGTCGGCCTTTTGACCAAATCTTGGAAACAGGATGACAAAGATATTAAAAACAGGAATTTTCAGACATGCCTGTTTCCTTTATGATGTAATGTAATAACCTGTCACCCCCATGAGTGACTACGCTATAGGTAGTAACTACCTATAAGTATCTGTAAGTCAACAGACTACGAAGTCTAGCTGGGATCTGTTACTTAGCTGTTGTCAAACTCTCTGCCTTCGAGCAGAGAAGAACCCGGACAAGGCTATGCCGAAGGGCAGTCTCATCTGGGGAGGTAGACAGACCTGAATCCATTTATGCGGGGTCTATGGGAAATTTTTGGCTGAGCCTATGGGCTCGGCTTGCCCCACATTAAATTTGGCCTTGTGCCATATCCTACCTTGTGGGGAGGTTGGTAAATATTACTAGCTGGGATCTGTTGAGTGCGACTCTGTTTTACACGAGAACTACCAACCTTCAAATAGTAACACTCACTACTGGATTGACTTGTGACGACCTTGTACATAACTGTTACCTTTATTCTTATTGTACTGGTTTTTTACAATAACCTTTACTTAATTTATTCACCTTGTTTTGCAATTTAGCACAGAATATAACACTTTATCAACAAGAAATAAAAAGAGAATTGGAGGAGGGGTCTACTCAATACAGTTTCCGTAAAAAAAAAAAACCTACGAGCCGTCTACAACCGTAATCGGGACAAACAACTAGCCCAAAAGTACTAGATCTCATCAGTAATATAACATTTTTTTATTTCTTGTTAAGAAAGGATACAGGTGTCTCTGAAAATTGTTTTTTTTTTTTTTTTTTTTAACATCTTTTCTCATTTTGCCTCCATTTCGTCATAAGGTTAACTAATATGCAATAAATATTAGTTTTATTATCAATATTATTATTTCTGTTATATCTCAAATTCATTAGCCTACTATTTCTGCATAATATCTATTGATGTACATGAAATGTTAATTTAACACATATTGAGGTTAGCAGAATTTTGGCAACAAGGATGCTCAATAAATAACTAAAGCAGTTATTATTAATAACTTTGCAGTAGTTATGTAGATAAATATTGTGAATTTTTTATATATACATGACAAGATTGTGTACATAGGTTGAAAATGTATCTACTTCCATGTTATGGTTAATATTTTCCCCACATCCAGTAGTCCAAATTATTTGCAATTTTAACTTATGAAATATTAGTAAGATTTACTTTCTGTTCAATGGCTGGGAGTAGTACTATTGGTATTGGTGTTGGTAACAATCATGGTGATGGTAATTATTTTGGTGGTGGTAGTAGTTGGAGAAGGAGTAGTAGTAGTAGTAGTAGCAGCTTTAGTTGCTTATTTTTTAAATCTTTTATTATTATTATTATTAATGGTAATTGAAAGGAAATTTAGACACCTGCTTTCCAGCCATTTGATTATGTTACCTCAGGTTTCTGGCATTATTTTTTTTATTGAGATTTGATGAAATGAAACTTTCACTATCATGTAAATTTGAATGCAACTTGACCTTTGACTACAATGAGAACTTTTGATTGGCTAATTTGTTTTCAATGGACTGTTTGGTAGAGGGGTGAGGTCCAGCTTGGACTGTGTGAAATTATGAATCAGTCCATTTATGATTTGTAGGATTATTCTGTTATTGCCACTTTATTAGATAGAATTCTTCTAAATCAACATTGCATTCCATCATTTCAACTTTTGGATGAGGGGAATGTCAAAAATTATCCCCACTCTTATATGAAGATAAGTTGTTTTTAGTGCAGATAATTTTTGATTTCTCCTTGTATATTATACAAGCTTCAGTCTTGTTTTTTAGGTGGAAAGTGTCTGATCTTTTCCATTATATTTACAGTTTGGAATAGCAAAAGATGCCTTAAAAAAGCTAAGCAAAGCATTAAGAATCAGGAAAATTTTGTTTGCAGCAAAGAACAGTACTGAACTGCTATGTAATGTCAGCCCTTTTATATGGCAGTGAATGTTGAACAGTTTCCTCACAGATGAGGCAGTATGTGCAGATTATGAGTCTATGTAGGATAGATAACATTTGACCCTAGACTTGAAGCAGTTAAGATTGTATTGATTGGGGAAGCATCCTCTCGGGAGTCTCTGTACAAACCAGTTGAGTCAAATGATAATTGGTTAGGGTAGTCAGTCGTATCAAGAAAATTATTTGAAAAACATTAATCTGAATTGTAAATTGTTTGACTGAAAATTAATCAAAATGATAATTATGCTAAATGATAATTATTCAAAATATTTATGTTTGAAATACGTATGTGGTTTTGCTTTGAGAGAGTCGATGCTGATTTACCTAGAAGTAATAACACCTTTGAAGGATGGCATAGAGCTATTTTGCAGCAAATGTCATACTATCATTCCACAATATGGAAATTCTTAGATGCTCTTAAAAGAGAACAGGACTTGCAAGAAATTCATATTACAAATGTAACAGCAAGTTGCCAAAATATCAAGAGCGCCAAGAAATACCATGATGTAAATGGAAAACTTAAAAAATTAGTGGCATCCTTTAATGAAGAATCTTCAGTAGTTGACTATTTGCGTATAGTATCATATAACTTAAGATTATAAGGTTTTTTTTTTTCTTACTAAATTGTTTTAACGATATTTGTATTTCAAATAATTATCATTTAGTATACTTGTCCTTTCAATTAATTTTCATTCAAACAATTTACAATTCAACTAAATGTTTTTCGAATAATTGATTTCAAACAAGATATGAAAATACTGACATTTTCTTAAATAAATTTAACAGGTAATACCATTTTCAAATGCTTTGTTCAAAGTTTTGTCCAATTTATTTTTGATGACAAAATAGGTCATTCTTCAAACACATTTTCAGGTTCAATATACCTGGCTCAGGTGTAATTAACTCGTACCTGCTAAAATATGTAGTAGCTCGTTCTTTGAGTGTAGTATCATAATTTAAGGTTATAAGGTTTTTTTTCTTACTAAATTGTTTTATTAACGATATTTGTATTTCGAATAATTATCATTTAGTATAATTGTCCTTTCGATTAATTTTCATTCAAACAATTCATGATCTGAATAAATGTTTTTTGAATAATTATATTTGAACAATGTTCACATGATTGTAGTCAGTTTACTGACATTTCAGCCTGTTGGGTTATTTAATGTTGAATATGAGTCTGAAAAAAAAAAAATGATGTATTCTCAGCCCTGTCGGTAGGGCATATATGATAATAGTGATGAAAATGATATACATAGAACTAAAGAGAAACGACAGACTGTGGGTAGAGGTTGGTGTTAACCTGATTTAAATAGATGTCGACCCAATAATGCTGATGACAGAGGATCTGTCTGCAGCCTGGAATAAGACTTTAGACTGACAGACACTTGTCTGCTCAGAAAGTGTAGGCTCTGATATTAAGAAACGTCAAAGGTAATGGTCAGTATCAAGAGAAAAACGGAACTTTCTCACAAATGAATAACAGATTTCTCTTTCTCGTTTTTTTTCCTTGGATCAATTTTGTTTCTCTTCCATTTTGTCTTTAAGTGATTACAATATCTTGGAAGAAAAGAAAACAAAATTTTCTGATTGGGATTTCAATAGTCAGCTACATGTAAAATATCGCACAAAAATGTGCCATTATTGAGATTAATAATTTCCATATTTGTATCTATGCAAACTGTCACAACCAATTTGAATCACCTAAAATAGCGATAAGTAAAGTCCTGCCATTTTATAAGTTAATCAGGATAAGTGAAATTCTTTTCATTTGTAATGTCTGTAAATTTTTTTTTTTTTTGCTGTTACAGAGTTATCTCCCTTATAGCACTTGGAACACTTCGGTAAAATGTTTAGAAATCTGGGACAGGAAATGGCTGACTTCATGAAATAGCAGAGTGCAATAATAACAATTGGATTAAATATTTTAAAAATATTCTTAAAATGTTTTCATTTTTGACAAAATGATTAA
Organism: Acanthosepion pharaonis; assembly: GCA_903632075.3. Taxonomy (NCBI): domain Eukaryota; kingdom Metazoa; phylum Mollusca; class Cephalopoda; order Sepiida; family Sepiidae; genus Acanthosepion; species Acanthosepion pharaonis. Next base: position 585,662 of record CAHIKZ030001055.1, read on the forward strand.
CTCTTTGGCATTCAACATGCTCAAACCTGCCCCATAAATATTGGCTATCAACGTTCAACCCATCCTGTAAATATCAACTCTTAAAGTCTCATTGTTTGTGGTCAAAGTCTCACTGTTTAACGTTACTTCCTGCGTTGTTTATGATGTCATATATTATGGCAGAGTATACATGAGGAAGGTTATAGAGTGGGTTGAATATTGAGGGGTTGATATTTATGGGGCAGGTTGAATATTGAGGGCTGATATTTACGGGGCGGGCTGAACATTGAGAGCTGATATTTATGAGGTGGGTTGAATATTGAGGGCTGATATTTACGGGGCGGGCTGAACATTGAGAGCTGATATTTATGAGGCGGGTCGAATATTGAGGGCTGATATTTACGGGGCAGGATGAACATTGAGAGCTGATATTTATGAGGCAGTTGAATATTGAGGGCTGATATTTACAGGGCGGGCTGAACATTGAGAACTGATATTTATGAGGTGGGTTGAATATTGAGGGCTGATATTTACGGGGCGGGCTGAACATTGAGAGCTGATATTTATGGGGCAGGTTTAATTTAAACTTGTTTCTTCATAAAACTGAAAGTATTTTTTGAAGATTAGTGAAGACCTAAATGAAAAAGTGTCAAAATGCATGGAATTTTTCCAATTAAATATACCTAAACAGAAAGGTACAACCAAGTTTGACATATACTTGCACAGACTCTGAGAGCCAGCTTCGAATACCAATTGGATTTATTGCATTAGCTTTCCTTGGGAAAGGTATGAATCCATGTTTTTGCAACTATGGTTAAATAGTAGGGCAGACTGGGTCCTATAACCTTTGGTGGCAACCAGTCTAGGAGAAGGAGAACTCTAAATTCAAAACCTGTGGAGCTTCGTTTGGGACTTTGTAACACACTATGTATTCAACTCTTTACCAGCTCAAGCTTTTACGACTTTAATCAAATCATCTCTGTGAGTCGTCTGTCCATTTGATTCTAAGAACTGAGTTTTTATACCCTCATCTATCAAAAATGACGGCAGAGTCCAGTATATATGAGTTTGAATTTGCTATATTTATGGGAGATGAGATCACAGTATCAGGATTCAGCTGATGCTTGCTTAAGATGTTGATTTCTGTGTCAAAACCTGTTTGTATTAGCTATCGTTTTGAGGATTCCTTGGTGTTAAATGAAACGGTGCCTTAGAGAGGTGGATATTAGGCACTTTCTAGTGTCAGATTCTTCCTCAAAGAAAGGTAAAAAGTTAACATATTTATCAAGAACACTATGCTGAACAACTTATTTAGCAAAGCTGACAGGCGGAAGCCGGCCAACTGTAAAACTATACAAGATATGTAGAAAAATAAAGCACTAATAATTTGATTGTCTAAGTCAGGGTTGGACAATTTTTTTCATGGAGGGATGCATCATTGTTGGTCTTGTGTAAAGTGGGTCACATAAAAATAACAATACAGATTTTAACATGACAGTATAAATAACAATCCTACTTGCACGTTATTTTTATGGTTCTAGGAACATTTGGTGTAAACATTTTTGCAGTAGGAAAACTCACCTCAGGAATTTTCGCCTTATAGGATTTTTGCCATTAGACAATTTTGCCCCATTTTTTTTTTTTTTTTTTTAATATGCAAAGTACCTTGTTATGAAGTATATCTGACTCATACTATTGTTACTTTGATTTAAACATTTTAATAAGTGAAGTTATACTAACATGCACCAAAATTTGTGGAAACTAATTGTGAATTTGAAAAAGGAAGAGACTTTAGTAAAAAAAAGATGTCTGATTTAGATCGAGGAGATGCAGTACAAATGAAGAAAAATATATATATATACATCAATGCAAGACCTCAGCGGAAAATGCAGTCCAGTGCAAAAACACGCTCTTTGGAATTTGCACACATTTTAAGTTATTTCTTTGTTAATTTGATATATTTTTATTTTTCAAATAGATGTTTACTTTTTAATTTCTTTTTTGATGTTTGACCCTGTGACATCCATATATACTTGATAACAAGGTACTTTGAATATTGAACATTATTCCAAAAGGGACGTTCAAGATAAGGGTATGGAAAACAAAAAATGCAGCAAAATTCTCTTGCAGAAAAAATCCAATACAGTGATGTTTTGCATTGTGAAAATTCCTGAGGTGAGTTTTCCTACTGCAAAAAAGTTTACGGTGAATGTTCTGGATATGTATTTTTTATATTTATTCACTTATTGGACACATTTTGTGAACAGGCTGCACAAATAAATGAGAAATTAGTGTCCTATTTAATCCATAATACAATCTGTACAGCTGAGAAAAGAATTTAATAAATTCTCAATAAATCTTATGAGACATTGATAGCAAAGTGCAGAAATGATGTTTGTTTATTTCCAATTGGACTATACACAGGCATCTAGGGGGAGCGAAGGGGATTCATACCAATGAACCCACAGCTCTCTGATTAACGATTGCGAGCCATTATCCATCCACATATCCAAGCTTACAGCACCTGGTATTCCTCAAGCAGTCACCCATCTAGGTACTGAGCAGGTTCAATGTTGCTTAACTTTAGTGATTGTACATGAACCGGTGTTTCAATGTGATATGGGTATAAGCCCAAAGAAATATGGTTTCTGCTTTTCTTCTCTTTGTTCCTGTTTTGATCAGATTAATATTGTATGTTGCATAAAATCCTCAGACGGTTCTGCATTTGGCCCATCTTTAGTCTAAATTAATTAAAACCATCCCAGATGATGTCAATTAAGAATTTATATATATAATTTTATACTTTATTCATCTTTATAATAGCAATGATAATATTAGCTGTTTCCTATAAGGAAACATTTGACATTCATTGACTGCACAGCCAGTACTCGTGTGTGTGTGTATATATATATATATATATATATATATATAGCTTTAATCAACTTTTCTATATGAGAGGTTATTTGTAGTTAGAACCATTTTAAGTTTTGCAATCTTTCTAAGAAACAGACCCTTCCTACATCCATGCCAACACTCACCTGGCCACTTAACATTCCACACCCTCCCCCCACCCTGCAGTCCATCCTGACTCTTTTTATCCCACAATGGTGAAGGTCACTTGTAGGTTTAAGAATTGGGCTTCACTGTCTCCCACCTAACAATTGCCCTGCCCCCACTGGTATGGCTGACTCATTGCTTTCTTGCCCTCTCCAGATTCTAAAGTACTCATGCATGCCCCTGGCTGAGGTAGCCAAAATTCAAGTCATCACATACACCGCTGCCGTCATCATCATCATCATCATCATCATCATCATCACCAGCAGTGTGCATGTCTTTTGACAAAATCTTCAAAATAACCTGTTGTTTGCATAATCATTATTATTATTTTTATTTGTTTTAATCATTTTATTTTATTTATTCAACCCCCTTTTATTGTTCATGTGACAAAAATTTTAAATGGGGTGAGGCAGAACATTTTTAAATTTTTTTTTTTTTTTTTTTTAATAAAATTTCAGATTGTCCTTCAAAAGATTTGCTGGAAATAATTCATTTTTTTTTTTTTTTTTTATTTTTTTTTAACCTTTCTATTAAATCCATACTTTAAAGAATAAGAAACATAGTAATCTTCTTAAGACTTATTCATTCTTGTAATGTTTCCGTTGATTATGTTTCTTGGCATAATTCTCAGATGTTTTTTTTTTTTTTTTTCTCTTTTTCTCTCCGTCTATTTTTTTCTTTCTAATGTTAAACTTCTAATCACAGATGGCATCAAATTAACTTCTCAGGATGACGTAAGCATCTTAAACGTATCAACAATGACCCACAAAAGATGTCTTGATGTAATATGGCTGTAATTGGTTCCATTAGAATAATCAGCAAAAGAGTTTTCAAGCTGATTAAAATCACCCCAAACTACTAGTGAACTAAAATATGAATTGCTACATATTAAGGTATTCAAGATGAAACTGGTAATTGTGTTTTAAGCTTTCATTTCTCCAATAGTAGAATTTGTCTTACTCTATGGAACAGAAACGTTGACTATGACCAAATCCCTGCAGTTACACAAGAATGCACTTAATATGTCCTAGGGAAGATAGACGTAAAATGCTGAACTATATGGCCACACACCAAAGAACTGTGTAGATGCTAAGAGACATCCTGATAGACAAACTACTTGTTTTATGCTTAACATTTGTATTGTTATTGTTTTGTGAAGAGCTACAAAGGGTAGGAAGTTGGAGAGAGCTATGTCCTTAAGGAAAACGGCACATAGATGATGATTAAGATTATTATTTTCTTCTTGAAGGTTTTGTGCCTTTTTCAGATTGAAATTTACTAGCCCACTTCTGGCTAGGGGAACTTTTTCTCCCTGAAGAGCTTCATATATAATCATTAACAATCATAATAACAATGGACTTACCCATTACTGCATAATGCCTCGGGTATCAGGATTGATCCCATGCCATTTGGTACAATAATATTTCTTTCAAGAAATATCGAATGACCCAGTGGAGTTGGTCAATTTGTGCTTGCAGTCCTTAAAAAGGTCAAAGAGTCATATATATATATATATATATATATATATATATATATATATATATATCAAAGTGTTGGAGAACGAACAGTAGGATTACAGCGTTCAAAACATTAATTTAAAATTAGTGTTTAATACACAAAATTAGAGCCGTAAATATTGATTTATCTTATGCAGTGTTACATTAGAACATGCACATATCCACTACAAAATTGTACATTTTTGTTTCAACGTCAAAAATTTGCTTCGATAACTGTATTTCTGAATAAAACCTTTTAGTAACACCGTGATTCCCCACCTGATGAGACTGTTTTGTCTTTTTTGACGTTGAAATAAAAATGTACAATTTTGTAGTGGATATGTGCATGTTCTAATGTAACACTGCATAAGATATATATATATATATATATATATATATATATATATAGAGATAGGGATGGTATGGTTTCAGGATATTAAATTTGGTCGTCAATATTTTTGGATGTAAAAGACAATTGATTGTCTGATAATTAAAACGTACATTAATTTTCTCTTTACTTTTTTTTTTTTTTTGCACTCAGTGCAGCTCATAATCCTCTCCATTTTATGCACCAGCAAAACAAACATGAAAAAAAAAAATTGGTGTAATTAATAGCCAAGTGCAACTCAAGTTTGAGGATTTCTAGTTAATTCTTGCAGAAATTTCAAGGTACTATTTGTACTCCAGGAGGTGCGATTGACATACTGGTTACTGGTGCAGAAAATGGTGAGCTCGGTTCAAATCCCAACCAAGGCTGTTATTGTATACTTTGAAAAAGTCACAAATCCAGCTTCTCTTTAGGTGAAATAGTAGTGCAGACCAAGCTATTTAGCTTTATTAGAGCAATCAATTTATGATGATGACAATAACTCTGAATTCAGAACCATCCTGAAGAAGGGCTCTGTTGAGCCATCTTACTCTAGACACACTCTTTGTTGCTGTGACCTCCCAATGACCCTACAAAGGTGGGCGCATGTATGTATGTATGTATGTATGCATGCAGTTGTATTTCAATCTAACATTTGGGAAGAAAATTGTCAGTTACTGAAGGAAACACTATAAATCTTCACTGTAGGATAATACTTTGTTCCAAACGTATTTTTGTGTCAAATATCTTTACATTTTCTTATAATTTCCCCTGAAAATGACTTTTAACATCTGACTGTGACTTGTGGGTGGGGTGGGACTGAAGAGAATTCCTCAATATGAAACCAGATTTTAAAGAATTCTTTTTTTTTTTTTTTTTTTTTTTACTTAACCCTAGAACACTAACCATCCATGAAAGTTACCCCACTACTCACCCTGGGTATATCATATCCTTTTTGAAAATATCAAAAAAAATATTAAATATAAATCTTTATTTGAAATATTTTACATGCAAACTTTGTACTTTGAGTTAACATTAATAGGAACTGAAAAAAACATTATTTAGGTAAGAAAATCAGGTACTGAAAATTGTAATTAAAAATAGGAAAATTTGTGCTGGGTACTATATACCCATGGTTAGTTTTCTAGGGTTAAATAATGATTCTTGCCACCCCCATTTAATATTGATAATCTTTGTAAAGTATTTGTCTAACATTACTTTTGATATATATTTTGATCAGGATATTTTTTTGTTTTATCTAGCTGGCTGGATAAGATATCATCATGATCATATTGATATCTTTTTTATATGGTTTACATATTGAATTTGATTTTTTTTTACTTTGTGGTATGAGAGTTTATAGTTTTTATTATGATTATCATTACTGTTATTGTTGTTACATTATATTCCCACATTACAAGTATTAAATGTTACTAAAGATTTGCTTTTTAACATGTCTGTAAAATGACTAAATGATGCATGATTCCTGGAAGAATTCTGACCAAGTTACGCAAAGATATCATGCTTGAGTTTTACTCTTCAAACCGTGGATGCATTTTTTCTTCTCCTTCTTTTATTTGTACATGTTAGGAATTGACACATTCAAAGAAAGTCCCATCCTGGGTAAGACGTTAAACTACATCCGCGTCCTGGGTAAGACGATAAACTACGTCCAGCAGCAAGGCCTCTGATCAGGAGGTTTTGAGGAGCGTGGAACCACCTCTTAATTGCTGGTGTTCCCAGGTCCACCCTGACCCGGGGTGGTAGCACCTGTTAGGGTCCCAGCTATGGGCAAATAGTTAACTATTTCCAGCAATACTTTTTTGAAAAAAAATTATTACCAGCAATACTTTTTTTTGAAAAAAATTATTTCTTTTGAAAAAAAAAAAAAAAATTATTACCAGCAATACTTTCTTGAAAAAAAATTATTACCAGCAATACAATTTTGAAGGAAATATATTACCAGAAACAGATTTTTGACAAAACAAAATCTTACCAGCAATAAAAAATGTTGTTGGCATTAAATAACCCATTGAGGTTGATATGCCGTAAAACAAAACAAATCAATCTAAACCGAAGAATACATATTCTATTCATACGAAATAATCCTAAAAATGTTGTCGGCATTAAATAACCCATTGAGGTTGATATGCCGGAAAACAAAATAAACCAATCAAAGAAAGTTGGCTGAAAAATCTTTTTCTCTCGTCATAATCTATCTTGCACATTTATAAATCTACCATTCGTCTGTGCATTGAACACTGTTGTCATATCTGGTCTGGTACTTCTGCTATTCATTTTGAGATTCTTGACAAAAATCCAAAGATCTGCAATGTAATTGATCCTGACCAGATATCTCGACTTCAGTGAATTTCTCACCTGATGTGACGTCGCTTCTCTTTGTCTTTTCTACAAATATTTTCATGGGTACTGCCCTGATGAGCTTTTTCTCCCTGCTGCCTCGACTGCGTGAATTTAAACATAATACTAGATTGGCAATTAGGTCTCAACCTCTTACTTTTGCAAATAGCCGGATGTAATTGCCATTTCTACTGTAATGGTTCTTTTTCTCACACTTAAACTCCCTTCTGATTTTTGCTTCACTGTTTTCCTTGATTTTCAAAATTTGAAATGAAATGTCAATCACTTTTCTCTATCTTCTTGAACTGTGTTTTTTTTTTTACTTTTCTCAATCCTCAGCATTCTCACTTTTTTCTTTCACTATCAATTCCTGTACTCCCCCCATCTCATATTCTAGTGGCATTATCATCTTGCATGAGGTGAAGTGATTAAAAATAATTAATGGGGATTATTGGCTGACATTTGCGTTATTCACATAAAGCATAAAAAAGAAAAAAGTAGGGAGCAATAGTTCTGTGTATTATTGAAAAAAAAGCTTATGGCTGTATCATGTTTAAACATCGGTTTTCATCCAATCATCAAAATTGAGCCTGTTCTCTACCTGGATAGCTGACCACTTGGACATGTGGTGTGACGTAGAATAGCTCAAAATGAAAAATTGAATAGCTGAGTTTGAATTCCAGTCAGGTTTGTTAAATTCACTTATGCATCAATATTCTTGTGAAAGGTGTGACTCCACCTCCTCTCCGTCTATGGGTTAAATAGCAAGACTTGTATCTGAAAATCATTATCTCCCAAAAATTGTTATTGCAGAATTCACTTGCAAAAAAAGAAAAATATTCTTACAATCCAAAACACAATTTCAGCTTTAAATAACCTGCAGCAAAAAGTTGATAATCTGTCAAAAACACATCAATGAAAAATCTTGTTGAAACAATTAACTGGCTTTTTTTTTATTTTTTATTAAGACTTATCTAATTCTCTTTTTTTTTTTTTTTTTTCCTTCCTAATCCTCAATTTTGTTAATTTAATATAGAATGGAAAAGAAGGCAAATAAGCAGAAAAATAATTGGTAAGATCCTTCATTTTTTTTTTTTTTTTTATCTTAAGTAGCATCTATGCTTATTTTTCCTTTTTAAAATCTTGTTTCACTCTGTGAAATTTAATGAAAAGCTGATTAGTGGACTTTAGAAGTTTAGTCTTGCCGTCTTAGAAATGTTATATATGCACATGCTAGAAGAGAGAAAAGATAAATTACCCCCCCCCAAAAAAAAAACCTTGTTGAAAATGGCTAAAGAAGAGTCCAAAAGCACTTGAGGAAAATAGACAATATGGACAATTTTTACACTCCCTTACTCTAACCAAATGGAAAATTTTTTAAAAAAAACGCTGGAAAAAACTAAAAAAAAAAAAAAACTAAATTAAATTTTCATTGTCTGTCATATTCAACAAAATGTGTTTAAAAGAAAGGCTACTACCCAAATATACATTAATTCGGCAGTGTATACACATGGCGAATGTCATCTGGGTATTGAGTAATAGATCAGTTGCTAATTCATATTGATAATAATGATAGTTATTTAATGAGTACAGTAATTCATCTTATATTCTAATGTTCAAAAATGAATTCAGGTAATGTTGCTTATAGATGTGTCATTTAGTTGCAGGTAAGTTATGACTGTCAGCTTACTGCTTCTGTCTCACACACACACAAGTTGGATAGTCATAAATTTGTCAGCTGCTAGTTGCCATATGATGGGTAAAAGTCAAAACAGTCTGTTATTTAAAGTTTGTGAGCAAGCTCTGTACTCTTCTGGATTATCTGATTATCTCTAAATTGCTGTATAATATATTTATTCAGCTCTTAATTTGACCTAATGCCTTTCTATCTCTTTCCTAAATAATATTTTTTTGGATTGCTTTAAAAGGAAAATTCCAATTTAAAAAAAAAAATGTAAAAAAAAAAAAGAGACTTTCATGTTTTTTTTAAAATGTTGAAATTATTAAACATTCTTACATGTTTATTGATTTTGTAAAATGCAATTGGCTGTAATGTGGGGATATACTGTCATTATATGATTGCCTCCCTTGATTTTTATTGATTTTTTTTTAAATTATTTTTTTTTATTTTTTATTTCTTATGTTCAAAATCCAAGATTGAAATTGTAAGAGTTTTTGAATTGAAAATTTTGTTTTGTATTTGAATAATCATCTGTCTTTTTCCATTTTGGCAATTTATTACTATTTCTTCTTTTTTTATTTTTTTTTTTTTTTTTATTGCGTTTTGAAAAAAAAAATTGGTGACATTAATAGTAGAAATAGAATTAATTCATAGTTGCGTGATATGTTTTCCATTTCGATTGTTCCAAAGTCTTGATTTACACATTCATGGCTTAAAACAGTCAAACATTATTAGTAATCCAAATAGCCACACTCACTTTTTTATAAAGTCTTTGAGAAGAGAACTATCTTCTCTTTTTGTAAAATATTCAGTTTTTAGGTGAGGGTAAAGTGTAGATATCCAGTCATGGAATTGTCTCCAAATTTTTTTTTTTTTTTTTTTTTTTTTTTTAAAAGAAAAGTTCTTATTATTAATGATAATGCTTTTAAATGTTTTGGAAATATGAATTTAATTTTAAGAAAATTTAATCACTTTCTTAACCATTAGACAAATTTTGTAAAATTTCATGGAATATTGCTGTTTTTATACATTTTATTAAAACATATTTATGTAATATATTTCATGGAATATTGCTGGGAAAATTCCAATTATTTATTTTAATTACTGTCCTCGTATAGAGACATGACAGTTTGCAAGAACTTGTGTTCCAATCTATATTTGACCCCACTTCACATGTATATATATATATTTTATAAAGATGACCTGCAATAGCATCAATAAATATTCCTGTGGCTATGTCTTGAGATCCTCACTGTTGCACAATATGCAAACTTATATGCAGGTCGTTAGCGAGACTGAAATGTCACAAACAACACAAACATAAAAACTGAATGAGGTTATCGGATCCTCATACATCTAAATTGACAGGAGAGTCATATATATATATATATATATATATTTGTTTGAATAAAAGACAGACCACGTTAAGATTCCATGTAATAAGCTATTTCACCATAACCCCTTTAACAGGGTTCTGGATCATCAGACTTTACTTCCAAAAGCTGAAATGAAGACTTTCATTTAACTACATTTAAGGATTTTTGTTTGTTTTTTCAAAATTTCTTCATTCTGTCGGATTTATATCCATTTACACTTGCTTATATATATATATATATATATATAAATAAAATAAAAGTGGATATTGAAGCCCACACCCAGAGGCAACAGTCTGTATCATGCTTATACACAATTGTCAGATCATGATATGGTTGTGTATAAGCATGAAATAGTGTCACTGCTGCGTGTTGACTTCAATGTCCACTTTTATATTTACATACATGCATTTTATTTTATTTTATTTTTTTTTTTTTTTTTTTTTTAAAGTGGGAGGTGAATTACAAAAGAGCATTTAAAATTTCTACAATCATCAAAAACGAGTTTTCTCTCTAGTCATGCCCTCATTTGTTTGGTCATAATCTGCAAAGTCTTTTATTTTATTTCTATTTAATCTGATTTCTGTCTTTGAGAGAGATCCAAGTGGCCAGCTATATTGATCTATAGAACAATGTATATAAAGGTAAAAATCCTAAAAACCGAACCATGGTTTTTCCGTACATGAGACGTTGTATAGATTTGAATTCACCTCAGACTGATTCTAAAAAAAAACAGACTGTACAAAATGCTTTAGCAACTATGTAGTCTATGACTTTTTGGCACACCTCCATGTGTCATGTAATTGTTTGCAAGCTTGTCTTTTTAGAACAATTATGACTGAATAGTGAGTTTGAGACTTGCTGGGTGCTCCATACTTTTGGTCTTGTGCCATATCAAAGCTATGAATAAGTAATGCTAGAATGATTTTAATAATGTTGGAAAAAAAATGTTGATTTTGAAAAAAAAAACTATAAACAAGAACATTAGGCGAGTGGAGTGGGTTATGATGGTGAATGTTGAAAATCTTAAATCAGAAGAAATCAATCAGGAAAATGGTAACTTCAAATTTCAGGAATCCCCAGGAGATCATTAGTTTTGGCAAAACTAAAAGCCAAAAACTTTTCACTTGATAGTAATAATAATAAAAATTACAGGAATTTCATAAACCTAATTTGATTTTAATTAGTAATCATTTCTTTCAACAGTCTGTGCCATAATCATTGTTCCATTTAGCACATGAAATGTGTATGCAAATATAACAATCATTATGTGTCAGAAGTACTATAATATAGAAGCATAGCTGCTTTAATAAACAGGTTAAATTGACAATAAAAATGATAATTTTACAATATCTGTCTCATAATGATTGTTACATTTGTTTAATAGATTAAATGGAGCAATTATTATGGGACACAGATAGCAAACATCTTTTCACTTGTAATATTTTATTTTTTATTTTGTACTTATTTAATTTCTCTTTATTAAATTTCTAGAAGTTTTTAAAATATTAAATTGTTTATTTCTCTGTCTGTATCTATATCTCTCTCTCTCATATATATATATATACACATATCCCCCTCTCTCTCTCTCTCTCTATATATATATATATATATATATATATATATATAATTATTTTTTATAAAAAATTATAACATAAGTATGTTATAAGATCACTACAAAAATAGCCATTTTGTTTCAACACATTCTGTGTCTTCTCAAGTGATGATGTTGAAAATAAAATAAATGGTTTTAAAAAGTTTCAGATTAATTAACAATCCTACATTAGGGGGAGCATTGTTACAAAAGCTAGAATAACCAATCAAAAACGAAGTATAGAAAGATTCAAAAGCTTGACAACGAAATCCTGCTATAATAGCTATTCAGATCTTTAAATACGTGTAATATTAAAAATAAGTTATACTAACTAATAATTATAAAATCATATGATAAAAATTTAATATTAAAATTAAAAATTGGTAATTTTAAAATCCAAATTTAATCACTATTAAGTTTAAAAACTACAAAATTATTGAGAAAAAAAAAAATATATATGTTTATTCAATTCATTTTTCTTCATTGAAATTATGTTCGACAAGGACGCTACAATATATCCGGTCATTTGATAATACATGTATATATATTTTTTTCCTTTCCCTTTCATTTCCGTTTTTTATTTTAAAGTTTGTGGATGTGGTCTTAAACTCACGCGTCAAGACAACAAAAACAATCAATCATAAGCACCCAGACATAATTAGATATATACACACACACACACACACACACACACACACACACACACACACATACACACTAAAAAAAAAAAAAAAATGAAGGAGGTGGTGGGGCAAAACATGAACATCTCTACAGCCTTTTATGAAAAAAGGGAGACGTGGAAACTAACACTAATACAAACACACAGTGAATACACTCTACATACACATAGACACCGATAGATACACATACATACATCCACAGACAATGACAGACAATGAGAAATCACAACCAATAAATATTTCAGACTTAAATAAATGCTAACCACTTATTGAATTATAACTTAAGGGAGCAAATATACAAAGATAAAAATGGTTAAAAATAATATTATTTAATATATTAAAACGAAAATTCTAAAACCATAAATATCAATAAAAATATATATTATTTATTAATCATATAAGTTGATAATAGTTTCATTATATATTAGGCAAGGAAAAACAGTATACAGAAACACACAACTATATACATATATATATATATATATATACACGGGAGCAAAAACAAATTAACACACATAAATATACACTCATACATACATATACATATATATTTACATACATAAATGCATACAAATAAATATATAAACATAAACATATACTCACATATACATATCTATGATAACAAGTACACATGCACGCACATATACATATAAACCTAAATACACCCACATATATACACACAAACTTTTATGCACACATACTTACATATATAAAAAACAGTCATGATATACCAAAGTTTCCATACCCCCACATACACACAAACAAACTCATACATCATAGGTGCCAACACACACACACATATATATATATATATACACATAAACATACATAAATATATATACACACATACATACATATCTACAAATAAACATATATATAAATATACCTACCTGCAATAACAACCACCCATATATACATGCATACATAAAAATACAACAACACTCAACCAAATACATACATAAACGAACTAACATAGATACATAAATATACCTTCAAAAACCAACACACACCAATATACATATAGTCTAACATACAAATATATAAACACAATCATACAAACAGAAATATACTTAAATATAGATATACATACACAATAAAATAGGACATACAGATATATATATATATATGCACACACACACACATATATATATATATATACATACATACATATACATACACACACATATATATATACAAATATATATGGCGTATATATATATATATATATATATATATATATATATCTCTCTCTCTCTCTCTCATATATATATATATATATATATATATATATATATATATATATATATATATATAAAGTTATTGGTTATATTTGATTTAGACCAGGAAACAGTATTATTAAAAGTGTTCAATACATGAATAAATAAAAAATTTAGCATGCAGAGCTTTTAATTTAAAAAAAAATTAGAAGATCAGCCAATCACATTTGGTTTCAACCTTTCCGGTATCTTCAGGTGAGATCTGGGCTAAATGATGTCCTAAATCATTTATTATTTAAAAATAAATAATACGTAAAATGTGAAACACAATAGAAGGGGAGGTGAAAAGTAAGGGTATTGAAATTATATGAATTGGGATCAAATACAAGTTCAGATACAGAATGAGCTACAAAGAAAAAGAAACTCCATATCTCATTCTCTGATCAAAGCTTTAATAAAACTGCAAACATATTAGATTTAAAAAAACTATTTTCCTATTTATATATCAATTATATATATATATATATATATATATATATATATATATATAATAGAAATCTTATAAGTATAAGAAACTATACTCGCTCGGAAAACATTGAAGTGTATTGATTTGCAAATAAACAAGCCAACACCAAAGGGGGGGGAAAAAAAGGTATAAAAAAGAGAAAGAACCAAGAACATGTACGTTAACCGAAAATAATCATCCAGCAGACGAGTTCAAGGCCCAAAGAAAAAAACCCTGATGCGAGTATCCAAAACAACTAAAAGTGCTCAATAACTAACTATATAATATATATATATATATATATATATATAAAGAAATATAGTCTTAAGGTGTGCTATATTTATGGGATAAAGTGCTCAATATCAGAGATAGAGCGTGTGTAAATATAAAAGTGAACATAAAGTCAGCACTTAGCAATCGCCAGGCCACAGTCTGTTTCATGAAACAGACTGTCGCCTCTAAGTTGTTGATAAATGTATATATATATATATATATATATATATATATATATATATATATATATATATATATATATATATAATGTATAGTTAAGTAATGAAAGGTTTGGTAATCCATATGGATAATCCCAAGGAGGATGTAATCCAGAGAGCTCAATGTGAAATCAGAGCAATTATTAATTCAATTTAAATAGACAACAGATAACCTTAAGGGTCCATTGGTTATATTTTTTTTTTTTTACCTGGTTCATCAAACTGCACTTCCAAGGGTGAAAAATAAGGTTTAAATTTATGTATAGTTTTTATACACTTTTGAGGTGTAGTTATAAGTTGATGTAAGATAATATAGAGAGAGGGGAGGAGGAGTATGACAAAGTTTTTTTTTTCTCCATCAATTTTTTCTGTTTTTTTTTTCTCCCCTCCTCCTTTTCTCCATACATGATTATTGATATTTGTTTCCTTACTATTTTCTGTTTATGTCTTTCTTTTTTTTCTCCTCTTTCCCTGTTGTATTAACAATTTTGAATCATTACTTTACAAAAAGGAAAGAAAAATTACAAGACCCAAGCATAAAACCATTTAAAAATCTCAATGAGATGTTTTATGTATGCTTTTGTGTCCCGGCGATAAAGTGTTCATTTTTAATTCATTTTAATATGGTTAAGGAAAAAAAAAAAAAAAAGTTTTAATTTTTTAGTTATTATATCCTATTCATAAGATCATTTTAAGGTTGCAAGAAAAAAAAAAAATCTCTTTACAAATAATTATTTTTAGTAAAAAAATCAAAACAAACTTTATTTGCTGGTCATTTTAAATTCAGCCACTGCTATTTTGTACTTAAACTGAATGTTTGCTTGTTTTGCACTTTGCACAATTTAAATGTCTATCATTTGCTGAGGACTCCATATCTCATTTAAAAATATCCTTATTAGTTCTTATCAATGATAAATAAAAATTAGCAAGGTCACCTATTCAGTATATTTTTATCTTAAGATTACTTTTTCCCAGATTTTGAATAGAAAAGTTGTGTCTGACTCATTGAATGTTGTTGTTTATAAAGCTTAGTTGGTCACAAGGCCATAAAACCTGAAAAATCTTGGTAGTAATGGTCAGTCAGACTAACCAGCTAACCATTAACCAACACCAATGTGCATATGACTTTTTTAATGTTTTTAAATAAACTATTTTCTCACCAATTCTAAAAAGGTATACCAAATAAAACTTTTCAGTTAACTGATAAATTAAGCAATTCTTAGTTTACGAAGATTACCATAAAATTAACTTGGAAAATAATTTTTATATTAGCTTATTTAGCAAAGCATAAAATTGTTTGGAGCAAGTTTTGATTCTAAACAAAACACTGTTTTCCTGCAATGGGGTTTTGAGGTTTGTATATTATTATAGGTAAGTAATTGGTGGTAAATATTTTAATAAAATTAAGTAATTCATCAATTCTTGAAGAATCCTTAATAGAAAGCACTGGATGGCCGTTTTGTCCTATATTTGGGTCTCAACAGCAGTGTGCATCCACTACCGAGAATTGAAACCCGGACAGTTATGATATCAGGCAAATGTCATACCAACTGTACCAATATAGTCAGGATAGTAGTCATGGCTTGTGGGGGCATAGTCCTATGGGTAAGGGAAACTTGGATGAGTTCTACCATGGAATATATGATTGAGTGGCGCTATATCAAGTCTAATTCGTTACCTCTTTGTCACCGAGGACCATTGGTACAGTTGGTATGCCGTTTGCCTGATAACGTAACTGTCTGGGTTTCAATTCTGGGTAGTGAATGTGCAATGCTGATTCATCCCAAATATAGGACGAAGTGGCTGTCCAGTGCTTTCTGCATTCTGTTGAAGTTTCTTCTAGACTCGACTAATTTCTTAATTATGATTTATCTCAAATCCTCCTAATAGTTTCTATCACTTTAATAAAATTATTGTATTTTTTTTTTCTTGTTCAAAACACTTTTCATCCATATTGTTTTATTTTTATTTATTTTGCTGAAATGTAACTTATACAAAAAGAAAATACAAAAATATTTATTTCCAGATTAAAACTAAAAACAAGCAAAGAAGTAATTTTTGGGGCATTCATAGAACAGATCTTCAAACAAAATTGATCTTTTGTGTCTAATGTTTCTCCATCTCTTACACAAAAGTTGTTCACATATCTTGCATTATAATTGTTAACGTATTTAAAAATGTGAGATTACTGGACATTTTTAAGCCATTGCTACTAGAGATATGCTTTAAAACAAACAGGTAAACAGAACTCGGTGGTTCCTAAAGTTTTGGGGGTTGCCTTCTGCCCCTTTGTGTTCCAAAATTCAACCCAAATGAACCCCCACCACCACCACCAAATGGCTTGATATAGCGCTTTTCTTTTTCTTTTTTCTCTTTCTTTCTTTTTTTTCTCTTTCTTTTTTTTCTTTTTTTTTTTCTTTTTTTTTTTTTCTTTTTTTTTTTTTTTTTTTCTTTCTCTTTTTTTTTCTCTCTTTTTTTTTTTTTTTTTTTTTCTTTTTCTTTTTTTCTTTTTTTTTTTTTTTTTTTTCTCTTTTCTTTCTTTTTTCTTTTTTTCTTTTTCTTTTTTCTTCTTTTTTTTTTTCTCTTTTTTTTTTTCTTTCTTTTTTTTCTTTTCTCTCTTTTTTTTTCTCTTTTCTTTTTTCTTTCTTTTTTCTCTATCTTTTTAAAGATTTCATTTGAAGTTAAAATAGGAAGTTTAACAAGCTGAAATATAATATTTTACAGGATGTAAAAGACATAACATAAATAAAAATTCTATAATGTAAGATTTTTTTTACATATATAATTTAACCACCAAAAATTAAAATGACCTTAAAGAAGTTGAGATGAATTTCTTTAAAAGGAAATAGTAAATACACAGAATAAATAATAAAAATTCTATAATGTAAGACTTTTTAAATAAAGTCTAAATTCAACTGGAGTCAGACTCCAGTGATACCTTCTTAATTGCTTCCAACTGACTCCACAGCACTGATAAAAGCAGTGGCATAGAAATAGACTTGATATAGCGCTGCTCACACACACACACACACACACACATATATATATATATATATATATATATAAGAAATAAGTACAGAACAAAAATAAAACTACTTTGTAACAGAAGTTGAAATATAATCTTTTACAGGATGTAAAAGACATAAGAATAAAAATTCTATAATGTAAGATTTTTTTTTAACATATATAATTTTGTAAATACAAAATAAGTACAAAAAATAAAATGACTTTAAAAAAGAAGTTGAGAAGAACTGAGTTGAAGGAAATAGTAAATATACAGTATAGTTTAACAGACTCCAGTGACCCCTTAATTGCTCTTCCATCCCTTCTGACCCCACAGTCATAGTTCTATAGCTAGTAACCTATTTAATGTTGATTGGCTTGAAAGTGATTTTTCTACAGTGTTGCAGTTGAAAAAGGGCTTTTTGCAGCATAGAATGATTCAGATGTTGTCAGCTCTTTACTCATTTCCTAATAAAATCTTTTTTTTTTTTTTTTTTTTTTTTTTTTGGCAATTATCTTGCAGTTCGACAACAGCAGCAGCAGCAGCAACACCAGCAGCAACAGCAGCAGCAGCAACCGCAAAACAGGATGCCTTTACAGCAAACCCAGTCAGCTTACACTCCTCAGCAGCTACGACATTTGTTGCAGGTAAAATTCTTCCTAGCATCGCAACATATTCTCTCACCTGGTCACATTTTGTGTCATATATGGTGTTAGTTTACCTGTCCTGCCACTCAAGAAACATTTTACTATTTTATTCATCTGAGGGCATTTCTGCTTGGGTATTGGTGGGTATTTTTATAAAGATTGGTGGAAAGGTCGTCCTTTTCTTTAGAGAACTAGCCATGGTACGAGATGCTGAAAAGGTTTTGGTTTAACCCACTCTCCAAAATCTGTCCAAATTTTTTTTTTTTATTATTGGCTTACTGGTTGGTCCAAGTGCTTTTCAGTATCCATCTCAAACGTATGAAAAGAAATATTTTAGTCATTGTCTTTTTTGTTCACTGTTAAGGCTGGGAATGCAGTAAGTAATTAAATTATTAGTTTTATTATCTTATACTTTTAAGGCATTAATTAATTAATTAAATTAATAACATTAATATGCTTGTGTTATATACTATACCTATGAACACTAATTGTTGTGTCCCAATCCTCATAAATATGTTGGACACTATTGTAAGGTTGGGGTAATATGCTGCCTAAGTAGTCCACCACTAGCAGTGGTTTACCTACTTCATGACGCTGGCGAGTATTTTATTTTGCTGATGTTATAAAAATTACTATTTCGTTTCCAACCTCCGTTTTGGTTATTTCTCATTCAGTAACTTTTGTCCCATAATAATTGTTCCATTTAGTGTATGAAATGTGTATGCAAATGGGACAATCATTATGGGACAAAGAGTGTCAAATGTTTCCTCTGTTCTGTCAATTTAATCTGATTATTAAAGTAGACATTCTTCCCATAATGATTGTTTTTAGTCTATGAAATGTGTATGTCCCAGAGAGTTTCAAATAATGATTGTTCCATTTAGTCTATGAAATGTGTTTGCAATTGGTAGTCAATGAAATTATGCAAATGGAACAATCATTAGGACAGAGAGTGTCAAATATTTCCTCTGTTCTTTCAATTTAATCTGATTATTAAAGTAGCCATTCTTCTATATTATTCAACCTCTGTCCCATAATGATTGTTCCATTTAGTCTATGAAATGTGTATGCAAATGGAACAATCATTATGGGACAGAGAGTAATCAAATATTTCCTCTGTTCTTTCAATTTAATCTGATTATTAAAGTAGCCATTCTTCTATATTATTTGTTATATACCGTACCTATGAACACTAATGGATATGTCCCAATCCTCATAAATACGTTTTGACACTATTGTAAATTGGGGTAATATGTCTAAATAGTCCACCATTAGCAGTGGTTTACCTACTTCACACCACTGGCGAGTATTTTATTTTGTTGATGTTATAAAGATTACCATTTCATTTCTAACCTCCGTCTTGATTATTCCTCATTCAGTAACCCTTTCCAGGTTACAACAGCTTGTTAAATTAAAATCTTTTTATCAAGTGCTTAGAAAATAGGTGGTTGGAAAAAAGAAAAGAAGTCTTTTCCTCATGTGTATTTTTTCTGCTACTTATTTAAAAAAAAAAATGTTTTCTAATTGGCAAAGTAATTAAATCCATGTGCAAGTTTGGCTAAGAATCATTAAAAGAAGTAGAGTTAGCATCATGATTATTTGTAAATGTTTTTGAAACACTGTTTCTAGTATAGTAAAATGTCCCTAAAGCCATTTTCCATCCAAATTTCAACTGCCTCACTAGTGTATTGCGAAATGTGTGTGTTTGTATGGAAGCAGTAATGGTACAGCATTAGTATTTTACTAAATAAACTGCACAAATAATTGAATAGAAATATTGAAATAAAACAAGTTCATATTTGTGTGCATTTAAAAAAAAAAAAAAAAAAGTGTATTGTTATATTTTGTAACAAATGTGCTATTGCTTAAAAAAGTTGAGAAACATTTCATTAATAGTTCAACTATTTTTGGACAATTTAATCTTCATATTTATTCCTATGGAAAGTAGGCATCTGTTTATCTCGCAAGAGATAAAAGGTAGCCCCCTGTTTGGTCCAAATTCAGTCTTTTGGTGCTGAGATTGGAGTGTCCTCTCCAGGGCATAGGTATATGGAGGCAATGTGCTGCCCAGACTACGTGGCCTAACACTTGGCTGCACCAGCAAGATCCAAAGGAATACAGGTCAAGGGACGGATTGGCTGCAGGAGTTGGCGGAAAGTTGTCAGCGTTGACAGCCAACTGACTTCAGGGCTCCACTCTTTTCTGTTTAGATTTACTTCCATAGCCTTTTCTATGTTTTGGATATGACAGCAAGGCAGTGGATATTAAAAATTAAGGTTTTCCTTCCCCTAGATGGGCTGCCATACTGGGCTGTCAAACTCCATCTACCTGAAATAGATAGTACACCATAAAATAGATGGTGAAGACATTGTATCTGTCTATACTTCTGAGATGAGGTATTATGTACACTATTTACATTATTCAGACTATTGGCCTCATCTATCGGCCTGGGTATGACGATAAACTACATCCGCGTCATGGGTAAGACGATAAACTACATCTGCGTCATGGGTAAGACGATAAACTACATCTAATAGCAAGGCCTCTGATCAGGAGGTTTTGAGGAGCGTGGAACCACCTCTTAATTGCTAGTGTTCCCAAGTCCACTCTGACCCGGGGTGGTAGCACCTGTTAGGGTCCCAGTTATGGGCAAATAGTTAACACCCAAACTTGTGTAAAAATAGGTTTTAATACCAGAAATACTTTGTAATAATAAAAAAATTATTACCAGCAATAATTTTCAAAGGAAAAAATTATTATCAGCAATACTTAAAAAAAAAAATACCAGCAATACAAACAGCTATACATTCTTTGAAAAAAAAATATGACCAGCTATAGATTTCTTCAAGGAAAAATATTCCCAGAAATAGATTTTTGAAGAAAAACATATTAACAGCAATAAAAATTCTGTCAGCATTAACCCATTGAGGTTGATATGCCGTAAAACAAAATAAACCAAACCAAATGTCCTCATCTATGTCACCATATTTATTACAACGTTTCGGCTGTTGTATGCTCCGGCTTTTTTCAGGTGGTTGGAATGTCGAACTGAACCCTTTATTTCACTCACTGGAACTAGAACAGTCTACCACAGTGAGTGAAATAAAGGGTTCAATTCGACATTCCAATTCTGAAGAAGGGCGGAGCGCATAATGGTTAAACATTGTAATAAATATGGCAACATAGATGAGGACGATAGTCCGAATAATGTAAATAGTGAAGACATTGTGTTGGTAAGAATAAAGACACAAAGAATGGATGAAATTATTCTTCCAAAACGTTTAAGAATATTGGAATTAGCTCTTGTGAAATGTCATTAGGGGTTACATAATTAGCTACCATCCAAATGTACACATAAATAATAGTTTGAATTGTTTAGATTTCTTGGAGTATTGTTACATTTCCTTAATGTCAGCTTCAGATTCTGAAAAATTGACTTTTTATTCTGTTCAATATTTTCCCTAAAATCTCAATTTGTAATGAGATATTTGTTATTGTGTTTGATGAAGAGATCATTTCTAAAAGAAATTAGAACAATAGTAATATTATGTAAATGTGGAGGATCAAGTTAGTGTGTGTGTGTGTGTGTGAGAGAGAGAGAGATTGATAGTGTGAGAGAGGTAGAGAGAGTGAGGGATGATAAATTGTATGAGATCTCTGCCAAAGTTGAGATGAACTTGATTTATCTGTACTTATGAAATAAATGTGTCTGTTGCATTGGTCAGCTCACCACTATCACTCTCCCTTATGCAAGATCTAACATGAATGCACTTGGTACATCAGTTTTAATTACTCTCTGATTCTCTGACATAATTGTGAAGCTGCTTCTTCCATGCTGCAAAAATTAATCAGGAAGTATGATTATTATTATTATTAGATTTGCAGCATTAGTTTTTGGGAAAAGCTTTCTCTTATAAAGTCATGTTTCTTAGTTTTACATGTTCATAACAATCTACCTCATGGTGTTCTATACCACAAACCTACTCATGATGCAACTAAGGACCAAAATTGAAAGCTTATTTCAAAAACTTCTCATTCCATTGGGTGTGATGAATTTTAGTTTCAGTTAGTTTGCTGCTGTAGTCAGCTTAGGATTAAATTTTTCGATTAAGTTGTCATAAATTTTTCATAAAATTTTTAAATTTCTACACCATTTTTCTTAGGTGAAGTTAGTTTAGGATTAATTCATTTAATTTCCTTCAGACTCGCTGTATTGTTTTATGTTAAGCTTATGTCTACATCATGTTGAAACATTGGTTCCTGTATGATCACTGATGTTAGTTAATCAATTCTGTAAGCTTGGATGTGTGGCTGGTGTATTACATAATGGCTTGGAATTGTTAATCAAAGAGCCAAGTTCCAATACCTGTTGGGTTTCTTATATTCACTTACAGGCAAATACCCTTGGGAAAGGCATAAATCTACTTATTCTCCTCTCAGTTATGGGTTAATTAGTAAGATTGTTTCATTAAAACCATTATCTCCCCACAAAAAAGTCCTACAATCTAAAATTACTTTTTGACTTTAAATAACCTGCAAACTGTTGATAGGCAATAAATAATGAATGAATGAATCATTTTATGTTTGTTACAAAAAACAAATTTTTTTGTGAAAAATTCACTAAAAAAAAAATGTAATTTTGGAATCTAAATCTTGTCACTTAGAATTTATTTACCATAAAATAGAAGCAGATGTCATACTTTTATGCTATAATTTTGTTGAGAATGTTGTTTTAACTTTTCCATCTAAAATTTTTGAAATTCAAACATTTTGAAATAGGCCTCCAGGTTTGGCTTTAGAACACCCTTTGTAGTCCTGTAGTATAAAACACCATGATCTATATTATGTTTTGCTTGTACTTGATTTTCAATATTCTTTTGTGTTCTTATTCTGTAGAACCCAGCTTTTTAACTTTATAAATAACATCAACACCTCATGATAATAATAATAATATTGTTATCAAGAAATGCTTAATATTGTTCAAACCTAAATGCTAATTTGATAGCATAAATTAGAAAATAATCAAACCACAACTAATTAGGTTACTTTTTATGTCTTGTGGCTGTTTTTGTATTGGCTTTATATTATATGAGACCAAATTTAATCATATTTCCATGAAATATGACAATGATATCTTATAGAAATATCTGTATTGCAGTATTTTTTTTTTTTTTTTTGATAACTTTTATTTTTATCATCAACTTTTGATTGGCATTCCATTCAAATTACCATTTTAGAAACCATCATATTCTTCAGAAGATGTAAATTTTCAGATCATTAAATTTCTGGTAGGTCTTTATTCTTTCCTCTTATATTTTCTAAAGCTAACATGGTAGGCGTTCAGGGGTGGGTGTGTGGGTGTTGTATGACTAATAAATGTCAACAGTCTCTCATTGTTATGGACTCACTGTAAATATATTAGATTTGTGGTTTCCTCAAATTTAATGTTTTTTTATTTTTTATTAAATCATTTCACCCCAAGCAAGGCAATAAAGCCACTAAGATGCAAGAAGTTAGAGAAGAAGCAAGAGTATTAGAGAATATAAGAAAATATACTATTAAGGAGAGAGGACAATAAAAAAGGAATTAAGAAGACATAAGATAATGATTGCCATTGCATTTAAATTTTTGAAGATCAAAGTTGACTGGGAAGCAAGAAGATGAAAGAGATTTTCGCAAGCAAGAAGTGCGATAGAAGAAACTGTTTATGGTTACATCTAGCCATTTTGACGGTAAAATAATGCAACCTTGCCACCAATCTCATACTGTACTTGAATTAATAAAGTCTAGGTACCATAAAAGGAAAGTTCATCAGAACAATTAGCATGAAAGTATTTATAGAAAAGGCACAGGGAAGCAACATTATGGCAGTGGGAAAGGGACTAAAGCTGAGATTCCAGGTTAGGATGAATAACATTGCAGATTCTTCTTTGGATTTTATCAAGAATCTCTAAATATATAGCAGGAATGCCATACCAGATGTGGCGACAATATTAAAAGCAAGGAGTACTGCTAGACTTATAAATATGTAAGATAGATTCTGATGAGAAAAAATTGTATAACTTGACAAAGTGAACTAACTTTCTTATCTGCAGACTTTGTTTCAGTATAATCTTTCCACTTTGTTACCATAAAATGTAAGCCCGAAAAGGTACATTTTTATAATGCTTGTAAAATCTCTGCAAGTTTTTGATTGAGAAATTTGTATGTGATGAACAACGGAACAAACCTTTTTGTATTCTCAGCTTTATTCATGGGAAACAAATAACTTTTTCTCTAAATGGCTTAATCTCTCGCTAATAGCATACTTATAAAATCTGTGAAAAAGGCTTTAAGTAATGTGACTATTGGGATATTAGGAATAGAAAATTTTATAATTTTTTTTTTTTTTTTTTTTTTCTTTCTTTCTGATAAAAGAATGTAATTTAGATGAGAACAATATAGTTTTTTATGAAGTCAAAATACCAGGAATAAAATCTTATCTATATATATAAATATATATATATATATATATAATTACAGGTGTGTGTTTTTCAATTGAAATTATGTTTGCTGATTTTATTGTCATGAGTTTATGTAACTTACAACCTAAATTTTTAGTAAAATAGACTTTGTTCAAGTACTTGGTTGTTTGTAACCGCACCCCACCCATTCCTTATTCTATGTTATCACATTGTATAAAACTAGGTACCTCCATGAGATTGCTAAAAAAAAGAGCATAGCATGATGAAAAAGATGCCAAACTTGACAAAAACAAAATTTTATCGTTTAAATGTTTGTTATTATTAGGAAGAAAGATCAAGGTTTTTTTTTAATTATTTTCTAAAATTTTTCCTTCATTTTAGAACATTATAAATTTTGATTAAAAAAAAACCTTGTTTCTCTTTGTATCACCGGAACTAGTAAAATAACATATACAATTTTTAGCACGTCTTTTTTTTTTTTTTTGTATGACAGACATTAATTTGGAAAATCTTACAAAAATAAAAATAATTGTTGGATGTTAATGAAACTTTCAGAAACTATTCACAGATTATGGAAAATATTATAAATATGCTTTTTTTTTTTATTAAAGTCATGGCAGAAATATTTTTTTTTATATTTATGGGTAATAAATATAAATTTAAACTAATTTTATGAAAACTCTAAAAATTCAATCGCATTCAATTTAGTGATTATATTAGTTAAAAGCACAGGGCTTTGAGGAAAGCAAATCATGTTTTTTTGTTTTTTTTTTAAATGGACCCCCTCTACCTGAAAATCAGCCCTGAATTGTAACATACAAAACTCAATAAAAGAAAAATATTATTTAATTTCAAATGCTTTTATTTGCTTTTATGAATATGGACAATATTTTCTGAGAGCAAAAAACTTTTTTCAATGAAAAATGAATTTTTAATACAATTATTTGTTATTTCTTTAATTATTTTAGATTTTTACATTTAAGTTGTTAAAATATTATAAAATTAGTTGAAAGCTGCATTCACTTTCGTAAATGTCCTTATGAGATAGATAATTTTTAGTGCTTTGTAAATTGTATCGCTTTGTCCAATCAGAAGACCCGCAGTAATTAAGAAATGTAATTTTCTGTTCATAAAAAAATCGTTAAAATGGCTGTAATTAAAAAGTATGGTAGGTCACAAGCAATAAAACGTCACATGGCTTGAATCTAAGCGTTCTCCACTGAACGCCTATCTCATTGCAAATTCTTTGTGTGAAACACATGTTGAGCATTTTGAATTAGCGTTTTTACTAATTAAAAAAATTTGAACACCATCCTAAGCCATTTTTAACAACAACATTACTACATTTTTAAAAGTACCATTTATTTCATTTACATATTTCATTGCAATTTCAATTTTGTGAAGTTTTACAGTTTTCAATGAGTTTTTAAACTCACTCTCAACAGTCTTATTTTAATTTCTTTATAATAGATTTTCCATAAAGCATTGTAAATGTAAAGATGAAAGCTAAGTACAAAAGAAAAAAGTTTTGAAAGTTTTCCTTAAAAATAATGAGGTAAATAATTTGTTCACTTAAATCTAAATAATTTCACTTCTCTCCTTCTGTAGAATAAATTATCCTCACGTAAGCTATCAATACATCATGAAAATGTCTTTTGTCACCTGTCAAGTGATTTGAAATGTTATGACCTGCTTTGTTTTATTTTCAAACTACATCTTTTCAGTGCAGAAACTAAGTTAAGCTTGTTTCAAAATATTTTAAATAAACATTATAATTTCTGATTTTCTTAAAATAAGTTTTGAAAAAATTACAATTGATTTTTAAAAGAATTTCAAACTGAGATTTTCATTTTTTTTATAAAATGTAAAAAAATGAATGACATGATTGATTATCTGTCAATTTTTCTGACTCAAAAAAAAAAAGAAAGATTTTTTAATGAAAATTTTGGACGTGCTAGAAATGATTGAAAAAGGTAAAAAAAAATACCCCCAAAATACTTTGATCTTTCCAATTAATAATAACATAAACATTTAGACGATAAAGTTTTGTTTTCGTCAAGTTTGGCGTCTTTTTTGTCATACTGTGCTCTTTTTTAGCAATCTCATGGTGGTACCTATATAAAACATTCAATTTTGGTTCAGTGATCAGAACTTTACAAACTTTTATAATTATAACTGATGTTTATGTTTATATCTCCCCATCCACACACACACACACATATTGCATTTAGCATGAAACAGCCTGTCACCTCTAAGTGTTGATTTCAATGTTCACTTTTATATTTACACACACTATCTCTGATATTGAGCACTTTATCCCATAAATATAGCACACCTTAAGACTACAATTTTCTTATATATATATATATATATATATATATATATATATATATATATATATATGGTGGACTCTTTGTATTCAACATATGAGGGTCAAGCAGCTCAGTTCCTATAAACTGACAGCCCAGACACCAGCACATATTTATTATAGTGGTGAAGGCTTTATGCAAAACCAAACTGCACTTTTTGAAGGGGCGAATACAGAGACCTCGTGCATTATGTGCCACAAGGTCTCCAAATGACCCTCTACAGATTTTGAATTCAGAGTTGTCCTTCTCCTAGACCAGTTACCATCCAAGGCTATAGAACCCAGTCTGTTCTGCTATTTTACCCATAACTGGAGGGAGAAGAGGATTAATACTTTTCCCAAGGGTATTAGTGAATGTAAGTGAATGTTATGGATTTGACTGTAATTCGAAGTTGGCTCTCTGATTCCTCAATTCAAGCTGCTATTTACTACTCCACTGTGCCTATATATATATATATATATATATATATATATATATATATATATATATATATATATATAAAATATTCCATCAATAAAAGCATTACTTTAGTCTGATAAAGTCCTTGTAGGGGACAAAACATGTTACATATGATGACAGGGTGAAATTTAATTCTTTAGAATTCAAAGAAACTCTACTCGTATAGGCAACATTAATGGCTAAATGTTTTTTTTTTTAGGGTGGGGGGGGAGAGTGTTGCCTTATATAAATGATTAA
Organism: Acanthosepion pharaonis; assembly: GCA_903632075.3. Taxonomy (NCBI): domain Eukaryota; kingdom Metazoa; phylum Mollusca; class Cephalopoda; order Sepiida; family Sepiidae; genus Acanthosepion; species Acanthosepion pharaonis. Next base: position 613,643 of record CAHIKZ030001055.1, read on the forward strand.
TCCCACACACTCACATACTTGCTACTTGAATTTCTATAGGAATACCATTGCTTTTTATTTGTGTCTTGTTATTTAAACAAATGTGAATACTGACACGGTTGATGCAATCGTCACTTGCTTAAACACGTATTTCATTATTTACATTATCTACATTTTTCAGACTGTTGTCTTCATCTTTATTGCCATATTCATAACGTTTTGGCTGTTGTATGCTCTGGTCTTCTTCAGGCAAAAGGAAGATCACTGCCCCCCAATGGTATGAGATTGAAATAATAGACAACGTCACTGGAAAATACAAAAAAGGAATCAGCACATATTCTAGGTCACAAAAATCTCCTAAGCCAGCCAAGCATAGAAATGAATACAATGTGGGAACCAGTAATAATAGATTGCAATATGAGCTCTGGTAAAAATGGTTACTGAGACATTAATTTTATAAATTCCAAAAATTTATACACGAACGTCCTCAAGGACATATGTTCCATTGGATAAAAGCATTGTTTGGATTCAGTGACTTGACCCAAAGGGTTGTGAGTTCAATACCTGGAGAGTTGTTAAACTGTGACACCTGGAAGAGACAATCTACCTTGGTGAGTAGTTCAAAATTCGAATCATCTGAAGGGGAACCTGCCGAAATGTTGTGAATATCACAATAAAGATGAGGACAACAGTCTGAACAATGTAAATAGTTGTAGTTACAATACTTCATCTCAGATATTTCATTGTTTAACAATTTGACATTTGTTTAAATTTCTTTCAAGGTTTCATCAATTTTACAATCAATTTGGCTGTAAAAAAGGTGTTTAGGCAAATGTTCAGAAGAGACTGAGACTCTCCCTAATCTCATCTTGTAATCATCTGGCCAAAAGACATAAGCTGTTTAGCCTCACATTTTTGAATTTTCTGTTTTAAAACATTTTTTTCTTTTCATTGAATTTCTTTTAATTTTATTTGTTTTCATTCAAATTTGAATTTTGGAATTCTTTAATTGTGTTTAAAATGTGCTTTCAGATAAATTTTGATAAAAATCAATGTGCCTTGGAAATTCTATATTCTTGTAATTTGAAACACACACACACACACACACACACACACACACACACACACACATGTATATTTAGGCAGTGTATTTTTATTCAAGCATGTTTGGTTAAATAATTTAGATGTATTATGTCTATTTTAGTTTTAATCCTTTCAAGTCCACAAATGAATTTCTTGGTAGCTGTAGAAAATTGATCAATTAAAATTCCAAAATTTTCTTTCAAATAATTTTTATTTTCCCAAGTACTTTCAATCTCATCTGAGACCATCTTCAGTGTTGCATGTCTATGGATATGTTTATGCGTTAACACTGTAAATTCAAAATATTTTTTCACCGCTATGCAAGGGAGGTACTTATGTGATTTTTTTTTTTAATAAGGTTTTTTAATTGTAATATTTTAGTATATTTTTATATAACAGTTTGCTGTTATAAACATTTAAGAACTTTGTTGCTATACTTGTTGTTGACTTTATTTTTGGCCGCAATTCTCTTATATAAAAGGCATCCAGAATTTTAAGTTTTAGCTTATCTTGATGAAGCACTTATGTATTTTCGACTAATATCTGTCTAAACTCTGAATGGGGACATGAGTGTTCCTTTAAATGTTCTGAGATTGAACTATGATTGTTTAAGTAAGCCTTCTTGTCATTGTTATTGTTGTAAAACCAACATACATATTAACATTTTTATCAGAGATGCAATCTTCCAAAGGACATATATGGTCAGTTGTCTCAGGTTACTTTTGATAATAGTGCTTTAAATCTAAACCAAAATTGTAACTCGCTACGCATACATATAGCTGTAATTTTACTTGAAGCTCTAAACCTACAATTTCACTTCCCAGACGTGCTTGACCGTAGCAGGTTGAGATATATAATTTAAGCTGGAATAATTTGTTCTAGAATCTCTTTGGAGAAGGTAAGTGTTGCCAAGTTAATTTGACTGTCAGTTTTTTTTTTTTTTTATACTTTGTTAGTTTGTTCTGTTTATAAATGAACAGTTATTGAATTGAGTTATGATGAAATGTAATTTTAAATAACATTGGAGTGGAGAGATTTTCACATTTCCACTAAAAGTGGTGGATAAAATATTTTTGATGCTTTGTCATATTAAAAGGTATTTGAAAATCTCCCGATCCAATTGTCTTTACACTTCATTTTTTTTTTTTTTTCTTTATTGGTAAGAACTGTTAACATTGAAACGAAAGTTACTTGTTTTTTTTGTTTTTTTATACTAAAAGGAAATTGAAATCATTTTGACCAAATAATAATGTATCAGTTTTGTAAAAGAAATAGTTTGTGATGATTTTGAAATTAACTGCACTTGAAGTTTTTCTATTGATTTATTATAATCTACAAAAAATTAAAACAAACAAGACCCCCTTACAAAAAAAAAAAAAATGATGAAAAGAATAAGTTATAAAAAAAAATAATTGCCAGTTGTTAATTAGTAACTGTTTTTGTAACGAATTAAAGCCTTTGCAGTTAGAATGTCTCTTTGAATTGGTTTTTACAAAAATAAATTCTCATGTTTATTTAGGGAGATAAATCCTCTTTTTGTTTGAGAACTCTGGTACTGTGAATTTTTTTTTTTTCTCTTTACCTGATTTTGGTGTTCAGGCTATAGTTTTGTAATTTTCTCACCTGCCTCCATCATTAAACATTTGCCTTTTTTTTTTTTTTTTTTTTTTTTTTTTTTTTTTTTTTTTTTTATTTCAGCTGCTAACTTGTATGATTCAGCAACCAAATATAAAAGCACACATTTTATCTATTGCTTTACTTGAAAAGCTTTCTTATCCATTCTGTAGTTTAAAAGTTGGCATTTCTGACCGGAGGTTCTTTGAAGAATTTCTTCAAGCTTTTTACTTTTAAGTGGGTGAAGAGACGCATATTTACATTTTATTTTGTTTAACAAATATTTTAAATTAGAAAATAATTAGAATTTGTAAATAATTTCCAAGAATTTCTTTTTTATAAACCTGGTTTTGTCTTCAAGAAAGTACTCACTCCCACCTAATTTCCTTGAGAAAAATGATTAAATTCAAAGAAATTTTTCTTAACGTCTAACGTGTAAATTTTTTTTTTTTTTTTTTTGCCTTGTTTCATTTTTATCCAGAGCCATTTTCACACTGGGGTGGAAAGAAAAAAGTAGTTATTTGTAGTTTTTTTAATAATTAAATCAATGTTGTTATCCTACTGACGATGAGAACCTTGTTTTTATCTCATTGAGAAATAGATTTGAATATTTCCATTCTATCAGGTCATCCCATAAGTTCTGTCTGAATTTTGAATAAAGAAAACAAGTGACCAAATGTTACATTTAATTACAGATTCAATCAACAATGTATTTTCCCTGATTATCTATGTCTTCCTTCCGTCTATTAACAAGCTTACTAATTCCATTACTGTAAAATTCTTTTGGCTTTGATTCGAAGAACTCACAAATGTCAGTTTTAACCTCTTCCTGTGTTACAAAAGCTGTTTCTTCCAAATGATTCTGTAAGCTACAAAACAAATGGTAGTCTGAAGGAGCCACATCGGGAGAATAAGGTGGATGAGGAATTTTCTCCCACCCAAGTTCTTCGATCTTTTGTGACATGATTCTTGCTGTGTGTGGTCACACATTGTCCTGATGAAACATCACCCTTTTGATTCACTAGAGCAGGTCTTTTTTTTTCTCAAAGCTTGGTTCAAACGCTCTAATTGCTGAAAGTATATTTGAGCATTAATTGTTGCATTAGGTGGTAAGAATTCAAAGTGGATTATTCCTTGGCAATCCCACCAGACTGAAAGAAGAACCTTTTGCCCATGAAGTTCCTTTCGGCTGTGGCTGGGGTCCTTCCCTTTACCAAGCCACTGTTCACGACGCTAACATTTCGATAAAAGATCCATTTTTGTTGCTAGTCACATGTCTATCCAAAAAAAGGTGAAACAAGTTGGCGAGAATGGAGAGAAGAGCAGATGTCAACTTGGGATTTGTGGTTGTTTATAGACAATTCATGAGGCACCCATTTTCCAAGTTTAGGAACTTTTCCAAGTTGTTGAAAATGACGATGAACAGTTGTATGGTTTGAACTGAGAACCACTGCCAATTCCTCAACTGATAAATCAAGATTTTCTTCAAGGGCTGCTTCAAGAAGCTTTTCATCAAACTCAACTGGAGGTCCGGTTCGATCTTCATCTTCAAGGGTGAAATCTCCATCTCTGAATTTTGCAAACCATCTTCTGCAAGTTCTTTCATTCACACATTCCTCTCCATAAACTGAGTGAATGATTCTAGCCGCTTCGGCTGCTGAGTTTCCTTTCTTGAACTCATAAAGTATTATGTGCCTCAAATGATTCTTGGGTACTTCCTTGTTAGCAGGGTTTTAATCAAACAAAATTTAATTTTATTGTTCTCTGAAATAAAATTTGATCAGTTTAAATGCATCTAAAGATAAAAATAATGTTCAGCTCCTTTAGACATTATAAAATACTCTTTAAATTTTGTTCATTTTAAAAAAGGTAAAATTCGGACAGAACTTATGGGATGACCTGATAACTGTTTTTGTTTAGATAATTAAAAATAATTTTTAAAAAATATCTTTTTCAGATTCCTAAAAATAAAATAAAAAAAAAAAACCATGCAATATCAAAGTAATTTTATGCAAAGATTAAAATTTTTAAAATGAAACTAAAATTTTAATAGATTTGTACGTTCATTTTTTTCCTATTTTGTTTTGTGATATATTTTTTCCAAGTCTTTATTTTTCTATATTTTTTCCAAGTCTTTATTTTTCGATATTTTTTGAGTAAATCAAAATTACTACCAGTAAAAATGTCCATTGATTTCTTAAAATGAAATTCAAATAGTTTCAATCTCTCTCACCCAAACTCCTCTTCAATTTGTTTGTTTTTTGATAATTATAAGAATTTTTATTCGTTTTAAGTGGATAACAAAGCTTTTAATGTGTGAACTCAGCATTTTTTTTCTTTAAATTTGCACATGTTTTTTTGTATTTTTTTTTTTTTTTTCATTATGAGCTGGGTTCACGAATTGTTCAATTTCTTACAAACTGCATTTTTCTCTTTTCTGTATATACGCTCTTATTTCATGAGTTTGTGTCGATTTTAGTTCCATAGCCAAATCCCATAAATTCTCTAACACATCTAAATTTGTACCTGCATGAAATTTCTTTCCCTTGACAATGTCATTGACCATCTTCCTTTTCTCTGAACCAAATCAAAACCTCCACACCCAATTTGTCCAGGCACCACCTGCACCCTGTCAAAGAACAGGACCTCACTCTATGAACCAATGCTGGATACTCCCCACGGCTCTAAGTACCCAAATGGGGGCTTTTTAAAAAAAAAAAAAAAAAACAAAAAAAAAAAAAAAAAAAAAAAACAAAAGCAATCTCTTCTACATCATTACTTCTTTTGTTCTACAAAATGGCCACAGTTCTTTTTCTGCTGTCTTCACACATTGTTTGTGTGCCACAAATACTTTAGCATGTTTGGTTTTTAACGTCCTCTCACTCCTACTCTTTGGCTGGTCCCTCAGTGTCGACATATGTGGTTTCCTGGTCTCAGGCACAGGCGCATACAAGGTGCTGGTCTCTGCATGTGTCTGGAGTAAAGGGTTGGCACTGTCAGCTGTGTAACTGTGGATTAGCTACAATGACAACCGAGCTAAAATTTAGTCACTCTGGTTAACTCACAAATTTGGTGGATTATAAATCTTTCTAGATGTTTGGAGGCTTCGATTGCTTTTCTTTGATTTCATTTCTTTGCGTTAATGATTTGGTAAGTTACATTGTGTTGTCCTCTTTATTATTATTATTATTTTTTGTTTTGTTTCTGTAAAACCCAACATTTTAAACTGGAATACATTTTAAGTTGATTTTGATTTTTGTAAATCGACACAAACATGCAATAAACCAACACAGGTTAGAGCAGCCTTGGTTATTTTGAGAAAAAAAAACAAGAAGTATATGGACTTGCACTGTGTGCCTCCTGGACCTTCCTGTTAGCTGTGCTCACTGTCCTGTCTGGGACCCAACAGTACTTGTTCATATACTTATTTTACTGTCAAAAAAAAAAAAAAAAAGAACCATGCTGTAACCTCTTCCTCTGTGGTAATGTATAAGGAAGTCTATGTAGTTGTCAATGAAAGAAGCTGAAATGAAGCTATTGAGATAGCCAAGTACATACAATGTGTTATATTTTGAAATTATAAAGGTTGAATCTGCACAAGGCAAGTGGAGGCCGAGGGGCAATGAGAAGTCCAAGAGGACAGAGTATAGCCAGATAGGCGGCAGGAACAGGAATAATCCACAATCTTGATTCTATAATGGAGTAAAAGGTCGCTCGCGGCACCCAATATAACCGAGTGAATTACGAGGTGAGAGGGGACGTTTCTTTTATGTTGTGTCTTGTATGCCTCTGCCTGTATATGTCTCTTGGCTCAATGTCATCTAGCGACTTGACGTAGGTCCTGTCTGTTATGCCTGAGTGAATGTGACGGAGTGAGACGGAGAGTGACAGGTGTACATTGCTGACGATGTTGTTGTCTTTTAGTTGTATTATTATTATTATTATTATTATTATTTGGCCGATGATGATGATTTCATTTTTTTTTCCTCTGACCATATTTGGTTAGAATATTACAAGTTATTGCTTTTCTTTCTGTTTTGCTCATTGATGGAATACTGACGAGGTGTTTCGTATTGGACGTAAAATTTAATGCAATTATTTCTACAAGCAATCATACATACAGGTTTTTCTGGCTCTCTCTCTTTCTATCTGCTATATATATATATATATATATATATATATATATATATATACACACATATACACACACACACTATTTACAATGTTCAGACTGTTGCCCTTATCTAATATACCCACATTCATGATATTTATTGGAATTTTGAACCAGACTCTTTATTTATTCCATGGTTCAAAATTCCAGCAAATATCACCTGAAGAAGGCCGGACTGTACAACGGCTGAAACATTGTGAATATGACAATAAAGATGAGGACAACAGTCTGAGTAGTGTAAATAGTTACAATACCTCTTCTCAGAAACATATATACATACATACACACATATTGTGCAAACATAAAAATCTGGGGAACAATTTTGTTAGTGTTGTTTAATCATCTATACAAACCTACTTTAGTGATTGTTATATCCTGTTGTAGGTGTGTTGTTCTTTAACGGTCAGTCAATTATGAATCAATCATACTAAATTACTCAAAGTGACTGATGCTGCTTCAGTTTTTTATTGGAACTGTTTATATTTTGTCAACTTTTCTGACTTGAAAATATTGGCTCTTAAAAAAACCTCTGAAGCTATATATTAAAAAAAAAAAAAAAAATGAAAAAAAAACTGGACAAATGATTTATCTCCTTTTCTGTCTAGTTTTGCTTGAATACATGAAAAAAAAAAAAAACCCCAAAAAACAAAAAAAAGAACCGGTGTTCATTGAATTATTCCTTACTAGTAATTGATGTGTTTTTTGTTTGTTTGTTTGTTGAAGGTTATTAAAAAAAAAAAAAAAAAAAAAAAAAAAAAAAAAGTAAAGTTTTTCTATTTGTTATGAAACTAGTGAATATTTCAGAAAATTCAAACAAAAATTACCATAAAAAAAAAAAAAAAATCAAGTCAATTGACTCCTCTCTTGACTACTTCATTTTTCTTCCGTCTTCAGTAGGTTTTCTCTTTTTACACTGTTCTAGGTTGTCTGCATGTGTCTTTTACTTTTTCGTCTCCGCAGTTTCGGTTTCATGTCGACCAACTTGGAGGATATGTATTTGGTTTTGTATTTTTCCTTTTTTCAATTCAATTTCAATTTTGAATCTGAGTGGGAGGGAAGGATGAAAAGACAAAACACAAGTCCAACTTCCTGTTACTTTTTCTTTTTGAATCAAAATTTCTTACTCCAAACATTTCACTAAGCACAATTTATCACCAGTGACTGATGCCAAAGCATTTCACTCCCTACCCGCCACCAGTCTTTGATACAATCCATCCATTTCAGCTACATGACATCCCATCAAATAATTTGATTTGGTGACCCTCTTAGCATTCTTTAAAATACTCCCGTTATCTTGTGAGTCATACAATGCAAAACTGTTAAAGCATCACATGTCATTGAATACAGAACATTTCACAAAGTAATCTTTCCTACAACTTTCAGTTCTGTGCTTAATTGTCCTTAATACCCAGACCCGTTGACCAACAAACCTGCCTCATCATCCACAATCTCTGGTGATGTCTTTGGTCACGTAAAATACTCCCTTTCTGTTCTCTACTGCTACATGCAAAAATAGATTTCGACACTGTATGAATGCACGCACCCTTTGTACACAAAGCTACGACCTGTCACACATTTTTGCTCTTTGTTTTTCTTTTGCAAAATGTCTCCAAAACATATGCACGAGAGTACCTGTGCCCCGTATCTGTTCCTCTTGCAAATCTGTCTTCCTTTTCTTTTCCTGCCTTTGTTGGCCTCTCATTTCACCTCTCAGGAAAAAAAAAAAAAACAAAGCTTCCAAATTTCTAATTGGACCTTTGACCACTTGAAGTTTGCTTTAGGTAGGGGCTTCTTTTTTTTCTTTTTTTTTTTTTTCCTCACCAAGTTTTGACAGTAAAACTTGGTCTGTCTTAATGTTTTAAGGAAACAAGTCTTGTGTTGTTGTGACTGGGAAGTCTGATGTGATTCTTCCCCTACTTGGTGCATGAGTGACCCTTATCATATGCCACCCGCCCCTACAAATTGTAGAGCTCTACCCACTTTATTGAGCCTCAATTAACCCTCTCCTCCCCTTTCTTTTTATTTATGTGGAAATGAAGAATTTACCATCTTTCCACTTTCCCTACAAAGGCCATTTTGTTAATTCCATAAGAGTTTTTGTAAATTTATAAAAAAAAAATACAGATTTATTTTTTTTTTTTTAATCTCTAAGCATCTTCACGTTTTCCTTCATTTTTCCTTTACTTTAAAAAGTTCCAATTTATTTATTTACTGACGTAAGTGTTTGAATTTTGTTATGGAGCTACTGGGATTTTTTTTTTTTTTTTTTTTTTGTTATGGTGCCAAGGAACTCCTTTATGCAAATCAGGTAACAGTTTCCAACCTTTTTTTTTTTTTTTCCCTTTCCTCCCTCACCCAAAATTATCTTCTTTTTTTTTCTCCCCCCCCCATTGCAATCAGCATATTCACCAAATATTCTCATGTTCTCAATCTTTATTTTTCTTCATCTTTATTTTTCTTCATCTTTCTCTGTTTCAGATTTGTTCAGATCTTTTCTTAAATCCTCCCCACCCCAGACTCTATTTTCTCTGATTTTGTACTTTACCAGTACAATGACATTTGTCTCCCTTTATCATTTAAAAAAAAAAGAAGAAAAATTCTGTTTTGAACTTGCATCTTTTTTTTTTTTTTTTAAATCAACAACAGATTATGACTGAGGGAATGCTTGAGGTGGTGGGGGTGTGCAGTAGTTATTTAATGCTAACAATAGCAACTGATTTCATCTGCCATCATTTTTAGTCGCTTTAATATTCGTACGGCTTTCTTACAACCATTTTTTTTTTTTTTTTTTTTTTTTTTTTTTGCCCTAGGTGCAAGCCTTGTTGTAAATAAATTTGATCCCTTTCTACAGCAGACTGTAAACGATTAGCAGAGGCATTCACTATAATGATGAGATTTAATTAATAACAAGAAATCCTAGTTTGCTTTTTGCACTTATCAGCTACCATATGCTTAGATTTTCCATCAGATTGACCCCACAAAATCCAAGTTCATTTTATTGTTCTTTGTATGACTGTCATCTTGAATATAGTCATAAACTACATCCGGCAGCAAGGCTTCTAATCAAGAGATTGAAAGCTTTGAGGAGCATAGAACCACCTCTTAATTGCCATTCCCTTATTTGCCCTGACCTGGGGTGGTAGCACCTCTTAGGGTCCCAGCTAATAGTGAATAACCAAACAAAAATCAACAGTACATCTTTATAGCAAAATGACCATGCAGCACTAAAAAAATATAAAAATACCTTTTGTACAGTAAAATCACCAAAAATACATTTTATGATCTATAAAATATATAGCTAAAAAACATACCTTTAGTCTGAAAGTATAAAATTATGTACAAGACATATAGATAATGGTATTAAATAACCCATACAGGTGTTGATATGCCACTAAGCAAAATAAACCAGCTTGAACAAGCAACATGAAAGGACTCTTTTATGGCATTAATCCATATAATATCTTAGAATTTCTTGAAGAAATCAAACTGTATTCCAAAATATAACTTCAACAAAACTACAACATAAACCACACACATATCACCACCTCTAGTAATTATATCTACACAAACATATATATATATATATATATATATATATATATATATATGCACAAAAGCTGAGTATCATCTACCATATATCCAATTGTGAAAGCAGAATAACATATATGTTTATTACTTCAAAGCTTCCATTAAATGACCCATAATAATAATGTCCTGGTTTCTTCTAATGTCTACTTCAACTCTATACTTCTAATTATTATTAAAATTAAATTCACTAAGCATTCTTGTCTCACTATGTCCTTACTGTTTAAGTCTCAACAGTCCTTTTGAACAGGAGTAGAAGTTTATCCCTTGTTTAGGATTGGGTTCCCGGTTCCTTCTAAAGTCTACTTCAACTCTATACTTCTAACGTCTACAACTGAACACTGAAATTTCATTTAATAATTATTTATTTATTTATTCTTCTCTCCCAATAGAAGTAGATAGGTTCACCTATTGTTCGGTTCACACTCCTCTCCAATTTTTTGAACAATTTTTTTCTAAAGTCTACTTTCACTATATACTTCTAATGTCTCCAACTGAACTCTGAAATTTTAGACATTAATTAAGCCTTGACCTCTTCAAGTCTAGAGTTAGCCATAATCTTTTCCGCATAACCCCCAAGAACTTCATTTCTTGCCCTTTCACACTGATACAACACTGCACAGTAACCCTCTATCTTGAGTGGCTCTTGGGCCATGTATTCGGTCAACATTAGGACAAATTATATATATATATATAAAAAGGAATGTTTAAATTTTTTGTGAAAGAGCAAGGTATGGTGGAGGATTGGATAATGGCTTGGAGTGAGGAAGTGAAGAGGTTTGAATTCCACTTGAGTTCACTATATTTACTTATGCACTAATACCTTTGGGAAAGGTATGAATCCATCACTTTCAACCTCCCCCCCCCATCACCAGCTATGGGTAAATAGCAGGACAGATAAGGCTTTATAGACTTGGCTGGCAACCAGTCTAGGAGATGGAAAGCTTTGAATTCAAACCCAGCCTGGAGAGGGTTTGTCCCTTTCAGGCTGTCTTGCCCAAGGACACACCATTGCTGCTGGTACTCCTACAATCTTAAGGAATTACTAAATTTGTGATTGTGAATCTGTTAGGTGTCCCTTAACTTGAAAGGACCAAAAGACCAAAATTATATTAAATTTTACATTTTCTCTTGTAGTGTTTAATGTGGGTTGTTTTTTTTTTTTTTTTTTTTTTTGCAAGAATAATTTAATAACTTTAAGATTATTTACATTATTCGGACTATTGTCCTCATCTTTTTCACTATATTTATTACGTTTTGGCCATTGTACGCTCAGGCCTTCTTCAGGTGGTTGTAATGTCGAACTGAACCCTTTATTTCGCTCACTGGATAAAGGCGTTAGTTAGACCCAGTGACAGGACCCAAAGAGTGTGAGTTCAATACCCAGTTTAGGCAGAAGAGGGGAATTAACAGGAGATAACTAATAACTGACATCCATTAAACATGGCACGTGGAACTAGAACAGTCTACCCCAGTGAGCGAAATAAAGGGTTCAGTTCGACATTCCAACCACCTGAATAAGGCCAGAGCATACAACGGCCAAATGTTGTAATAAATATGGCTACAAAGATGAGGACAATAGTCCGAATAATGTAAATAGTGTACATAATACCTCATCTCAGAACTATAGACAGAGACTTTTGAGACATTCTTTACAATGTCTACTGCATAGTATTTTAGTATTACTATTCTACTATTAGTATTTATCTAATATTAATAATGATATTGTGATGTTGAGTGATGTGGTGATAAGTTTTAATAAGTGGCAAGTTAGCCTATATGAGAATGTGGTGGTTGTGTGATCAATGTTAGAATTTAATATTCTTTCTTGATGCAATCTTGTGAAAGGTATGAGAATTCATAGACAACATTGTTCTTACAGAAAGTGGCGGTTGATTTCAATTGTTACTAGTATTAATATTAAGCAAATATACATAATCTTAACATACTATACAGGACACATTGTAATGTAAGACTCCTTATACAAAAGAAACAACTCTCCTGTTTCGCCATGGGCAATGGCATTTTAAAATGTATTTAAAATAGAAAAATAAAAATAAAGAAATTTTAAATATATATTCCTTATATAATTACAAATCGTTTGGCAGATAATGTATTTGATAAATATATTAGAGTTAGAGTGTTTCTCAAAAATGCCAGGATGACATTTCAAAAAGAATGGACATGGCCCATAGGAGAAGAAATTTATACTAACTTTTCTGGAAAAGAAACATTTTGAGAAAATGGCTGGAAAGTTCTTGGTTTCCCAAAATCTAATCAAATCCTCAAACATCAGATTATTTTTATTGATTTTTTGGAAAGGTTTCTTGGTAAAGCTGAGAACTTTACAGCCTCTCATAAAGCAATTATATCAATAAATATAAGACAAACAGTAAATATGTTAAAACCAACTTTAGGATTGCTATCGCCCTTTATAGATAAACTTTACTATTAATAAAGAATTATTTAATTACATGTTGTAGATAATATTTTTTATTTAATTTAGTGGCGTTAATTAACTTGTATCATAAAAAATGGTGGCAACATTTAATTATTAAATTATTTGGGTTACATTATCTGTATGAGTAATCTAGGATTTGTAATTGTTACAAATGAACTTTTTTTTTTTTCAAAATGTTAGAAAGTTTCCTAATTTTGAAATCCTTAAAAGTAAAAATATCCAAAGAAAGTGAGTGTTACCTGTACTATCAAAAACGCAGCCACCAAATAAATCTTATAAGTAATTTTTTAAAAGTTCCCTCCCTCTTTTTATTTTATTTTTGGCATAAGTACGAGGGTGGGAGGTTTGGCAAAGAGAGAAAGACTGCTAAATGTCACAAGGCAAAGGAAATTGTGGAGAATCATTATCGACTTTGTCCTGAAAAGATGTGGCATATAAAAAAAAATCTAGAATTTTTATTTATCCAATTAACTCTGTTGTTCCGTGTAAGAATTTTTTGCTTCTTAAATCATTAAAAGTTTTTAAAAAAAACACGAAAAAAAGCAAACATTACGTGTACTGTCAGAAAAGAATGGAAGTCGCGGTTATATTAAAGTAATTTTGCAATTTTATTGGTTATATTTTCTGCATTGTTTAACACTTCTTATTTATGCAAATGAGTCTATTGTCACATGCAAGAAAAAAAGTTCTGCTTTTAAAAATAAAACCAGCCAAGGAAAGCTAACATGAAACTAAAGAAAATAAATTTATTAACAACCTGTTCTCAATACTTACTAATGCGGTATTCCATTGTTATGGTAACACAAATAATTTTCTCTCTTGTTACTATACAAGAATCTCTCATGAATAGGGAAAAACAGGCTGCACAACCGATAAACAAATAATTTTTGCATAATGATGATAATCTATTCTAAGATTTAAAACAAAAATCTGACATTTTATGTTTATCAGTTATGCAGCCTGTTCATCCCTACTGATGAGAGTCTGGTATGGTAACAAGGTATTAAGCAAACATGATTCATGTTACCATAACAACAAATTATCTCAGTAAGTTGGGAAGGTCAGGCTGCATAACTGATAAATATATTTTCTCATTGTGTTTTATAGAATAGAGGATATGTTATGAAAAGCTTTAAATATGCATATGTATAATGGGCCGATTTCTAAAAGATGAAATTGAACTGGTGACTGTTTGAAAAGATCCTTATTTTCAACATTTTTAAAGCTAAAAGGGAAAAATTAGTTTATTTTGATGCGATTTAAATTTAAGCTTTACTTTTTCAACCCCTGTATAAGTCAAGTGCTTGTCAATTACTGTTTGTTTTAAATTTTATAATGTGATTAAACTTTGCTTTCTACTTTGAACTTTTTAATTTGTCTTCATATCTGATCTGATTTTCATGGGTAAGTTATGATTGAAATTTTGAACTGGAGGAGTAAATCTATTGTCAAAACTACTGCTTAATTAAGAAAGGAAGCTAATGTCTTTGTCATTTGGGAGATGGGGTAGTTTTTGAAATGCTAGAAAGAAAGAAAAAAAAAAAAAAAAAAAGGATGAAAATAAAAATTATATTTTGTTTCTTTTATGTCTCATTGCAGCAGCAACAACAACAACAACAGCAGCAACAGCAGCAGCAACAACAACAGCAGCAGCAGCAAACAAGTGGCCAACAGCAGCATCACTTACGTCAGACACACATGCAGATGTTGCAACAACAACAGCAGCAACAGCAGCAGCAGCAGCAGCAGCATCGAATACCTGTCTCACAGTCACAGATGCCGGGACCACCAGGCATGGCCCCACCTCCAGCTGGGATGGCACAATCTGGACAGAATTTTGGGGAAAACTTTGAAATGATGTAGCACTGTGTGCATCAAGCTATGTAGGAGTCGGGGGGGGGGGATGGATGGATTTGTGCCTCAAACTGGTGGGACCTCATGGAAAAAAGGGGTTCCTGGAAATTGATTTATTAAAAACCATAAACAAATGGAAATTGATGTAAGAGTGACCAAAGATGTAAGTTGCATGTATGTTTATTTGTGAATGAGAGAAAGATAAACTTTTTTTTTTTTTTTTTTTTTTTTCTTGAAAAGGTCCAGCCATGAATGAAACCCTCCCTTAATATTTTCTTTTCTCTCCCTTTCACCCACCCTTTTCATCCCCTTTCTCCCCTTTTACCTTTTTTTTCCCCCCTATCCCTTTCACTCCTTTTCACCCATTTTATCTCCACTTCTCTTCCCTTCTTCTCATCCCACTCTTTTACCTCCTCCTTTTCTTCCCCCCTTTCTTTCCCTTTTCCCTCCCCCCTTTCTTTCCCTTTTCCTCCCCCTTTCTTTCCCTTTTCCCTCCCCCCTTTCTTTCCCCTTTTCCCTCCCCTTTCTTTCCCTTTTCCCTCCCCCTTTCTTTCCCTTTTCCCTCCCCTTTCTTTCCCCTTTTCCCTCCCCCTTTCTTTCCCTTTTCCCTCCCCCTTTCTTTCCCCTTTTCCCTCCCCCTTTCTTTTCCCTTTTCCCCCCCCCCCCCTTTCCTTTCCTCCCCCTTTCTTTCCCTTTCCTCCCCCCTTTCTTTTTCCTTTCACCCCCCTTTTCCCATTCTTATCCTCCGTCTCCCCCCTTTCACCCCTCCCTCTTTCTCCCCTCTTCCCCTTTCTCAGAATTGTGACCAGACATTGGTTATCTGTTTGTTTATAAAGCTGCTATAAAAGTAAACCATTTTCTATAGAGCGATCTTGGGTGGGTGGGAACAGTGGGAGGGGTCTTTGAAGAAAAAAGAAAAAGTGTCTTAATTGTTTATACTGATGCTGTACAAGAATCATTGATTGATGCTTTACCTAACTTTGAAAAATTGGGTTTTGTCTGTTTAAACAAACATTTCAGGCCAAATATAAACTGCCAAACATTAATAGCTCTTCAGGGCTTTATTTATTTTTCTCATTAGAGTTCAGATTCATATTGACCATTTATTTCAGAAAATACAGTCTGTTAAAAGCCATTACAAAGATTTTAGTCATGGTATGCATTTGAAATCATTTCTTTCTTTCGTTCACCCCCCCCCCTCCTTAGTGGATATATATTTTTGCAGTGGAGATGTTAGTAGTTAGTCTCACAGAACATTACTAATGCTGTAACTTCAGTCTTTACTGTCAGTCTTGTATATCTGACTTTGAGCTGATATATATATTTTTCTGATTTGGTGAAATAAGTTTTTTAATTGACATCTTGTGATTTCTTACGAAGATGAATTTACCATTTCAAGATATTCTTGAGTAAAAAAAAAAAAAAAAAAATTATGAAAATACCCCCTTATAATTTTTGTAGAATGTATTTAAATAAGAATGATACTTGAAAGATGTGTTTTCAATTAATTATATGAGAGACTATGTGATATGTAAACTTCTGTTTAGCAGAACGATGTTAGGTAATTGAATGTCAAGTTGGAAAAAAATTTGGTATAATATGTAATTCCATAATTCTGAGTCTTATTCTAATCTGACGAAATCCTTTTTCGATGACACAATGCGTGACACTGAATTTTTCTGCTTTTCTCAATTGCCTCCTGAATATTAAAATTTATAAAGATGAGTTTCTTAACGTGCAGATAAGAATTGCATTTTACAGAGACAAATAAATGAAGTGAAAACTGATTTAGTACAAATAACAGCGGCAAACCGATGGACTTTGTTTCATGTTTTTATTTTTATTTTGTCTGGTCACTATCCCAGATTTCTAAGTTATCTCCCTTGAACCGTCACATTCTTAACGCTTTAATTACTAAATGCTTTTACAATTTCCAACATTAAGGAATGGTTTTGCTATTGAGCTTTTGACATTTGTAAAAGAGTTTCTGGTTTCTTGGCTGCACTCTATTCTGTCCTATTTCCTACCACAATCACTTTTTTTTTTTTTTCTTTTTTTCAGGCTCATAAAAAAAAATGAAAATTTTCAGGAATTTATTTTTACTATTGTCAAAATACAGTAAATATGACTTTTTTTTTTTATTATTCTAAAATTATTTTTTATTCATAATTTTTAAAAAACCTTTTTTTTTTTTTTTTTTATGTAAATATTTATTAGTGTAAATAAAAAAAAAAAAAATCTTCATGCTTTTTCTGTAAGCAAATTCCAGAATGTGAGTCAGAAAGAACTTTGTATTTATTTCTTTGTATATATTTTGAATGAAGCAGAGAAAAAAAGGAAAAAAAAAAGTAGAGTCAAAACATTAGACATTGTTACATATTTAAATCACAGTGAAAAACAAATCGAATAATATTCACTTTGTTTCTCTTTTGTTTTAAATAATTTCTGATGCTAGATAAAAGGCAAATAAAAATGAAACCAAATCCAAACTAAAATTATTTCTCAGAATAAATCGTCTTGCGAAATGTCAAACAAATTTGAAGATTATTTTCATATTATCTACAACATAAATACTGCTGCACCATATTTGGACGTGCATCCTTATTCCAGTTGTTTTTATCATACCATTCTGTTTAACCTATTCTTTTTTTTTTTTTTTTTTTTTTGAGCTGCTAATGTTCATGTTAAAATGGGATGAAATAAAAAAAAAAAAAAAAGATGAGGATACATGTCAGGATTATTATTATGAGAAAGTTTTATGCCAAACAGAAAAAATATGTAATTCTATAATTTTTAATAAAAGACATATTAAAAGCAAGAGAGGAATGAAGAGAAAGAAAAACGAATCATAAATATTTACTTATCACGCAAGATAATGGTGGTGCCCTGTTTGGTCAAAACTCAGTTCTTTTGTGATTGTCACTAGAAATGATTTGGCTTAGCCTAATCTTTGCATGTACATACATATATAAAACCAAAAATCAGCACTTTGACCTGGTGTCATGATTAGTAACAAGTTTGTCTTGCTTGTTTCTCACAGTCCTTACTGATATTCAAAATATATTATTTCTATCTCTCTCACACACATATTTTTAAGACATTTTTTTTATGTTTATACGTTCTTTTTTTAAGTAAATGCTCTGTTTATAATAAACAGTATTAATAACATTTACCGGCCTGAATGTCCGAGAATTTTCATAGAAAATATGCTTCCTCCGACAGGAATCGAACCGTTATCCTATATGGAACTGTCATATAGCCTGTCAGAGGATGCATATTTTCTATGAAAATTTCTCGGACATTTAGGCCGGTAAATGTTATTAATACTGTTTATTATAAACAGAGCATTTACTTAAAAATGAATGTATAAACATAAAAAAATGTCTTTAAAAAATAATTGCCGGATTTTGTCCATTTCATTATATATATATATAATGGCTTTTCTAATAGGTTTTAATGTATGAGTGTAATTTATAGGTTAGTTGATAAATGTTTGCCAAATGACACTTTAGTCCTGCAAGCAATTTACAAACAAGACCATGTTGGGTACAAGGTTTTTAGGTAATGAGACAAGGCTGTTGGTCTTAATGCAGATTGCTTAGTCTTTGCTCTTGCCTCCCCTTTTTATAAATGGTGGCTGAGGTTAGCACTGAGTAGCGATGGTCTGTTTCATGCCGTTTGTGTTGGCTTGACTATATATGCTGGTCAGTGGTGCATTATGGGTAGAGCATGGTCAGCTATTACTAGTTTATTATATTATCTTAATGCTCGTTATGTAGGCAGCGATGGTTATATTTTAAATGATTCTGAAGGCTATAAGCCATTAGAAAACTTTGGAATATAACTGTTGCTTCCTACCCAATAACAATGATAATATAAAACTGGTAATAACTGACCTTGCTATCCATAATACACCACTGACCAGCATATATAAATAGTTGAGCCACAGCATAACATATGGCCTGAAGATTGTGCTCAAGTTGAAAGCACTGTCGCCATTCTGTTCACTTATACATTTGCACATTCTCTCTCCCTGACAGTGAGCACTTTTACCCATAAATATAGCATACCTTAAAACTAACTAACTATATCTATCTATCTATCTATCTATATATAATCAACTCTCCCGTCGAGATTTGGCGTATGAGGGTCAAGCAGATCAGTTTCCAGGAAATTGACAGCCCGACACCGGCACATGAGATTTGATTATAGTGGTGAAGGCCTCGTGCAGGACCATCCACACTTTTTTGAAGGGATGAATACAGAGACCTGGTGCACCGAATGCCACAAGGTTCCCAAAACGACCCTCTGCAGGTTTTGAATTCAGAGTTGTCCTTCTTCTAGACCAGTTGCCATCCAAGGCTATAGAACCCAGTCTGTCCTGCTATTTTACCCATAGCTGGAGGGAGAGTAAGAGGATTCATACCTTTCCCAAGGGTATTGGCACGTAAGTGAATGTAATGGATTCGACTGGAATTGAACTCGGCTCTGGGATTCCTCAATCCAAGCTGCTATCGATTACTCCACCGTGCTCTCTCTCTCTCTCTCTCTATCTCTCTCTATATATATATATATATATATATATATATATATATATATATATATATATACACACACACACACATACACACAGAGGTTGTTCCCAAAAATTTGGCATCATTTTAAAAGCAATTATCTTGAAAACTACTAAGTCTAGTTCAATGAAATCGAACAGTTTGCGTGTTGAACATTATAAGTTTATTATGGTACTGATTTCATGTGTGTTCAATATGTGCACCGCCTGTGGCACGGCACACGTCAATTCGGTAGTTAAGATCTTGCCAAACACGCTGTAGTATGTCTCCAGTAACATTATCCAGTGGGGAAATGATTCTCTGCTTGTGTTCAGTGATGCTAGCAGGAAGAGGGTGGGGACGTAGACCAGCCCCCTCACATAACCCGATAAAAAGAAATCGTGGAGACAGGTCCAGTGACCGCGCCGGCCATTTCATCAGAAAACTTTCATCTCCATCACGCCCGATCCATCTCTCTGGCAGATTCTCATTGAGATAAGCATGTACTGTCCTTTCCCATTAAATATCAAATCTTGATTTATTTCTATACATTCTGTGAAAATTCATATTTTTTGGAACACCCTGTGTGTGTGTATATATATATATATATATATATATATATATATATATATATAGGCTGTTTCATGCTAGATGCAATCATAAGTCCATGAATGTTGGATTTAAAATAAATCAACCCAAACAAATGAATAAACAAACAAGCCACTCCCACAAAATAACCTCCAGAATAGATTACCCACAATGCACCACTGACCCATATATATAAATAGTTCAGGAAAAATCCAACATTCACAGCCTGACGATTGCATCTAGCATGAAACATCCTGTCGCTTCTGAGTGTTGACTTCAATGTTCACTTTCATATTTATATTTACATACGCTCTATCTCTGATATTGAGCACTTTATCCCATAAATATAGCACAACTTAAAAAACTTTTTTTCAAAAGTAATGTGGCAGCATCCTGTTTGAAATAATATATACAAGTCATCATGACCGAGGGTTTGAGTGTGCTGGGTTTCAGATTGTTGATCATGCTAGATAACACACCTCTCTCCCAGAAACTGTAACTAAGGTCTGCTCAGCATAGCTGCAGTATAAAGTTGGCCTCTGCAAAATGTGCCCGAGCAAGTGTCTGCACTTTGTGATTAAGGTAGCTGCCTTGGTAGACTGATATCCTTGAATATAAGTGTCCAACTATTAATGTTTATTAACCATAATAAATAAAGTGTCTATTCAATAATATATATATATATAATCATCATCATGGCTTGGCTTTGCAAAACGAAGATCAAGTGGGAGTCTGTACATGTCACTTGCAGACATGTTTGTGACTGATAAGTTCAATGTGGGACAAAGATACATGGTCACAGTAATTACAGCTGAATATATATATATATATATATATATATATATACACACACACACACACACACTGTTTAATAAATGAAATTTCTACTCAAAATAGAGGGATGCAATAAAAATAATGGTTAAAGTAATAAAAAAAAAAATCTCTCAGATTAATGAAAATCCATTTCTTTCTTTAGAAAAATTCTTTCTTTCTTTAGAAAAATTGCTTTGTTTACATTTGGATACGAAACCCCACAGACATGGAAAAAAAAAAAAACAATATCAGGAGATCTATGATGAGAGAAGTTTTGCTTAAAGGGACAATTTCAACCTTGCCTTATCAGATGGCTCTTTTTAGTTGGGGAAAGAGCACGCAGAATGTAACGGTGGGTCCCTCTGGTTAGGGTGACACGTTCAAATACACCTGGGAAAGCGCAAATTTTTCTTTAATAAGATTTCTTGAACATTCAAGCTGCTAGGCAGAAATAAATAAATATCCTGTTTGGTAAATAAACTGAGAAACTACTCAAAATACGAGTATCCTCTAAAAACATTTAAAGTGATCAAATACACACATAGGATGGTCCAAAAGTCACGCAACAATTTGGAAGAAAACATAAATTTGTAAAATGGCAACTATACAAAATTTGCATGACATCATCTTCTATAATTTGATAACCAAAAATTTCCTATTAATATACTGAAACAGAGAAACTATTATTTGGTAATGTGACTTTTGGTACACGTGTATGTATGTGTGTGTGTGTGTAACTCTAGAGGGAAATATTAGTTTGTGCAAGGTTTGACATAAAAGTTTTATTAAAAAAAAAAAAACTAAACTCTTACACAAATCAATCAAAAATGCTAACATAATATTTTTGTATTTTCTAATGAAATTTTTTTTTGCATCTTATCCATTAGTAAAAACTTTCAAAAATGAAGAAATCTCCCTGTTTTTCAATACCTCGGACAACTCACTTTACATCAACCACCCCAACTTCTCAACGCATCACCCCCTTCTTGTCACACTCCTGTCATCTTATAAAGACGCCTTTTTATAAATTTCCAATTATAGTCCCTGTGACATTTTGAAAATGTCAAATTATCTGTCTCAATGTGTCATGCTTTCTTGTAATAATACCATTTAGCTGAGAGAAGACATGTTTTTATGATTCAAGAGGATTTTTAGTTTCAATATTTGCCTAATGCGTGGTTATGAAAATGTTATTGATTTAAAAAAAAAAAAAAAAAAATTCTCCTAATATTTTGATGATATGTCTTAAAATAATTTTGATTCTTTGTTTTTGATATATCAGAACATGGTATAAAAAAAAAACTCCAAAACTCTTAACTGAAGTTAAAGTGTTGATGGTATATGCTTAAAAGAATTAGAAAAAAAAATGAATTTTCAGACAAAAAAAAAGAATTCTCTTTTAATGATTGTTTCTGTGATTCATGCTGATCAGATCGAAATAGAGATTTATCAAATGTGACAACATATTGCCTGCAAGTGTTGTTCTTTTAAAAAGACAAGTTATAAACTAATGATTTTCTTGGACTCTATCTGGTCATAGGTTTTTAAAAAATCTCCAAATAGTTCCTACGAGTGGACAGACAAAATTAAATGCTTAATTTGAATATGTAAACTTGCTGTCTATATTTTGACTTTACTTATTTTTTTTTAATTTTTCATTTCACTTTGTGTGTATTATATATATCAGCTAAAAAGTTTGGGACCAAATTGATTTTTTTCCTCTAAACTTAAAAAAAGAAAATGTATCAAGTTTCACGTCTTTAAAGAAATAAATTCATTTTTTCTATCTTTGCATGCAATTATACAATAATTTAAAACAGAATGAATATAAAATGATTATAATTTCAATTATAACAAATTTATATTTTCTTTTCATCAAAGAATCCACCACAAGCTTTTATTAGTCTTTTCAACATACCCCCCCTTTTTTTAAAACTAGATCTTAATGCACATCCTTGAAGCTCAACAGAAAAAGTCTTCTCTTAAAGTCATAACAGATATTGGATGTTGACATAGAATTAAATTTAGCAGTTAGGTGCAGAGCTGTTTTTCTTCTGTCCACGTGTCTACCCTGCGCAACAGATGTTACTGTGGACCTCCCAGGTCTTTGGCTGTCAACGTTTGTGCTGTTTTCTGCATATCGCTCCAGGCAATAATGTACCCCATTTTTGATATCTGTAATTTTATAGCAATCTGATGTTCGGAATACCCGGCATTTTAAGGAATTCTGAAAATTAATCTCAATTCCACATTAATCTAGATGGAAGTGAACCTCTCTCAATCAGTGGAGTTGAAATATTTGTAAATTTCTGCTCTACAGTTCAGAAAAGGTATGAGGTTGTAAAAAAAAATTCCAAGATTTTATGCAAATAAATTTATAATGCTTGGAGAATAATTTGTTTGAATTTTATATCAGGGTTTGCATATATGCACAGTAGGTGAATTTATTTATCCAAATATGCAAAATTCGACTTTTTTTTTTTTTTTTTTTTTTTACATGAACATAGATAAACAATTCAGGTTGGTCCCAAACTTTTGATTGGTAGTACGTATGTATAGCTACTAAAAAGAGAATTCAACATACTTGTAGAAAATTTTCTGCAAATACACTTTGACAAGATATGGTCAAAGCCTTTGTCAGATGAACATTCTCTTTGTTGCCTTCATTTCCAACCTATTCTTTTTTTTGTGTTTTAACTAACATTTAATTTTCCATGTTCCTTTTTAAAAGACCAAAAAAAATCTTATAAACTTTGTAAGGATAAGGATGTTAGTCGACACAAGTCAACTGGGATAGAAACTTCTCTCTGAATTTCTGCAAGGTGGAACTCTCATTATTTACATTCAGACTATTGGCCTCACCTTTGTGGTTGTTATCACAACGTTTCGGCTGTTGTATCTTCTGTACTTCATCAGGTGCATATCGATCTAACAGAACAATAACCTAGTGGATTAAAGAATTGGTTTGTGAATTTGGTAACATAGTAATTGTGGGTTCAATCCCTGGGTCAGGCAGTGTTTACTGGGACTCTGTGAAAATAATGTGAGCAATAACTGAGCAGTACTAAAAATAAGAACTATATGAGATATACCTAGACATGAGCAGTGGAATGAGAATAATCTACCTTGATAGATTAAATAAAGGGTCATTTAGAATTCCCTGTAGTTTTACTGAATTTATATATACCTGACGAACGGCGTAGGATACAAGGCCAAAATGTATTAACAGTGACAAATGTGAGGGCAATAGTTTGAATGTAAATAGTCTAATTATTTGGATAGAATGGTAATTATTTTATAACCAAGTAGGGGATTAACTCCTACTTTTTTCTCCTCTTTTTTCTCCTCGTTTTTTCTCTTTCTTTTTTCTTCTCTCTTTTTCTCTTCTTCCTTTTTCTTCTCTTTTTCTCTTTCTTTTTTCTTCTTTTTTCTCTTCTTTTTTTCTTTCTTTCTTTCTTTCTTATTTTCTTTTCCCTTTTTACACCCTGTTACAATTTTTGTGGTTGTGGTAATTGCAATAATGACAGGAAATTGAAAA
Source organism: Acanthosepion pharaonis (assembly GCA_903632075.3). Lineage (NCBI taxonomy): Eukaryota > Metazoa > Mollusca > Cephalopoda > Sepiida > Sepiidae > Acanthosepion > Acanthosepion pharaonis. Next base: position 637,882 of record CAHIKZ030001055.1, read on the forward strand.
ATTGAATTTAGTCACAATTGTGGTCCAAAGGATTTTTCTCATATAAAATAGAATTTTCATTTACAACTCTAAAAAAAAAAAAAAAAAAAAACAGTTTTCTGCTAATTCTATAATAAATTTTGATTCATGCAAAAGGTCCTTTCTGAGTGTCAAAATGTCATCCACATCTGTGGGACTTCTCTGACCAATCATATCGTTCGTTGTTGCTGAAGTCTTTTTCTTAGAATGTGAAAACATTTCATTGGTACTCATGATTCTGTAAAAAAAAAAAAAAGGTAAAAAAATGACAAAATGCTATCACTTTGGTTCAAGCAATAAGTGAATGGACGGAGCATCAAGTTATCCATTAGACCACTTAATGCAACTTGTGGTCTGTCTTAGCATTGTCATCCCACACAAAAAAGTGATGTCTGCCAAGAAGTAGCAATAATTTCTCATAGGTTGGGTTCTGAAAAATGAACACTATTCATTGTTAACTCTCTGTCTTCCTCGATGTCAAATCAAAGATAAGAGGCCAATCCTTCATGAAAGAAATAGCAAAGCAACTGACATAATCGCCAAGGTTAAAATGTTTGCGAAATGCTGGACAGACAGCAAGGTGAGAGTTTCCATTCTGTCTATTAGTTGTTAGTAATTTCTGCCTTTGTTTATCAATATTATTCGTCAAAATCTTACAACTGGTTCCAAGAAAAAAAAACAGATTTTTCTTCTGCCTAATATGTTTTATTGTTGTCTATTAGTCGAGTCTGGTGGGCATAAACAAGAAATTAAGGCCATTTTGAAAAATCCAATGAACTGAAGTGAGTAATGAGAGCAGAAAAGAGGCTTGTATCAAGACCATAATTTTATCATATAGGTAAAATATAAGAAAGTATTAGTGTATCAGAGGTATTTTTCTGTTTTTTTGTTTTATTTATTTTACTGACTTTGACATGACCATAGCATACATACTAATATAAATACCTATATCTATACACACACACACACATATGTAAAAAGATTTAAGAAACAGCAGATACTTTTATATACAGTGTTCAATATTAAAATAATATTAAAAATAGTGTTAAAAAATTGAAAAAGTTTTAAATACCATTCAAAACCATTACACTGGAAATTTTACTAAGAAACATCAATACCAGGATAAAATTCATATTTAAAAGTTAAGTAATCTTTTTCAGAGATAATATATATATATATATATATATATATATATATATATATATATATATATATATGTGTGTGTGTGTGTGTGAGAAAATATAGAAAATAAGAAAGAACTTGTTAGGTAAATAATCCAAAGTTCTTTAGTATTTTTTGTTATTATTTTTAAAAAAGGGTACTCAATACAAAAGTAGAGCCTAAATATAATTATTTATTTAAAATATGATTCCATCGCTACATAAGAGTTCTCATGTTTCGAAACAAGAGCCGAAAACTTCAATATAATTATTTGAATTAAAGTACCAAGCTCTGTTCCATCTTCAAGCGAAATTTTTTTTTGAATAACTAATTCTTGAAATTTTTCCTTTTTTTATAAGCATACTCATTATTAAAATTACTATGGTAACGGCTAGAGCAATTATTTAAAAATATGGGCGTAAGGGTTAATATTTTGTATCAATATCTCAGTTACATTCAAAGATGTCAAGTCAGGGTAAGGTTGGGGTGTCTAAATTTAAAGCGGAAGATGACATCGTCTAGTCTGATTAAGTGTCTATGGAGATTTATTTATTTTTTTATTTTATTTTATTTTTTTTTTTTCCCTGAAAGGGTTTTGTGTATATATATAAAAAAAAACTGTCATAATTCGCTAACATTTGTTTTTTTTTTTTTTTTTTTTTTTGACGACTTCATAAAGAGTTTTTTTTTGTTTTTTTTTATTGGGTAGGGCATTTAAACTTTTTATTTAGACTATGGAGTTAAAATTTGTATTTATTATTTTATTGTTTCTTTGTTTTTTATGATACCCACACACACACATAAAAGTGAACATTGAAGTCAACACTTAGAGGCAACTGGCCTGTTTCATGCTAGACGCAATCATCAGACCTGTCTAGGATGAAACAGCCTGTCGCCTCTAAGTGTTGACTTCAATGTTCACTTTTATATTTACACACACTCTATCTCTCATATAGAACACTTTATCCCATAAATATAGCACACCTTAAGAGTATTATTTCTTTATATGTGACCTGATGATTGCGTCCAGCATGAAACAGCTTGTTGCCTCTGAGTGTTGACTTCAGTGTTCACTTATATATATATATATATATATATATTTATTGTTTATACCTTACTTTTATAGATATAATTTTTTTTAAGTAACTGCTCTGTTTATAATAAACAGTATTAACAACATTTACCAGCCTGAATGTTCGGGAAGTTTCATAGAAAATATGTATACTCTGACAGGAATCGAACCTATTTCCTACACAGAACCTCCATATAGCCTGACGTGCTATACCATTTAGCTACAGTGGAAGCATCTGGTTAGAAATGTTAAATTGTTGTTTTTAAACTACACATTTCTCATGATTTCTCTAGAATGCTCATATCTTAGTCCATTTTATATGATGTCATTTGTTCATGTTAAACACTTCACACAGATGTGAGTGTTCGAGAGAAATCATGGGAAGTTTGTAGTTTAAAAACAGTAATTTGACTTTGGTAACCTGCATCTATTGGTAAAAGATATAAGTGATCTGAAGGGGTTCACTATAGTATTTTTTTTTTTTTTGGTCTTTAATTATTTCATCCCAAGCAAGGTAATAATGCCACTAAGATGCAAAGGATTTAAACTGGAAAAAAAAACCCCCCAAAAACGAAAATACTTTTGATACACTTCATAGTGTTTTCTTTTAAAATTTTTACTAATTTGTTTATCAATTTGTGTATGTCGTGTCATTTCTACATAGAATAACCAGAATTAACTTTCTGCACGTATATCTCATGTCGAGTTGAATGTTGGCATTTGCTTGAAAGGGACCCAAATGAAATTATAAATAAACATCATCTATATTACTTATTTATTTTCAATATCCTTAAAAGCTTGTTGCTGGTTTTTTTTTTTTCTTTCCCCCTTTTTTTTTGTAAATATAATCTTTACAAATGTATTTAAAACCCAACAGATTTCTACATTGACCCCCCCACCCCCTCATTACTCAATTGCATTATCATGAGCGATCAATTCTCGGACCACGATTGTCCTTCCTATATTTCAGTTCTTTCATACTTTTCTCTTGAATGACTTCTGGATGTGTGTCTGGATAAGCGTGTTTCTGTATAACTCTGTGATGCTGCCGCAGACGGCCAGATTGATAATGATTTTTGTAATGCAGTTGGACAGTAAAATCGATACGAGTTATCTCCCTTTGCTCATCAGCAATGGGGTTGTTTCTCTCTGAATATATATATATATATATATATATATATATATATATATTATAAAATAAATAAAAGAAATGTAAAACAAATATTTGTCTTTTTTCCATTTTACTTCCACTTTTTATTTATTTATTCATTCAGTGAATGTTTTACAAAGTTTATCTGCAATTATAATAGGCCAACTCTCTTGGTATATTTATTGTCTGTTACTTTTTTCTATACTAGAATTATCTCCCTTTAACTGGCCAATTGTTTGAAGATATTTGCAAAGGGGTGGGAGCTGAAAAGACTAAAACAGTGAAAGAGGAGAATATTAGTATTATTACTATTATTTAATAAGAGTAATAATAATAAATATGATCAACAATAATAAAACATATATAGTGGATGAATGGGACGGGTAAATATAAGCAGGCGTGTGCTGGTGTGCATACGCAGGCAAGCAAATAATCGTTAAATTTATGCATGAGGTGTGAACGTAATGGTGCTCATATGCGGTCATACAGAGCAAAAAAAAAAAAATATATATATATATTAAAAGATATTAATATAATCATTAATATTAATAATAGTAAAACCATTAATGCCATAAAAAATACGGCTTGTAAGTAAAAATCTAATAATATTAGGATATAAAATATAACATTTTCATTGCCTGGGTCATGGAAATGCGACACCGAGATCCGAAGTACGCATTGGACTATCGAAAGAGGCATTCCAAAAGCTAAGCAAGGTGCTGAGAGACAAAAATTCGTTAGAAACATAGTGCTGGGTTGCTATGTGATATCCAGACTCTTATATGACAGTGAATATTGGACAATCTCCCCATGAGAAAACAAGTGGCAACAGAAATGTGGTTCTACAGAAGGATACTGAGAATTCCCTGGACGGAATGAGTAAGCAACAAGGAAGTCTTAAAGAAAATGGCAACAGAAAGAACACTTCTACTCAGAATAAAGAAAGGACGGCTGAAATTCTTTGGACACATAATGAGGAAGGAGGGCTTGGAAAACTTGATCCTCACAAGGCATATCGATGGCAAGAGAAATAGTGGGAGGCAGTCTTAAAGAAAATAGCGTCGGGAGTTCGAAACTCCTGGAAGGGCCACCCTTGGCGGCAAGGTCAATGACGAGGACCCAGACTAAGAGCAACCGACCACAAAGACCCCAAAATTGGAACAAGCGGATGAAGATTACAACAGATCTCAACAGTTGAACCAGCGGATGAAGAGGGCTACGCATGACGGACATACTACAGAAGGCGTCACTCGAAATTAAAAGTCAGCGGCACTCCGTTGCAGTTTCATAATTGGATTCTGCATGTCTTATTCCATTTGTACCGCAGAGGAAGGTCATGAAATCAAGTGTGTGGGTCATTTTCTGACAAGTTTGGGTTCACCTTAAAACACGCCATTGGCACTTTCTTCTACTCTGATTTTGTTTCACCTCTAACCAAATCTTGAAAAGCCAAACGGCGATAGGGAATGGGTGACGGGAACAGGTTTTGGTGAAGCTGGAAGCTTCTAGTCCGGAATTAGCACGTTGGCGGTGAATTTAGTCATCAATATTATTATCATAAAGGAAGCGATCAGCAAAGAAGAAATTAAATTCTGAGATACGAGTTAAAGCCGACGACGATCATCTTTTCGTTGAGGAAAAGAGACCCGTTCTTTTCCTACTGACTGTACATGGAAGAAGGTAAAGTAGATAGAGAAGGGTTTAATGCATGCGAATATATATATATATATATGTATATATATAATATTAGTGGGTCAATATATATATATATATATCTAATATTAGTGGTCAATATATATATATATATATATATATATATATATATATTATGGTAATATAATATATATATATATATATATATATATATATATATATATATAAATATAAAAGTGGACATTAGACGCAATCGTCAGGCCTGACAATTGCTGTTTCTAGCTATGAAACAGAATGTCGCCTGACAATTGCGTCTGGCATTCAATGTTCAATTTATATTTACACACGCTCTATCTCTGATATTGAGCACTTTATCCCATAAAATAGCACACCTTAAGAGTATATTTCTTATATATATATATATATATATATATATATATATATATATATATATAAATAAATTCCCAAGGATAGAATCCAAGTAGAACTCAATGCCGAGAAAAAATAACAGCATTCGTGGCCTGACGATTGCGTCTATCATGAAACAGATTGTCGCCTCTAAGTATTGACTTCAATGTTCACTTTTATATTTACACACGCTCTATCTATCTATCTATCTATCTATCTATCTATCTATCTATCTATATATATATATATATACACCTATATATATATATATATATATATTTATACTTTTGAAATATATATTTATATATATAGACTTTTGAAATATATATATATATATAAATATATATAGACTTTTTGAAATATATAAGTATATACTTTTCAAAAAGTGTGTATATATATATATATATACTTCTAACAATATATATGTATATATATATATATATATATATATAGTTTTCAAAAGTGTAATATATATATATATATATATATATATATATATATAAAGTTACACATCCAAGAGGAAGCGTATAAAACAAAAAAACGGAATCTCCGAATGTGGAACAATCTGCTTAATCGAAGAAAACTGGCATATTCCAATGCCATCAAAAATAAAGAAACAACAAAAATACACAAAACCTTTATAGAAATATTTATTCCAAGGAAATTCCGTGAAAAAATTAACCCACAAGACACGGAGAAACAAAAACAAATAAGAAACACACTGAACCTAACAAAAATGCAGACCCAAATTGAAATACAAGAAGACAAAACAGTAAACTTTAGAAAGAAATACACAGAGATTGATAAGAAATTATTAACAAAAATCAAGGAATTATGTTCCAAAGAAACTCACCAATTCCTGTCAGAATTATGGGAGTCAAAATGTAAAAAAGAGGAGGAAAAATCTCGGAATATCTTGGAAAGAAAGATAACCTGGGTGAAAGCATTACCAAGAAAAGAAAAAATGGAAAATGAGACAACCCCCCCCCCACAAAAAAAACAATACAAACTCACAAAAAAACACAGTACTCAATACAAATCAACCATCAGCAAATACAGAGAAAACCCCCCAGCAGAGTCAAAACCCGAATACCTACTACTACACACAAACAGACCCGCAAGGTAAGAACCCTAACACATTCTACTATACGCAAACACATCCACAAACACACCCACATAAAAAATACAATTATGACCATACACTGAAAACAAACCTGCATAGACCACCACACCATAACATAAACAGACAAAGATCAGAATACACACACATTCACAAAACCAACACTTACAAATACCACTTAGCACAACAAACCAAACCTGACAACCATTACCTACATCCAGGTGTACAATCAGAATTTCCAGAAAAGTTCTACATACAAGCCACACACAATCCTTACAAAAACAACAAATCTAGAAACATCTGGAATATGCCCCCAACAAAAACAAACACATCTATATAGAGCCATCGAGAAACAACAACCCCAATTTCACCCCCCAAAAAAAAACCTCTCACTGGCAAGAAAACCCAAAATGTACAGAGAGGCTATCTTAGAAAATCCGAAATATGTTAAAAGAAACAATCATTATTTTTAGAAGTCCCAGTCCGAACAAGAAAACCAGTTTAGATGACATAAAACCCAAAATAATAAACCTATCTACATATACATTGACAAGTGACGAAATCAACCTACTGAAATTGGACCGGAAAGCAATATAGCAGACCAAAAAAAAAAAAAGACCTTAAGGAATTTGAACGCAAATTGAGACCGAAAGAAATATTTAATAATAACGAAAATATTACAGATGAGTCACTAGTAAAAAATAAATCCAATTTCTTCCCAAAACAAAAATAATCATACCAATGAGCTTATATATATTTTTGAGAAAACTCTGGAATGACAAACTACAAGAAAAATTCAAACCATTCGATAACCTTACATACAGACAAAGACTAGCCTTAGAGAGCATCCGAAAAAATAATAACATAATTATAAAAGAAGCAGATAAAGGCAGCGCTATAGTAATCATGGACAGAACATACTATAAAACAAAAATTCTAGAAACACTAGAGGATAGGAATGTGGCACCATTTAACGAGGCAGAAAAAGAAAAGAAAGAAAAGAAGAAAAGGAGAGGCTAAGGACCGAATCGTGGATGATAAGCAGAACACACACACGGCTAAGAGACAATGGATAAGGGATATTTTGATAAGTAACAAATGGCAAAAGAGTGTCATTACAATGACAGGGAAATTCTGAGTAAAAAGAAAGGCGAAGAAAGAAAGAATCAGATATGTTTTGGCGACGGCTGTGTTATCTAAGGATATGAAAACAAACTATTGGTACGGGAAGGCATCTTATTATCAACTACAGACCGACTGGCCAAAGAAAAATTCAAATGAAAATGTTATTTCGATAAGTGACGAAAAACAGGCAACTAAAAGGACTTTGTACAGATATGAAAAAATTAAAAGCCACCCACGAGTGTCCGCTGACCGATTTCCTTTGACGGAACATCCTTGGCCTGCGATAATAAAATTATGTTATCAGAAATATGTACCGAAGGGAAATGAATGGGAATTTAGAAATGTCTTTTCGGGGCGACGTTGGCCGTGTTAAGAAGGCCACCCATTCGGATAATTAGCGATAAAATACCTGACGAAAACCACGTGTAGAACAAGAGTTATGACCGCCATTGTTCATATTGTCCCGTTCGCGGCTAGAGAAATGATAACGGCGATTAAGAGGAAGAAAAGGAAAAGAGAAGAGATACTTTTTTTTAGTTAAGCAAGATATTTTTTTTCCGAAACAAAGCCGCGGATTCGTCCACGCCCGACTAAGACATCATTGGTCAAGTGGTGATCACGTGACGCACGAGGGAGGCTGTCGCCGCCCATTCAGAGTGTAGGTATGAGAAGCCGCTACGAAGAAGTGGGGAGGGCAGTTCACGCCCTCTGAAGTATGGTGAGAAGGTGGAAGTGAGGAAAGGTTCCCAAAAATGAAAAAAAGTGGAAATTCCTAACCAGAGAGGTGGATATGTATTTAGAATTATCGAGGAAACCCCGATGCCGACAGACCCACCCCGGTTTTGGTCGGCGTCCATATAAGCGAAGCCACAACGAGCAGAAATCAGTTCCAGTTCCAATTTCAGTTTGAGTATGAGCTGCAGCGAAGAGTCAGTCTCCAGTTGAAGCCGCCTCGTAGATAGCTGACCAAGATTCACGCAAATTCCGGACTCCTCTTCAACCCAAGAACAATTATTTTGAAGAGCGACTTAGATCCAGACCACCGAAATAAGTTTTTTTTCGACTTTCGTCCGAAGACACACCGAAAAACCAATTTCTTAGAGAGCAAACAACTTGAAGCGTTAAAACTCGCCTAACGGAAAACGACGTGTCACAATCCATAGAACGGGTCGGGAGATAAATGCAGTCCTATGTATCGAACAACTAGACATAAAGTTTGTTACCTTTTTTCTTTGATACTTTGAACTTTTGAGTTTTCATTTTATTTTCTTTTATGCATATTTGTGGTATCACCCCCGTTGAACTCAGTTTGCATTACGGCCCCAACCACTGTTTGATCTCGTCTGCCTAAGATCAATTCACAACGTGGGTAGGCAGACTGGGGATCAATGCAGTTACCTTGGTAACCAGGCGTTGGAAACGAGTTGGGAACGACGAGGCTGATATCGAATCTAACCAGATTCCCACCCGAATCACCAAAAGGTTAGAACGTCACATTTGGGTGCCGCGACCGATACCAAGCCAGTTGGTCGTCACAGGACGAGACAAGACGACTGACGCGACAGGCGGACGTCACGTTTGGACACCCGAACGGAGCAGCGAGGGGCGAACAGCTGGCGCCGCGGCGAGGACGTCACAATTGGTGCTGTTTAGGGACGTCACAGTTGGTGCCGTGGTAGACCAGAATAGAACGTCACAGTTGGCGCTGCGACCAGGGGACGACGTCACAGGAACAGCTACAAATTAATTGACACTAACATAGACAAAAACATTATATCAAAAATTACAAAACTCTGCACAACACATAATAAAATATTAACAAAAGAAGAGAAGGATTTCCTAATAAACTTTGTCCCAAAAACCAGCAATTTCTACGGACTACCTAAAATTCACAAATCGTGTGAAATAAAAG
>CAHIKZ030001055.1:652500-662500 GCA_903632075.3 Acanthosepion pharaonis
TTTTTGTACCATCCGATGTTTCTGTTAGTTTTACGCAGAACTCTTTTGCACGCATTTTTTTTTTTTTTTTTTGTATAACAGACCCCAAATTACTGAAATTCTGCTCTGAATCGTAAAATAAAAAATGCAATAAAATTAAAACATTTAATAAGAATAGTTTTAATCGCTTTTATAAATAATATATTATGGACACTATTGTCGTAGGAAAAGATTTTTCGATGAATATTGAATTTTTGCGGGAATTGTTTTTTTTTTTTTCTAAATTTCAATTAGAATAATTTGTAAAGTTTTAGATCTTTAAAAGATTTAAAACTTCTTAAATTATTCTATTCTGTATTAACTTGTACAGGTTAGGTGATATTGCTATTAAGTAAAAACTATATTTACTAATCTTAAGTGGAAAAGCTTATTACAATTCAGCGACTCTGAATATTTTAAAAAGTATTATGATTTATTTTTTGGTGTGTAAACATGACGATATATTTTTTTTAAAATAAGGACGTCCATACACAACATTATCTAAAAAAAAAAAATGATAAGCAGTGGCGGATTGGGTTGAAAACTTCTACCGAGAAAACTTGTAAAAGGACCCAGTCAAAAGGGTTCAGTCAAAAGGACCCACTTAATCCCAAAACGTAGTCAAAAGAATCAAATAAAAGTGAAGGTTTTAGGCAAATAAAATGTTACATCGATTTAATATTATTTTATTTATTTATGCTAAACAAATATATTTTAAATATTAAACAAAAAAATATTCTTGAAAATAAAAGAAGGTTTCATCAAACAAGGAACTGAGGATGTCTATTATTTACCGAAAGAAATTCTACCATCAAAGAAGTCTTATTTAAATCTTCCCAGCGTCTACGCAATATTCTTCCTTTTTTCTTTGGGCTTTCTTTTAGTTTTCACCATTATCAGTTATTTCTAAAGTAATGGACCATAACTTTGAAGCTCACCGGGAAATTTCCTGTATATGAATATTATATGTATATTAGATATATATGTATACTAGCAGTAGAGCCCGGCGTTGCCCGGGGATGTAACAGTAAGAGATAGATCAAGTATCGACAATCATAAAGACTGAAAAATAAAATTAACAAAGATTATTGTTTAAGGTTGACGGACACGCATGTCTTAATTAGTTTGTTTTTTGTTTTTTGTTTTTTTACAAATTGGTCAAACCCAAACTCAAACAAAAACATTGTTTTAAATCGTTATGAGTCTATCGATTGAATAGAATATTATTATAAACAATTGTCTTGTAAATGGAATTTTTTAAAGCATTCTGAATGTAAAAATAAAGAAAAAAATGTGCAAGACAAGAAGAAACACTACCTGCCAAAAAAAAAAGTGAAGTTTTGTTGAAATTGGTTGAAAAATGTAGGAAATCCGATCCCATATATAAACGAACACACACACGCACACAAACAACCTGGGTTTTTTTGTATAACGCGAGATGAGTTGTCCCCCTTTCATTCTGGCGACAGAATCGTGTTTCCAAATTGATTTCGTGCAAAAACAATTGTGTTTTTCCAATTTTTGGCGCTGTCAGAACCACCACAAGGTAATTTTACGCAGTTCTGTGAAGTTTTGTTGAAATCGGTTGAAAAATGTAGGAAATCCGATCCAATATATAAACGTACACACACACACACACACACACACACACACACACACACACACACACACACAATCTGCGTTTTATAATAAGATTATATATATGTATATAATATATATATATATGAAAAACTTTTTTTTGTTTCTTCTCTCCTCCCGTTTCAAAATATCATTTCCGTTAAGTTAACCGTTTAAATAGGTCAAGGTCTAGTCACTCCTCCTCCCCCAATACTAAGTATGATTGTGAGAGATTAAATTAAACCCTCCCTAAACTCTACCATGTCTCTCTAACTACCCATTTCATACTCTCTGTTAAATTACAAAAACTTACACTACTGATGATCCGACGTCCTTCAAAAGTGCTGTGGTGAAATAAATTATTATGATGGTACCTTAAAGTGGTCTGTTTTTCTTTAATATATATATATATATATATATATATATATATTATACAATGGGCTATGATAAATTTTTAGCCACCTTTAATTACAGCAATTTTGGCTTGTGTTATAACGTCTCTTCTTTTTTTTCAGACAACACCGTGTTAATATCAAGCTATTCTCATCTATGAACAATAGTTGACTTATATCTTGCAATGAAAGTTCGTGGAAGTAAAGAAATTAGTGAATTTCAACAAGGGCAAATATTAGGATGGCATCAGTGTGGCAAGTAAAATAGAGAAATTGCTAGGTTTTTCCAGGTTAATCATCAAACGTTTAATAATATTGTCAAGAAATTTAATGAAGAAGGCCACTGCCGTGTGGAACAACGTTCAGGAAGACCAAACATCGTGTCTGAGTGAACGAAAAGGGCACTGAAGAGAGAAGTCATCAGAAACCGTCGTAAGAGCGTCAAAGATGTGGTCAACAGCATGAGAAATGTCATAGGTGATGAGAAAGACTCTGAAAGAGCTAGGCTATCAAAGAAGAGTTGCAAGAAAGAAGTCCTTGATTTCAGAGGTTAACAGGAACAGGCGAGACTGGGCGTGAGAATTCGAGAGAAAAGATTATGAATTTTGGCAGTCTGTAATTTGGTTAGATGAAAGTAAATTCTACCAATATTCGAATTCGAGACAGGTTTATGTTTGGAGAAATCGGAATGAGACTTGGAACACTGAATGTCTGTAGGCGACCGTGAAACATGGAGGGATTGGAGTAATGGTATGGGGCGGTGTCTGGTTTGGATGGAAATCTAAGCTGATTCTTGTTGATGAATGGTTTAATGGTCCAAAATACTGTCAAATATTAGAGAAAGGATTACTCCCACTGTTTGAAACCAATCATACTGAAAAGAATGTCTACCTTTTTCAAGAAGATGGAGCGCCATGTCATACGAGCAAAGAAGCAAAGGCCTGGAATGAATCGTAAGGAATCAAGTCATTGCCATGGGTAGCCCAAAATCCTGACATAAATCCAATAGATCACTTTTGGGAGCACCTTGACTGAAAACTTTGAGAGCATGCAACCAAAATCACGTCAGTAGCAACCCTAAAAGAAACATTGCTGAAGGAGTGGCAAAATATGGATCAGACGATTGTTGATAATTTGATCAAATCCATGAAAAATCGAATACAAGCGCTGAAACAAGCAAAACTAGGACCTACTCTATACGAGTTTCAAATAATGTTTATTTATGTTGAGTAGGGATTACGTAATTAAATTTTGAAATTGGATTTAGTTTTTTTTTTCTACTGGCTAAAAACTTTTCTTAGGCCCCTGTGTATATATATATATATATATATATATATATATATATATATATATATATATATAAGTATATTATATATGTATATATATGCATATTATATTTAAGTATATTATACATATTATATATATATGTATATTATGTATAAGTGCGTAGGTATGCAGAAAATAGAAAAGAACACGTTGGGTGCATAATCCGGGGTTCCTTAGTATTTTTTGTTTTTATTTTTAAGAAGACATTATATATATTATATGTATATATTATATATATTATGTATATATATATATTTGATGTAATGATTATGCATGCACCTGGGTTCCCCCTCACAGTAATATGATTGGGTGGTGTCAGCCATAAATACAGACTGATGTGGAGGTACAGAGACAACGCCTATTGAGGACGCCTATTGGCTACCACTACGACGAGGACCAGTCCATTACGGTTACCTGCTAGATTGTTCTACTCGGTTACAGTAGTCAGCAACCACTTTGCTACTTCGAACAAATATATCTCTTTCCCGGACATATCAATATTACATCTATCTATCTATCTATCATTCTATCTATCTATCTATCTATCTATCTATCTATCTATCCCAATCTTTTCATATCTATCTATCTATCCCAATCTTTTCATATCTATCTATCTATCTATCTATCTATCTATCTATCTATCTATCTATCTATCTATCTGCATAGACGTTTTGACTTAAACGGTGTGTCTTGTATTGTGGAATCTTTTTAACGTGTCTGTAAATATTGTCGTTTATTTGGTAGAAAAGAAAATTTGGGGCATATTTTAATATGAGCACGTAATTGTGTTGGAGGCAGGGTTTATTTCCTATAACCTTCGTAAATGTGTCGATGAAGTTATAAATTGTATGTTAAATTAAGGATGAAGCCTATTTAGATTTTTTTGCGTTTTGTTGTTGTCTGTATATCTGATTCTATGACCAGCCAATGTCCATTGAGATCAAGTTGTGTATAATCATATCTTGGATCAGTCGACCAATTTCGCAGGTGTAATCGATAATCTTACGCCTCGTGGCAGACGTGTTGGACACCTTCATGTTAAAAAACAAAAATAGTTCACCAAACTCTGCTTGAAATGTTTTCTGCCAATTCAAGCACACAAAATCCAGTATATAACACTTGACCGTCTGTTGACTGTTACTTCCGATTAATACCGATTAGTTCCGCTAGTCTCCGATAATAACCGACTATTTCCGATTTAAATGTGCTTTTGGACGTTTCATTGTAACAACTGTTGAAATTGGAGTTTGTTTTACTGACGCTGAAGACCGTATTTATATAAATGGTGTTAAAGAGTTGTTGAAAGTCCGCGTTTGCCATTAACTCGTTAACGACATTTTTTCCCTACTGAATCAGTTGTATGACGTTTGACGACATAAAAAAGACTGCCATTATAAAAAAAAAAAAAAAAAAAAGTGATAATTAATTTTTCGAGAGATATATGTAACTTGGACACCATATTTTTCTTCTTCTTCTTTTTTGTACCTTCAGGACGTGGATGATCATGTAACACCACAATTTCCTTTCCGTTGTAATTCTAAGCAATGTTTGTCCACTTACTATGTAGTGGTGCTGTAAGTATTGTTGGCTCGGGTCACCGTGAATATAATCAAGAAGGAAGGCTGTGTTCTTGTAAAACAACACCCCACATGAATAATGCACAACAAACACGAGAGAAAAATAATCAAGCTCAGTGAACATTAATAAAATATTGTATTAACAATGATATACAAATATCAACAATAAGTATAAAGAAAGTTGCTTCCCTTTTTCCGTTATAAAAAGGGTAAGTTTAGCTAATTAATGTTGAGTACAATATTGAATGTAATTTAACTACAAAGTTCAATTGAAGTCTTAGCTAAATGAAGAATAGTTCCACAGTCTGTTTGTGAGTGTGGAAAGATGTAATGTACACGAGTGATAGCAATAGAAATTAGTATGATTACTCGAATTAGTAATAATTAAGAATTAAAATGTCATAAGAAATATAGCGCCGTGCCGTATTTTCCAAGAATTGAACTGCAACTGCTGTTGGCTAACAGCGAGAGAGTTTATATAGCTATGCATAGGCTCCAGTGAGCTTGGCGCCAAAAATATCGAAAGATACTAAAATACGCGATTGGTCAGGAAATGGACCAATCCGTGATTTTAGAGAAAAATTCAAATGACGTGCGATGGCAAAATTGTCATATAATAAGTATCATATATTTATGAACCAATGACATTAAAGAAAGCGGAGGTGTGGCACATGTAAGTGATCACTACAACTATCTTTCCCATTCCCTGTTCTCTCAACCATTTACACAAGCTAGTTAGACAGGTTACGCGCTGTTTTCTTCTGTCTCTCTTGCCTTCAATATGTCCTTTGCGTGTCGAATTCTCCAATCCTACTTTTCTCATTCTATGTCCCTAAACGTTCAACGGTCTTTTTGTTATCTCCCCTAAACCCTTCTCCGCTATCCATTTACTCAATGTCTCTATGTAGGTTATGCATTTTCCTCTGTCTCTCTTGCCTTCAATCTGCCTTGTGAGTAACAGATTTCCCAAGCTCTTTTCCTCATAATGTGCTCTATAAATTTCATTTGTCTCTTCCTGATGTTAAGTAATACTTATTTTGTTTCTTAGCATTCTTCTGTAGAATCACATTTCTGTTGCTTTAAGCCTCTTCTTCATCTGCGAGGAGATTGACCAGCATTCACTGCGATATTGGAGGATTGCTATCACAAAAAAAAAGTTTAATACGCTTTTCTTTGTTTCGAAGAATTTTTCTGTTTTTTAATACTTTTCTCAGCTTTTCGAACGCATCCTTCGCCACCCCAATAGCTTTCGTTTTTCTTCTCACTGTTAAAACACTTCCCCAATATTTATTGATATCACCATCAGTATATCCTTTCATTGATATTGCCTTCAGTACGTCCTGTCATTGATATTGCCTTCAGTATGTCCTATCATTGATATTGCCTTCAGTACGTCCGGTCATTGATATTGCCTTTAGTATGTCCTGTCATTGATATTGCCTTCACCCTGTCCTGCCATAGTTATTGCTGTCAGTATGTCCTGTCATTGATATTGTCTTCAGTACGTCCTGTCATTGATATTGCCCTTAGTATGTCTTATCATTGATATTGCCTTCACCCTGTCTTGTCATTGTTATTGCCTTCAGTATTTTCTGTCATTGATATTGCCTTCAGTACGTCCTGTCATTGTTATTGCCTTCAGTATGTCTGTGTGTGTGTGTGTGAGAAAGAGAGAGAGAGAGAGAAAGAGAGAGAGAGAGAGAGCTTGGAGGGTAGGAAATAATTCGTCATCCACAAAGATGCTTTTGGACCCTATCGACTCTGAAGAATGACATCTGACCTGATCTAACTCTTGTAAAGGTAGAAGATATATTTATATACATCATATGTACCACAAAGCCAAAATTGGAGAAAAGGGAAAGCTGGTCTTCATCTGTCCTAGGTTTAATTTATTTGGTCTTAGTCAATGACCTACTCATCCGATAATGTTTCGTTCAGCAAAACGCCATATTCCTGAATACCATTATTATTATTATTATTATTGTTGTTGTTGTTGCTGCGGCTGTTGTTGCTGTTGTTGTTGATGCTGCCACTGTTTTTGTCGTTTTTGATTTTTAAGATAGCTGATAGTTTAAAACATTCCACACTGATGTCAATGTTCACGGTTAAAGGAAGCGAGACGGCATCAAACAGGGTGTGGGTTAGGGTTAGCGTTTTTGTTTTTTGACACCTGCCCGAGTGGTTAGAACGTTTGCCTTCTGGCCATGAGACCCAGGTTCGAATCTCACCATGATCGATTTCACAGGAAGGTGACTTGTTGGTGTTAGGCGATCCTAGCGCACGGCACTTTTGGAAAGTACCTGAAAACTATTCCCAACGGTTTGACCTTAGCCTGCTTGACCTTAGCCTGCTTGACCTTAGCCTTGTTGACCATAGCCTTGTTAGTCTAGAGAGTGAGGTCTGACCTGATCCAACTCTTGTAAAGGTAGAACATATATTTATACACATTACATGGACCACACACATGAAATTGGAGAAAGGGGAAAGCTGGTCTGTCCTAGGTTTAATTTATCTGGTCTTAGTCAATGATCCACTCATCCGATAATGTTTCGTTCACCAAAACGCCATATTCTTGAATACCATTATTATTATTATTATTATTGTTGTTGTTATTCTTCTTCTTCTTCTTATTGTTGTTGTTGTTGTTGTTGTTCTTAAACATTATTAGGCATTATTTAAAAAAATCACCAAATCTGTGAATTTTGTTACCATCCCACGAGTTGACCCACCCCTTGTGATTGAAATTAGTAGACGGAACTATATGGGATCCGATGTTGTTTGTGATAGCCCAAAGTCAAAAGTCAGCATGACTGAGTGTTTGAACGTCCTGGCCTTGCTGACAAAACATTCACTTCCAGAAAACTGTAACTAAGGTCCGATCAGTATAATTGCAATACGAACCACCGGTCGTCTCTGTGGGTTTTGAACAAACGCAAATGTGCCTGAGCAGGCGCCTGCAACAGGGATTGGATAACTGCCCTAGTAGACAGGCATACTACACACGAGCGAACAGAAAGTTTTTTTTATTCTTTTTCTTTTTTCTTTTTCTTTATTCTTTTTCTTTTTCTCTCCATCACCTTTGTCATTATTATTATTATTGCTGTTGCTTTTGCTGCTACTATTGCTGTTGTTGTTGTTGCTGCTGCTGTTGTTGTTGCTGTTGTTGTTGTTGCTGTTGTTGTTGTCATTGGGTTTCTTTAGAAAGTGCCTGAAAACCATACCCCACGGGATAACCCTCGCCTTGTGAATGAAATTGGGTGGACGGTATTATTCGCGAGCGGTCGATGGTTGTGCGAGCACGAAGTCATAAGTCATCGTGACCGAGTGTTTGAGCGTGCTGGCCTTGTTCAGACTGTTGATTCCACCGGATATTGCGCTCTCTCCCAGAAACTGTTACGCGTTATCAGTAGCTTAAATCTCGCAAAAATGGTTTTAAGCATAGAACAATATCACTCTAATTTAGTTTCATGATAATTTTCATTTTATTTTTCATTTGTAGGTATTGTTAGGTACATATGATTATATTTGACATCCTTATGAGGTCGCAATCGCCGAATGTTAGTGTCAAATTGTCGTATATTTGCGGTGAGTCGTCATTTCGCAACTGAAATCGACCTATGAAACGGTAATTTTTTATTTGATTTTTTTGTAGCTGTACATAATACGCACCCCTAATTTTGCTTATTATTTTTTTTTAGAAAAAATGCGTATTATACATGGGTGAATTACGGTATACGGAGATCGAAATTTTTGTATAAAGGAAGTCCATGTTTGTTTTGTCGTTTATTGGTCAAGTACTTTCGATCGTTTCAGTCATTATCAAGAACCATGTGCTGTTCGTGTGTTACGCAACATTCCGATGGTTACGCACGCTCTTTTTTTTTTTTTTAGATAGCTGATAGTTTAAAACATTCCACACTGATGTTAATGTTCACGATTAAAGGAAGCAAGAAGGTGTCAAAAAGGGTGTGGATTAGGGTTAGCGATTTTGTTTTGGACACTCACCCGAGTGCTTAGAACGTCCGCCTTCTGTCCATGAGACCCAGATTCTGAGTCTTAAAACTCAGTAAATTTCAAAATAAGTTTTTCCAAAATTCGCTTGAAAAGGAAACAGAGCTATGGCCTTTAATTTAATTATATAATTGAATTTGAAGTTTTTAGTTTCTGTTTTTGAAACATAGTAATTCGTGTTTAGCGATGGAACTATATTTTTAAATCAGTTAATTTATAATATATATATATATATATATATATATATATATATATATAGGCCTGACGATTGCTTCTAGCATGAAATAGCGTGTCGCCTCTGAGTGTTGACTTTAATGTTCACTTATATATATATATATAAATGTGCATCAAAAGTACTTTTATAAACTTTGGGGGCGGATTTCTGACACTAAAACATCGCTGTACACAGCAACTCATAACAAATGTTCAAAATATCCTCCACTTGCTTATACTTACGCATGCGCCCGTTGGATAATCGATTGGTGGACCCTTTCAAATTCTCCCACACGGTATTGAATGGTTTCGCAGTCCTCCATGACACTTTGATAAAGCACCTCTGAATTATTAATGTCCGCTGCATAAAACAATTCTTTTAGGTGCCCCCCCCCCGATAAAAATCCAAAGGATTGACGCCGGGGGAACGTGCAAACCATGGATCCGATTCTCCCCTACCTATCCATCTTTCAGCTACTGCATCGTGAACAGTGTGACTAAAATGTGCTGGAGCCCTATCATGCATGAACTATATACGTCTTCGTATTAACAGAGCTACAGCTTCTAGCGGGTCTGGAAGTGTGTTCGAAATAAAGTCCCTGTAGACTGCACCTGTATGACGTGCTGGCGGAACATATGGACCTACCAGACAGTCACCTACAATTCCAGCCCACACATTAATCATAAATTGATGCTGGTGTCTAGCCTGTATTATACCATGGGGATTCCGATCCACCCGCAAATGTTGGTTGTGTAAATTTGTTATTCAGTCTCTTCCAAATGTTGCCTCATCCATAGATCAAGACTGAAAAGACAAACAACGGGTCGACATTTTATGCAATAAAC
>CAHIKZ030001055.1:667500-707500 GCA_903632075.3 Acanthosepion pharaonis
GATCTTTCCAGTATAGATGGAGGCTATCTTCCGAACCTTTTCAGGAAAATAGGTTTCTCAAGTCCAGTAGCGGTTATCGCTCTTTCCAGTATAGATGGAGGCTACCTTCCTAACCTTTTCAGGAAAATAGGTTTCTCAATTGCAGTAGCTGTTATCGATCTTTCCAGTATAGATAGAGGCTATCTTCCTAACCTTTTCAGGAAAATAGGTTTCTCAATTGCAGTAGCTGTTATCGATCTTTCCAGTATAGATGGAGGCTATCTTCCTAACCTTTTCAGGAAAATAGGTTTCTCAAGTCCAGTAGCGGTTATCGCTCTTTCCAGTATAGATGGAGGCTACCTTCCTAACCTTTTCAGGAAAATAGGTTTCTCAATTGCAGTAGCTGTTATCGATCTTTCCAGTATAGATAGAGGCTATCTTCCTAACCTTTTCAGGAAAATAGGTTTCTCAATTGCAGTAGCTGTTATCGATCTTTCCAGTATAGATGGAGGCTATCTTCCTAACCTTTTCAGGAAAATAGGTTTCTCAAGGGCAGTAGCTGTTATCGATCTTTCCAGTATAGATAGAGGCTATCTTCCGAACCTTTTCAGGAAAATAGGTTTCTCAAGTCCAGTAGCGGTTATCGCTCTTTCCAGTATAGATGGGGGCAACCTTCCTAACCTTTTCAGGAAAATAGATTTCTCAATTGCAGTAGCTGTTATCGATCTTTCCAGTATAGATAGAGGCTATCTTCCTAACCTTTTCAGGAAAATAGGTTTCTCAAGTGCAGTAGCTATTATCGATCTTTCCAGTATAGATAGAGGCTACCTTCCGAACCTTTTCAGGAAAATAGGTTTCTCAAGTCCAGAAATTAACTAACTCATCCAGAAATACCATAACATAATTTAAGAAGATGACTCGAGTTTTAGGTCAATGTTTTCGTTTTGTAGCAACTTGCGGTGTTGGGAGAAACTATCTCTAGTGCAGCCTATTCTATGATCAATTTCCTTATCTTTTATACTGAATTTGTTTTAAATGATTCAGCCACCGAAGTATTTGAATGGCTTAGAAGATCAAATCTAATTCGAGCAAGAAAATACCGAAAAGAAAAAGTATTTGCTAGACAGGGTACTTCACAAACAACATAAATAAATAAAAAGCGACAATTTTATAACATGTCATCATCATCACGTCGAGAATTCTCGGATTTTCCTGCCTCATTCCTTCCAGCCATCTCTGTCAGACATCGCCGTTGGCAGGTCCTCCAGATGACATCAAGCGTCATCTACAAGTTGGTCAATGTGGGTGTGATTAGGTCATCGATCTTTAGCCGCGCAATGGGTTCCATAGGAGGGTGTCATTCACAAGTTCTGACTTATTTCTCCAGAAATGACTAGATATCCGAAGCCTTCTCTCTCTCTCAGCAAAACTGAGATAGGAGGAAGGTGTTCATACAGGCGTTTCTTTGTTGGGTGTTTCTTCCAGCTGATGTTCAATGCAATTTGTAAGATCCTATTTAGAGCCGGGAGAGTCCACGCATGCGTGGGTGAATTACCATAACAAAAAATAACAAAACTTGGAATTAAAGTCGAAATATAAAATGTGTTTGGAAATCCATTCAAATATGTTCTATCAGATCACAAACAATCAGTATAAGGATAACAAAACTCAAAATCCGATGAAAAGAGAAGGCGAAAAAGGTGTAATACGGGAAAAAGGTGTCCATACAGACGTCCATAAAGGGTGTTTCTTCCAGCTGATGTCCAATGCAACTCGTAACATCCTTGTGCATGTTCCGTCAAGTGATGCTTCTTGGTGTTTCGTCAGTGTCCATGTTGTTGAGCCGTAGAGCAAGACAGATTCAACTGTGGCCTTAAAGAAGCCCCTCTTAAGATTCTCAGAGAGGGAGGACTTCCAGATGGTGCTCAGACCATCAGGGACATCCCAGGCCATGCCTTTACGGACTTTGATGTCTCTTTCCGTTGACTGGATGTTGCTACCGAGGTTGCTGAACGGATTTGATATTGTTGCCGTTTTTTCCAACTTAATTTCTCCTTCTTGGTTGTAGCTGATAAATTCTATTTACATTGTTCAGACTATCGTCTTCATCTTTGTTGCCATATTTATCACAACGTTTCGGCCGTTGTACGCTCCGGCCTTCTTCAGGTGGTTGGAATGTCGAACTGAACTTTTTATTTTGCTCACTGGATAATCCCACAGTGGATAAAGGCGTTAGTTAGATCCAGTGACAGGACCTAAAGATTATGAGTTCAATATCTGGTAAAGGCAGTGGAGAACTTGTAAAGGGGAATTAACAGGAGATAACTGATAACTGACATCCATTAAACATGGCACGTGGAACTAGAACAGTCTACCCTAGTGAGCGAAATAAAGGGTTCAGTTCAACATTCCAACCACCTGAAGAAGGCCGGAGCGTACAACAGCCGAAACGTTGTGATAAATATGGCAAGAAAGATGAGGACAATAGTCCGAATAATGTAAATAGTGTACATAATACCTCATCTCAGAAATATAGACTGATAATGAAAGGCCGAAACGTTGTAATAAATATGGCAACAAAGATGAGGACAATAGTCCGAATAATGTAAATAGTGTACATAATACCTCATCTCAGAAATATAGACAGATACTGATAAATTCTGTTTTGCTAGCATTAATATGTAATGTGTGCTAGAAGCGACCTTAAAAAGCACAAAACAAAGTTACAACTAAAAACAACAAAGTAAAATAAATTAAAAGGTTCTGAAACACACATGTGAGATGTCCTTGATTATATACATGGATATATAGATACGTACATACATTCTTTTATATATATATAAGAGATAGATAGGTAAAGAGAGAAGGAGAGAGAGAGAGAGAGAGAGGGAGATAGTAAGAGATATATAGAGAGATAAATAGTGAGAAAGAAAGATTTAAACAGAGAAAAATATATATATATATATATATATATATATATATATATATATATATGAAACATTTCTCAGAGTTAACCTGTTAAAAGAGACAATATGATAAAGGTAAAAGACAATAGGAAGACTATATTATTAGCAGACGCGTTTCGTCCAAACAATACGTGAGAGAATCATGGAAGATTGTAGTTTAAAGACAATAAAATCGAACTTGCTAACCGAACGCTGCTTTGTGGCCAAACCGGTTAAAGGCACGTCAGGCTATATGACGGTTGTGTATAGGATACAGGTTCGATTCCTGTCGGAGGACGAATATTTTCTGTGAAAATTTCTCGGACATTCAGGCCGCTAAATGTTGTTTAATACTGTTTATTATAAACAGAGCATTTACTTAAATATTTGTATCTATAAAAAGAATGTATAAACATAAAATGTCTTAAAATAATTGTTGGACTTTGTCCATTTCATTATATATATATATATATATATATATATATATATATATATATATATATATATATGATGGACTCTCCCGACGTATGAGGGTTAAGCAGCTCAGTTCTTAAGAACCGACAGCCCAGACACTTGCACATATGATTTGATTATCGTGCTGAAGGTTTTGTGCAAAACCAATCACAGTTTTTGAAGGGCCGAATTCAAAGACCTAGTGTACTACGTGCCACAAGGTCCCCCAAACGAACCGCTGTAGGTATTGAATTCGGAGTAGCCCTTCTACTAGACCAGTTGCCCTCCAAGGCTATAGAACCCAGCAACCCATAGCTTGTTGGTGTGGAGGAAGAGGAGGATTCATAGCTTTCCCAAGGCTATTAGTACATAAGTAAATGTAACGAATTCGACTGGAATTCGAACTCGAATATATAGCTCCATCCATAAACACATATATATATATATATATATATATACAGAGAGAGAGAGAGAGAGAGAGAGACAGAGAGAGGGGGTGGAGAGAGGGAGGGTACGATAGATATAGAAAGAGAGTGCGATAGATAGCGAGAGCGACAGAGAGAGAGAGTGCGTGATAGAGAGAGAGAGAGAGAGAGAGAGAGTGCGATAGATAGAGCGATAGAGATAGAGATAACGATATATATAGAGATAGATAAATAGAGAGAAAGAGAGAGAAAAAAGATATATATATATATATATTTAGAGAGACAGAGAATATATATATATATATATATATATATATATAGAGAGAGAGAGAGAGAATGAGATAGAGAAAGTGAAAGCGAGACATATGTAGATAGAGATATAGAGATAGACAAATAGAGAGAGAACGAGAGATAAAAGATATAAGAGATATAGAAATAGAGAGAAAGAAAGAGAGATAGAGATAGATAGGGAGAAATATGTATATATATATAGATAGACAGATAGAAGCATATAGAGATAGCTAAATAGAAAGAGACAGAGAGAGAAAGAGATGGATATAGATAAAATGAGAGAAAGAGATAAAAATAGAGACGGATAGAGAGAGAGAGAGAGAGAGAGAGAGAGAGAGAGAGATAAAGATAAAATAAATAGATCTATAGAAGAAACAGAGATAAAGGTTGATATAGAAATAGAAAAGGAGATAGATAGAGAGAAAGAGAGATACAGATAGATAGATAGAAAAAAACAGAGATAGAGAAATAGAAAGGGAGGTAGATATAGAGAGACAGAGATAGATATAAGTAGATACAGAGAGAGTCAAACCGACTGAAAGATAATTTATTTGAAAATGATTTTTCTTGGAAAAAACGTTATTAACGCTAGTATATTAGCCTCTTACTTTGCTTAGTGTCTGGAAGACATCTTTCGTTATTCTTTTGCGCCTTTTAGGATATCTGTGTAATATTTTTCGTCGTTTGTTATTACACCCACACAGTTCAATTTCTGTACATGGCTAATTTTGACATCCCCAATATATAACTCACAGACTGGGCCGCCTCTTTTGCTAACAATCATGCTTCTTACAAATAAAAGTTATTTTTTTTTTATATATAATTTTTCACAAAATATTCCTTTCTTTTTCAGTTATTCGCCACATTAGTCATTTGTAATAATGCTTCTGTTCCTATTGTGCTATTAAATAAATAAATAGAATAAAGGCGAAACCGAAATGAAAATTTTTGTTTTTTATCCGTTTGGTATAAATTCTGATAATAGGTATTTATTTTCATGCCTACATTTGGAAATTATTTCTGATCTTATCTATAGTAAATTCTTTTGTTGGGTATGAGATATTATTGCTACTTTTTCGTGTAGACTTTTTTTTTGTAATGTTGTTGTAGGCAGGTGCTTTTTTCAATATTTTCCAGCCTATTCTTAGTGTAATATTCCTGTCTTTTAGGTGCCATATGTATGTGGATAGAGTAGTGCTGTTCGAGTATTTTCTGTTGGAGAATGAAAGGTTATGGTTTTTTTTCTCTTCTTGAATGGACCCTCAATGGCACCGATGTAGTATATTGTGCTGTTGTTTGCACTTACCTTGGTTTTATATATTGTATTCGTTTGTTGGCAATTTCCCTGGAGTGGACATGTTGTTCTATTTCTGCAGTTGCATTGAGGTTCCTTGGTTTCATTTTTGTTGGTTGTTATTTTTTTGTTGTTGTGGCTTTTTATTATTTCTGTTAGATTTTTTGTGCATCTGTAACTGATTTTAACGTTATTTTTGTTGAATATTTTTGCTAATCGGTTTGCTTCAGTGAAGTGCTTTTCTATTAAGTTTAGGAATGTTGTATGGTGGATTAAACCAGATAATATTAATTTTTCTGTTTTTGCGTTTTGGCTGTGGATCTGTATATTGTAGTTGTTGTATCCACTTGCTTTTAATGCTTCGTCGTATGGTGTTTTTTCTTATTAAATATATGTATGTTAGATAAGTTTTCGGATAGTCTGCAGCTGATTGATATAAGTATTTGATGAGTGAAGGTGAATAGTACGAAGATGTGTGTACTGGAGAAAAAGGACACAGGGCTATATAGAGATGACGGACTTATATTGATAAGAAAACCCACTGGCCCCAAATTAGACAAATTTAGGAAGAAAATAGTAAACGTCCTAAAAACCATTTGATTCAAAATAGAAATAAATGCAAGTACAACAACAGTAAACTTCCTTAACGTCACTCTTAACCTGAACAACAATACATACGAATCGTACAAAAAAAATAATGACACCCCAACTTACGTACATACATTCCCCAAACATAAAAATGGATAAAAAATTCCACCACATAAACCACCATTGACCCTAACATGAAAAGAAAAACACCCGATACCATAACGCCATCAATCACTCTCTAGTTCAAGCTACCATCACAATAATTACATTTATTGTTATTACCATTCCACCACCATTACTAATCACTTCTATCACTTTACAATAACTATTTACTACTAAAATTATTATTATCATCACCCCACCCAACCAACCATCACTACCACATCACAATTACTACTGCTATATTAGTCCGCAATCACCATTAACGTAAATTGCTCCTCTCTCTCCCATCTCCAGCAAAATTAAAAACTAATAAGGATTAAAAATTGGAATTTCTACCATTTATATATGCGCAATCACAAAATACAAGCAAATAACCGGCTTTAAAATAATAACAAAACAGCCTTAAAAAATTAAAAATAATAGTAATTTTTACCTATCATAGTTTTATACAGACCCCACCACACGTACATACGTGCGTGTGAGGAAATATTATTCAGCGGAAAAAATAGAAAAACGGTCTGCATGTTGACATTGCTACATTCAGGAAAATTATTTGCTACACAATCCTTCATTGAATTCAGCAATCAAATGCGTACCTATGTACACAACCGCACATACATATATATGCCAGTCCCATACTGTTCACATATATTTATGTTTCTGTGAGCTCCGGTGAGCGAGCGCGTGTATGTGTGTCTGCGTACCTCAATGGTTGTACGGGTGTGTATGTATGTTTGCGTAAGTATGAGTGGCGTCACGACAATAATTTTTTCCTCCCACTTCTATAAAAACACCAATACACGCAACCCTACATAAATGTAATTTTTTTTAAAAATTAATCAGTTTGTCTGACGATCGTCAAAAGCGTAAAACCCAGGGTCACAAACTCACATCAATCCAACTAAATATGTCAGCTCTATCTCTGATATACCGCGTATATAATATATATTGCACACACACACACACACACACACACACACACACACACACACACACATATATATATATATATATATACACACACTTTTCATATATATATATATATATATATATATATATATATATATATATATATATATAAATAAAAAAAGAAAGAAAAGTAAGATATATAATCCGGTGTTTTTATAGATATTTTTATTTTTACAAAATAGTGCTCAATGTAAATTTACAGAGCATTAATATTATACATTAATTGATTTAAAATATATTTTTTCGCTACACAGTTCTAACCATGTTTCATTTTGAAACATGGTTAGAACTGTGTAGCTAAAAAACATATTTTAAATCAATTAATTTATAATATTATATATATATATATATATATATATATATACATATATATAATTTATGACACACACACACACACACACACACACACACACACACATATATATATATATATATATATATATATGTAAATTTATGAGATATATAAACTACATGTATATATGTATCAAATTTGACATATATACAGTACACATATATATAATGTATGGCATATATACGCTACACACACACACACATAACACACACACACATAACACACACACACATATATATATAATTTAAGACATATATACACTACGTATATATCATAAATTTATATATAAATATAGTGTATATATGTCATAAATTATATATATATATATATAATATATATATATATATATATATATATATATATATATATATATATATATATATATATATATATATGTAGTGTATATATGACATAAATTATATATATATATATATATATAATGGACTCTTCCGTTGGTTTCGACGTATGAGGATCTGACAGCTTATTGATTCAGTTATGAAAGTTTGTGTGATAATCTTAAGTGGCATTTAAGACCCGCTAGTGATTTACAAAGGAGGCCAGATATGGAGCATATATATGCCATAAACATTAATTGTCATCTGTATGTACACAACATTTATTAAACTTTATACAAACTACTTTCATGGTATATGTTATTTGTAAGAAACTACGTTCAGGCTAAATGTGTAAACTGTGTTATGAAATGTAAAGAGAAATCGTGTTTATGCTTGGGATCCATTCCCAAACTATTTCATTTTATAGGTGTTATATACAAATTAAGTAGCCTGTATTCCAAGATCCGAAAAAAATCTGAAAACCGAAGCAGTTCCGGTCCGAAGAATTTTGGATAAAGCATTTTAAACTTGTATATATATCGATTTTGGAATAGTTAAATATATCGATTTCGGTATAGCCGTAAGTATTTAACCATAACAATATAACTATAAAATTATCTGACCTTAAAGTCAAGTTTGTGTAATCTTGCGAAAGGATGAACGTTATTGTTTGTTAAGCCACAATATTTATCTAACTGATAAAGTCAGTCAGCTTATAATTGTCTCCCGAACGGGAGACTATCTTGGAGTTTGATGAAAACTGCGTAGAACAAGGGATTAATATTCATAAGAATCAGGATTTTTCTTTTTCTTTTCTTGAGGGAAAAAAGAAAGATTAATCTAGACGTTTAATTAGTATTTTTGAAACCTCTTTATTCTTGTAATCTCCCCCCGCCTCTCGTAAAAGAACAATAATAAATAAAAAGGATAACTTTTTGTTTGTGGTAGAAAGTCACAACCAGCTAATTCCGCTGGTTCTCTGATATCTCTGTCATTTTAAGCAAATTGATATCTGTCTTTTTTTTTTCTTCTCTGTTCATTATATAAATGTCCGTTGTTGGAGCTTCTTTCTCTACAAAAGGGAGAGAGACTTTCTATCAAGCATGTATCTCCAGACTCGCTATGGCTTCTTAGAACAGGAAATTGCAATAGGCTTGCGCTGTGGTTTCTTTTCAGTTGTCTTCAGTCGAAAAATGATCTCCACCGAGGCGAATCAACAGAATTTTGTGAAAAGCTCATCAGAATACAATAGACCAATGATGTTGAACAATCATTTAACTGATTCTGTTGAAATAGGCACATTCTTTTCCCTCCGTCCTTTTTAGAATTTCTGTTTTCAGAAACAGATAGGAGAACGCCAACAAATTCTTAGCAATCAAACGCAAATGTGACGAGTCGCAGGAAATTTTGCTATCGGCTTTTCATGCCCGCTACAGAAAGAGAAAGACAAATATGGATTCCTTGTGGTCGTCAGGAGTGGACAAAATTAATTGATCAAGATAGTCTGTGTGTCGCTAGCTTTCATTTTTAAGCAACCCGGCGAAAGAAAGAAGAAATGAAATATCTTTCTTGCGGTTTCGGTATTAAAAAAAAAGAAAAAAGAAAAAAAAGTCAATAACGTGAAAAAACAAAAAAAACAAAAAAAAAAATGAAAATAAATAAATTTCTTTCATTGTTTCGAAAACTTAAGAACGTTGACCAGTTTTAAATGTTAACAGACTCCACTCCTTTTGGTAAACTGACTCTTGTGTACAGAATTGAATTCAAAGGAGAAAGCTGGCCTTTATACTGCCATAAATCCTTTGGCAAACATAGACATTCGTGCACGCTATAAAACAGAATGTCAAAAGGTCGGTTTTCCCTTGACATCGCTATTATTTTAAGGACCTTCACGTAATTAGAATTGGAATAAAGCCTACACATATGAAAATGAATTTATACATTCTTGTTCTTGAGAATTGACAATAAAAATAATAAACCCTATTTATTTACTAGATTGTTTATTGGAATGGCTGGCAGCAACATGGCTAATTGCCAATGGATTCAAACTTTATAAAATCGTAAATAATTAGGATTTCCATATAGTTGGTCCATATATTTGAATAATTTAGTAAATGTTTATAAATTTATGAATAAAAAATTGTATTTACATTTATTTCCTTATAAACTGGTAAATGTTAAAAATTGCATTAGTTTTAATTGTATTAATTTTTAGAATGTCGTAAATATAAAATTATATTTTTATAAAAACAATCTAATATATAGTTTTTATAATTTTTGTTGTAAACTCTCAAGTACAAAGAAAATGTTTAAATTCACTTTCATGAGATGTTTAGATTTTATTACAATTTTAATCATAACTTTTTAAAACAATAAACGTTGCTGAAGAGTGAAAGTAGTTAAAATAATAATGGCGTCAATGGAAAAAATACACTCGTTTAGAAATTCCGTTTTTTTATGGGCACGAAGGTCCAGATATGTTAAAAAATTACTTTATATGAGGTACACTTAGAGCAGTAATTACTAGGATTTATTTATTATTAATACTTTTTTACCCTTTTATTCGGTAAACCGTGTACCAGACACAATCTATATTTGAGGTGAGTGATTTCATCAAGACATTACATTGCATACATATCAGTTATATACTTACAGATTCATTGTGTTGTTTTTGCTATCACCACAATTTTTGGACTGATTCATTCTTCAGCCTTCTATAATTAGATTGTTTATTTACACTATTTATTATTTATTGAAATGGTTGGCACCCCCCCCAAAAAAAAAAATCGCTAATTGCCAACGGATTTAAATTTTATAAAATGATAAATAATAAGGATTTTCTGATAATTGGTTCACATATTTTAATAATTTCGTAAATTTTTGTAAATTTACGAATAATAATAGTTTTCCAATTTATTCCATTATAATTTAGTAAGTGATGAATAATACATTGTATTAGTTTTAATTAATTAATTAATTAGTGTTTAGAATGTTTGTAAATATAAAATTATTCTTGTAAATAAACAATCTATAAGGAAATAATGTTTAATATTTTAAAACAA
Organism: Acanthosepion pharaonis; assembly: GCA_903632075.3. Classification (NCBI taxonomy): domain Eukaryota; kingdom Metazoa; phylum Mollusca; class Cephalopoda; order Sepiida; family Sepiidae; genus Acanthosepion; species Acanthosepion pharaonis. Next base: position 678,356 of record CAHIKZ030001055.1, read on the forward strand.
TATTTATTTATTTACACTGTTTATTTAGTATTTCTTGGAATGGTTGGTAAAACTTGGACTTATTCCAATCGATTCAAATTTTATAAATTGTTGTGGTAGGATCCACCTAATTTACATAGTGGAGTACCGACCCTATAAATATGGGTTGGTACCGGGTCGACGAGGGTGAGGAACAAGAGATCCAATCCAGAGACTCTGCCCGACTGCGATTAAGTCAAACCATTCTACAGGAACAGTCTTCCCAAGAATATACCAAAACTAACTGTAAATATTGTGTACCTTTTCCTTGTTTCAATACATTTTGTTTACGTACATTTTGTGTTGTATTATTATTATTCCATGCTTATCCAAGCTTCAACATAAATTTTACAATTTCCTTAAAGCAGGTTGACATATTTTGATAATTTAGTAATTATTTGTAAATAAAAAGCATTATTTATTTATTAGATTGTTTATTTATACTATTTATTTATTGTTAATTAGAATGGTTGATAAAACAATCGCTAATTGCCAATCGATTCAAAATTTATTACATGGTAAATAATAATTTCCTTATAGTTTGTTCACATATTCTAGTAATTTAGTAAATAAATATAAAAAGAAATAAATAAAAAGAAATATAAAGTGGAGACAGGCCGCCCCCCTTAAGATAAGGCTTGAAGAACACCAGAAAGTTGTAACACGAGAGGAAATGGAAAAATCAGGCGTGGCTGACCACATATGGACAGGGAAGGGAGATCCCTGCTCTCTGTGGGATCAGGTTGAGATCATAGACAAGGAACACCATTGGAAAATTCGTAAACATAAGGAATCAGCACATATGCTAGGCCACAAAAATCTCCTGAGCCGACCAAGCATAGAAATGAATACAGTATGGGAACCAGTCATAAGGAGTGCCAGAGAAAAGCGAAAAACAAAAGTTGCAATATGAACACTGGTAAAAATGGTTTCTGAAGACATTAATTTTATAATACCCAGAAATTCATTCACAGATGTCCTGAAGTCCAGTGACGGGACCCAAAGCGTGTGAGTTCAATACGCGGTTAAGGCAGTGGAGAACTATCAGAGGGAAATTAACAGAAGATAACTGACAACCATTAAACATGGCACATGGAACTAGAACAGTCTGCCTCAGTGAGCGAAATAAAGGGTTCGGTTCGACATTCCAACACCTGAAGAAAGCCGGAGCGTACAACTGCCGAAACGTTGTAATAAATATGGCGACAAAGATGAGGACAATAGTCCGAAGAATGTAAATAATTTAGTAAATGTTTATAAATTTATGAATTAAAAATTGCTTTCATAATTACTTCTTTATAAATTGGGAAATGATATTAGCTTCAAGAATATCGTAAATATAAAATTAATCTTGTACGTAAAAAAATCTAATTTATTATTTTTGTTGTAAATTCTCAAAATAAAGAATGTATAATTTTAGTTAGGTTTTATTTCATTTCTAATCATCGCTTTGTAAAATAATAAACATGGTAGTTAAAATAATAGCGGTGTCAAGGGAAAAACCGTTCTTTTTAGCAGTCCGTTTTATTGTGGGCACGTTTATCCATGTTTGCCGATCTTTTCTCATATCCTTAAATAAATCAAAACTCATTTTACGCTCACGTAAAACAGGTACACTCACCCGAAATACCAAATGTCGACTAAATTAAATACTATTTAAAAAGTAGTGTATAATTTAAATATATTATGAAGACGCAGAGATATATTAAAAATTATTTCGGTAATTTCACTATAAAAATGTATTTTTATATTTTGTGGAGCGAGGACGGAAATAAAAACCAAGACAGTCAATTATCAAATGACAACGAAATGGTTTATGAGTCGGAGAATCTGTGCATACTTCCGGTTAATAAATTAATCCTTTAAAAATAAATAAATAATATTTTTGAAACAACGGGTCGCGTCCTCGACGTCAATGAAAAAACATGCTTTGTGATCCCTTTCAGGAGTATTTAAATAAATCTTCAACACCAGACAAACCAGTATGAAAATTCAAATTCCAAGGTGGTGTCGGAGTTAACTCCTCCTTTAGTTCGTTAACCCTTTCACCAGGGGTCTCTCTTCGCTGCTATAAAAAGCCGCTGATCCTTCGCCTCTTTCTCTCTCAGTCCTTCGCGTCGACACCTGGAGGTAAATCTCTCTTTTTCCTCAGGCTTTCAACTTACAACCTCGGAATGTATGCGCTACAAGGGATAGCGTTTCCCAAATGCTGGGAGCACGCTAAGCACACTATACACACACACACACACACACACACACACACTTTGTCTTTTGTAATTGTTTTCGTGTAACCTCTTATTAATATATATATTTGTATACATATATTATCGGTCTTTTGTTTTGTTTGTTTTCTTTACCTTTTTCTTTGGACTTAATTCAAGTCCAACCTTTTTATGTAGTTGGACCGGCGAGCAGGAGAATCTGAACCTTACTTGCGTTTCTTCTACGTCTGACTTCTATCAACAACATAACAGCCACGGCCCTCTACAGTGGTGTCCGGCGTAGGATAATTCACTTCATGGCTTGAAAGAACTCTTTAGCCTTGGGTGGCAGCCTTTCTAGCGATATCTATTGATCGTGATTAAAATAAATATGTCCATTCATTCGGACACTTTTTTATACCTGCTTCTCTTCTTAACTTCTGGTGCCGGAGAATAATAATTGTAGAGTGGTATGGTTTTAGGAACATTCGTTACCCAAACACATGAAGATACCTAACGGTCGAAACTACGGTAGTGTGCGGTAAAATGCGGCGTTTTTACTTCTTTATTGCATTGGCTTGCTCTGCATATTTGTTTTTTTTGTTTTTTTTTTTCAAAGCGGCTTTCATCAGACTAGTTAGGGTCTTTCTGACCGGCTGTCCGAGCACCTTCAAAGAAGCAGTATGCACTTTATCTCGAAGTGTTTTCCATGATCATTTGATATCATTAGTAATCTTCTTGAGAACAATATCCAGTTGGCTGCAAAAAAAGGCTAAAAATAATGGAAGCCTTATTAATAAAAACAAAACAAAAAACAACACTCAGTAATATCAACTATGAACATGGACACAATATATTGACCGTGTTTTGAAAATGAAATATTATATAAATACATACACACAACAAATTATTTCTGGTTAACAGTTAATGTATTTCAACCTTGAAAATGGCTAAATGTAGAACCGAAAGCGCTCGGAAAAAAACATTTGGACTGTTTTTGTATAATTTTTTTTGACATATTAATAATAATTAATACCACAGTTATCACTATCAGCATAAACACAATCGTCAGCAACACACAAGCAGTTAGCGTTGAAAATACAGGCATCACCATCACCATGACCACAAACAGAACCTAGCTTAACCAGAGAGCCAGACCAATAGAAATGTATGTGCGCGTTTACACATGTGTATATGTGTGTGAGGGAGTGTAAGTTCGTCTGACCACGCAGGCGATAGATCTGAAAAGCGTCAAGAACACTCTACCCGCTCCTTGTTTAAAAGAACATCGCTACATACAAGAAAAGCTACGGTCTTGACACCGAAATAGAATTACAACTGCGTATGTATGCATTCCCGAACGCATGGATGTGTATCTGCGTCTCGCCTCGGATTGTTTATATGGATGTGTGAACAAAAATGCGTACACCTGTATGTATGTGTGACTATGCGTATGTGAGTGCCACCCCAAACAAACGCATAAGTAGATTCCCCCTCCCTCTACCAAACATAGTCAAACAAGCATAAATAAATCCAATTTTTAAAAAAAATAAACCAGTTTGTCTGATGATCGCAAAACCGTAAAACCTAGGGCCACAAACTCATAACCATACAACTGAATTTGTTAGCTCTATCACTAATATTGAACGCTTTCCACTAAGCACTGCGCACATATAATAATAATAATAATGATAATTATATATATATATATATATATATATATATATATAATTATGTAAACCTTATTTTTAGAGGACACCCATATTTGATTAAGGGCTCTGTCTATTTATTTATTGTTTACGTAAGGAAGTTTAATTTATTGTTTACTAATGTAAACAATAAATTAAACTTCTTACGAAACGTAGCAGTAAATCGGGGGGGAATTGAGAATAATCTGTTTTTAAAAGCACTATCCGGCCACCAGCTTGGTTTAAAAGCTTGGCCACCAGGTTTTCCGTAGCCGAGTGGTCAAAGCACGTCAGATCTAATGGTCGGAGGTCCGACTCTTGCCGAGGAGCCTCATATATAAAACTAAGGACATTTTATTATGTGTAATTTCCACGAGTCCTTCTGATATTGATAGTCTCGTACAAATCTATTTTATTAGGGTAACCGGTGAGAATCGAACTCGGTTTATCCGGTTGCACTGTGTGTGCATTTATTACGAAGCACAAGAGCACCCTAAAGCGACAGACAAGATCGAACTCTTTACTCGACTGCTACGATAGTTATTAATTCTTAACCGTTTCGGGACAGTTTATTCACGAAGAGATCTCATTGTCAAAATAAAAAGCGAAAAGTATTTGACGAAACAAAATTCCGATTAAAAAGGAATTTGAATGAAGGAATATAGAGGATTTCCTGTTTGTTAATTCCGGTTAAATTGAAAGAAAATTAAATGAGTTCGTCTGTAGAATCGATGGACTAATTTAAAATAGACACACACAGACACAGGCACAGACATACAGACACAGAAACAGACACACACAAAAATGCAATTAATCTTCGATAAAAGCGTTTTTGTATTTTTTGATTGATTTTTCCCTATCAGCCTTTGTTTTTATCGATAGTGTTTTTTAACTTTTTGATCTAAGGAGCTTTAAAGATGGCGGCGATGGAAAGAAAAAAAATCAGAGGAAATAAAAAAAGCGAGTCCTAACTCTGGAGCAGAAGAAATGATGGAACATGTTGATAAAGCACTTGTAATGTCGCAGTCTTTATCATGTTGAGGTGTTAGGGGTTCCGCAATGTTAGTTACGAATTCGGTTGAAGACATGCAAGATGTTGATTATATATTGACTGTTTCTGGTTTAATGAATGGCATGGAAAAGCGCACTTTTAATATGAGTCTAGCCAAATGGAAAACAGGCGAAACGAATGTGATGTTGCATTCAAATAGAATTCAAAGATTTGATTTAAGAGGTTCGTTGTCTGAATTGTAAAACATCAACAAAGTATTCCTTCCGGAAAATATTTTACTTTTATGAATACATTACTTTTTTCTCCTAAATATATTAATGTGTTAGTCTGTGGATATCTATCTATCTATCTATCTATCTATCTATCTATCTATCTATCTCATCCTGTTCATATCTATCTATCTATCTATCTATCTATCTATCTATCTATGTTCAATTCTATCTATGTATCTATCTGGCTCATCCTGTTCATATCTATCTATCTATCTATCTATCTATCTATCTATCTATCTATCTATCTGGCTCATCCTGTTCATATTCATATCTATCTATCTATCTATCTATCTATCTATCTATCTATCTATCTATGTTCAATTCTATCTATGTATCTATCTGGCTCATCCTGTTCATATCTATCTATCTATCTATCTATCTATCTATCTATCTATCTATCTGGCTCATCCTGTTCATATCTATCTATTTATCTATGTCCAATTCTATCTATCTATCTATCTATCTATCTATCTATCTATCTATCTATCTATCTTCTACGACGGCGCTTAGCGCAGGAAATGGGAGGAGTGATGGTAAGGCTATGGGAGGCGTCCCTAATACTCCTCGACAAAATCGAATCATCTGCCAAAACACCGCATAGGAAAGCCAACCTGGAGGCGTGTCGATAACTCACCAAGTGTGGCAATCCCAGCCCCCCCCCCATGACACGGACGCTGGACACAGCATTCTTTGCGTACCTTCTGCTTGCGACCACCCCACAAGTGCGTGGAAAACAAGCGCTCGATCGCCGTCCTATGGTCCTTGCAAAGGGGAAGTACAGCCAAGCGGTAAAGCATGAGAGGAAAGACGTAAGTGGCACATGCCTCAGACCTACCCTTCATGGACAACCTTCTTCGGAGCCAAGTCGCGACCGACAGCCAGAAGTAAACTGAAATGTTGAGATTAAGTTCCCTGCATTTATGCTGTCAGGACGTTCTAGAAATTCTTGAAGCTTTTAGAAACATCTCGAAACTTCTAGAAACTTCTAGAAAATTCTCCTTCAACAACTCATTGCTGAATCTGTCCGGAATCTGTCTAGAAAAAAGGTTCTTTTCAAAACATGGATGTCAAGGTCCCAAAAGCAAAGTTTGAAGAGAATGATACACATTTGTTTGATTTCTAGACAGATGCAATTAGGAAATAATGACTAACCAGAAACAAAAAAGTTAACATTTTGTTACTCAATATAATTCTTGAAGAATAACAGAATTGTCCAGATAAAAAAAGTATTAGTTAATTAAATAAATGAAATTAAATCTTTCAAAGAATTATCAACGACTTATTCACAGCCCAAACGTCTGCAGAATATTTGATTAAAAAGTAATTAAAAATATTTGAATCGAAACAAAAAAATACCTTAATTCCCCATGTATAAGAAACTTTTTTTTTCTAAAAAATAATAAGCAAAATTAGGGATGCGTATTATGCACAACTACAAAAATCTTTAAAAAATTACCGTTTGCGAAATGAGTATTCACCACAAACATACGACAATTTGACACTAACATTCGGCCATTGTGACCAAATAAAGATGTCAAATACAAGCATATGTACGTAACAATACTCACAACTGAAAGATAACATAAATAGAGTTATCATAAATCTAAATTAGAATAATATCATTCTATGTTTAAAATCATTTTTTGTGAAAAACTACATACAGATCCGGTAGATTGCACATTTTATCGAATAAAAACAGGTTAATGAGTCTGCGCAGCAGGTATTTCCGTTTCCTTTTAGAATCGTGATGATCCAAAACTTTAATAGATATCTTCAATTATAGTTTAAATAAGAGCAGGAAATGCTGTCTGTAAAGAAAATGGAGAGGTACAATTTATAGGGTTTAATTACCAAACAAAGGGTGCGTATTATGCGTGAGTAGAAGAAGTTTCTCACACTTTCAGCACAATTTTAGGGGTGCGTATTATGGATGAAGGCGTATTAGACATGGGGAATTACGGTACAACAGCTTTATTTTCTGATACATGGTATAATTTTACGCAGATTAAAAATAAAGTTTTAATCGATTTGATTTCTCTGAGGACTTACCTTGAAAAATATAAATGTTAAATGTTTAAATTATATTCAAAACTAATTAAAGTCGATTAAGATTGGCTTTAAATTTCGGAAAAATGTTTCTTACAAAATTACTGTCTCATAAACGAATTCTTCTATGTGCTGTGTCCCTTCAGGATGTTGGTGATCATGGCTCTCCACAATTTCCTGCCTTTTTTAACTCTTAATAAAATTTGTTTTTGTTTTGCTATATATCCTAATTACTGTTCTGCAAACCATTTAAATAAACTCATTCTCCTCCTCCTCCTTTTTATCTTCTTTTTCTTCTATGAGTTACCTCCCTTTAGAACTATGGCGATCATGGCTGTCCATAAATTCTTGTCCTCTGTAGCATTTAGTATAATTTGTCTTTTTCCTATCTCTCCTAATCCCAGTTCTGCCAGACATTTATACATGATTGTTACCTCGGTTATGTGTTACTTAACTTCAGTATGTCCTCTGAGTGTCAAATTATCTAAGTTTTCTTTCCTCATTCAAAATGTGTCCGCTTAGTGGTGTTGCGGCGGTTAAGAAACATTATTCTCTAAATTTATCGAAATAGATACCAAATCATAATTTTATTTTGTTAAATACTCAAAAATTCCAAGAGTGTCATTTTTAGGAATGAGACAATAAAAGAAAAGAAAGTCATGGTAAATTTTGAATTATTGATTATCAAATATAAAGAAAAATTGATAATTTCATTTCTGTCGACCTCAACATGACCATAAAATGTTACGCAGGCACCTTAAGAGATATGATCAATGAGAAAATAGGAAAGAAAAACTAGCAGACTCATCAAACAATACAGCAATAGATAAAGTTAAAAAACGGATATATAGCATGATATTTACATGCGGACAGTTGTCCTCATCTTTGTGGTTACCACACCGTTTTCAACCGTTTTGCTCCCCGGCCTTCATGAGCTATATGTCGCCCCAGTAATCTATGGAGGATTTCGGTTGGAACAATATATTTATCGTTCCCACTTCACTGCCAAGGACTATATTGATCCAGGCAAACTACAGGAATTTTGTAACTGAAACCTCTATTTAATCTACTTGGTAAGACTGTTCTCGTTCCACTGCCCATGTCTGGGGATATCTCGTCTAGTTCTTATTTTTAGTCCTGCTCAGTTATTGCTCGCCCTGTTTCCACTCTTGTCCAAGTACACACTGCCCGACCCAGGGATTGAACTCACAATTACTATGTCACCAATTCCGAAATGAACCCTTTATTTAATCTGCGGGGTTGGACTGTTCTCATTCCACTGACCATGTCTAGGGTTATCTCGTCTAGTTCTTTTTTTTAGTCCTGCTCAGTTATTGCTCTCCCTGTTTCCACTCTTGTCCAAGTATACACTGCCCGACCCAGGGATTGAACTCACAATTACTATGTCACCAATTCCGAAATGAACCCTTTATTTAATCTACGTGGTTAGACTGTTCTCGTTCCACTGCCCATGTCTAGGGATATCTCGTCTAATTCTTATTTTTAGTTCTGCTCAGTTATTGCTCTCCCTGTTTCCACTCTTGTCCAAGTACACACTGCCCGACCCAGGGATTGAACTCACAATTACTATGTCACCAATTCCGAAATGAACCCTTTATTTAATCTGCGGGGTTGGACTGTTCTCATTCCACTGACCATGTCTAGGGTTATCTCGTCTAGTTCTTTTTTTTAGTCCTGCTCAGTTATTGCTCGCCCTGTTTCCACTCTTGTCCAAGGACACACTGCCCGACCCAGGGATTGAACCCCTCAATTACTATGTCACCAATTCCGAAATGAACCCTTTATTTAATCTACGTGGTTAGACTGTTCTCGTTCCACTGCCCATGTCTAGGGATATCGCGTCTAGTTCTTATTTTTAGTCCTGCTCAGTTATTGCTCTCCCTGTTTCCACTCTTGTCCAAGTACACACTGCCCAACCTAGGGATTGAACTCACAAATACTATGTCACCAATTCCGAAATGAAACCTTTATTTAATCTACGTGGTTAGACTGTTCTCGTTCCACTGCCCATGTCTAGGGATATCTCGTCTAGTTCTTATTTTTAGTCCTGCTCAGTTATTGCTCTCCCTGTTTCCACTCTTGTCCAAGGACACACTGCCCGACCCAGGGATTGAACCCCTCAATTACTATGTCACCAATTCCGAAATGAACCCTTTATTTAATCTACGTGGTTAGACTGTTCTCGTTCCACTGCCCATGTCTAGGGATATCGCGTCTAGTTCTTATTTTTAGTCCTGCTCAGTTATTGCTCTCCCTGTTTCCACTCTTGTCCAAGTACACACTGCCCAACCTAGGGATTGAACTCACAAATACTATGTCACCAATTCCGAAATGAAACCTTTATTTAATCTACGTGGTTAGACTGTTCTCGTTCCACTGCCCATGTCTAGGGATATCTCGTCTAGTTCTTATTTTTAGTCCTGCTCAGTTATTGCTCTCCCTGTTTCCACTCTTGTCCAAGGACACACTGCCCGACCCAGGGATTGAACCCTCAATTACTATGTCACCAATTCCGAAATGAACCCTTTATTTAATCTACGTGGTTAGACTGTTCTCGTTCCACTGCCCATGTCTAGGGATATCGCGTCTAGTTCTTATTTTTAGTCCTGCTCAGTTATTGCTCTCCCTGTTTCCACTCTTGTCCAAGTACACACTGCCCAACCTAGGGATTGAACTCACAAATACTATGTCACCAATTCCGAAATGAAACCTTTATTTAATCTACGTGGTTAGACTGTTCTCGTTCCACTGCCCATGTCTAGGGATATCTCGTCTAGTTCTTATTTTTAGTCCTGCTCAGTTATTGCTCTCCCTGTTTCCACTCTTGTCCAAGGACACACTGCCCGACCCAGGGATTGAACCCCTCAATTACTATGTCACCAATTCCGAAATGAACCCTTTATTTAATCTACGTGGTTAGACTGTTCTCGTTCCACTGCCCATGTCTAGGGATATCGCGTCTAGTTCTTATTTTTAGTCCTGCTCAGTTATTGCTCGCCCTGTTTCCACTCTTGTCCAAGTACACACTACCCGACCCAAGGATTGAACTCACAATTACTATGTCACCAATTCCGAAATGAACCCTTTATTTAATCTATATGGCTAAACTGTTTTCATTCCACTGTCCCTGTCTAGGGATATATATACAAATTATTCACTGAGAACTCCCTCGATTCGCGTATTTTTTTCGATAGAACCTATTGAAAACATTCTGGTGTAATTTTCCTGCTATTTATGTTACTTAAAATATATAACATTCTATTTTTATAGTAAACAATAGCAGATTTGAATATTTTCATTGTAAAAAAGAAACGCAAAACATGCGTAGTGCTTGGGCTTTGTTCTTTGTTAGGGGCTGCGGCTGGGGTCTTAAAAGTGGCTTATGCTAAGTTTGGAGGCATCATCACATTTTTATTTTTTGGAAATGATTTTAACTTTATATTCTATGTCTTGTTACATATATTTTATACAGTATTTTCAATGACTGTATCGATCTATGCCTAATTAAAACGGCTATTGGACGCATGAAAGAAAATTTACGCTAAGTGCATTGTCACCAATACTACTTTTCAAAAATGTTTTTAAAAGGGTCTGAAATGTTTCCAAAGTGTTTAGGATGAAAGTTTAAGATATAACAATCAAAATAGGTACTTATAAGCACTTTTAGGGTGGGGGCTAATGTATTCGCGGATACTAAATATTCGCGACCGGTTCTGGTCCCTAAGACTTAGTATAGTCCAACTAGTAGAGTAAAATGTCTTAGTAGTTTTCCACAGAATTTAAGATTCTGATTATTATTGTTCTGCGGATCTGATGTAAATATATTAGAGTGTGCAGTTTATATTTTATATCATAAAGAAACAATTTATACAAAGAATTAAATACCAATGTTAATGTGATTAATGGGCAAAATTGCGCCATGAAGATGACAGTTTGAAATTGTCGAAAGTACTTATCATGTGTCTTCCATCTGATAACAAATTCGCATATAAGTATCTAATTATTCAAGGAATTGATATTAAGTTAATGACTCATAAGTTATGTCAGCGAAGTGATTTCGCCATTAATCACATTAATATCTAATATATATATATATATATATATATATATATATATATAAGTATGTATGTATGTATATATGCGTTCAAGCACGAAACAGACTATCGCCACTTGGTGCTGAACTCAGTGTTGACAAAAAACAAAATAATCCAAAACTCTGATCTCCAAACTGATTTCTTACAAAGAATACATATTCCATTCATACGAAGCTATCCTAAAAAACTTGTCGGCATTAAATAACTCATTGAGGTTGATATGCTATAAAACAAAATAAACTCTGATCTACAAACTGATTTCTTACAAAGAATACATATTCTATTCATACGAACCTATTCTAAAAATCTTGTCCGCATTAAATAAACCATTGAGGTTGATATGCCGTAAAACAAAATAAACCCCAAACTCTGATCTACAAACTGATTTCTTACAAAGAATACATATTCTATTCATACGAACCTATCCTAAAAATTTTGTCGGCATTAAATAACCTATTGAGTTTGATATGCCGTAAAACAAAATAAACCTAAACTCTGATCTACAAAGTGATTCCTTACAAAGAATACATATTCTATTCATACGAACCTATCCTTAAAATATTGTCAGAATTAAATAACCTATTGAGGTTGATATGCCTTTAAACAAAATAAACCAAAACCCTGATCTACAAACTTATTTCTTACAAAGAATACATATTCCATTCATACGAACCTATCCTTAAAATCTTGTCAGAATTAAATAACCCGTTGGGCTTGTTGATAGGGCATAAGACAAAATAAGCCCAACCAAACCGAAGACTGAAGACAAATTTTAGATTGATTGATTTTTTTTATGGCTTATAAATCTTTTGTGGGTTATCTAAAGAAGAAACATATCTTTCTGAGAATAATTCTTTTTTTTTGTCGAGTGAAGATTGCATGCATATTTTCTCATTCCGAATTGCTATCCATTACTATTCTTCACATCTAATAGAAGAGAGAAAAGAAAACACATTTGGAGCTTTTGGAATAAATCCCCATTTATTTTTTGACCTCTCGTCAAAGAATTCCTGGGGCACACGGTTGACTTGGCACCATTGCTCTTAGCAGCATCTGTATTTTATTCTTTCAAACAAGCTGAATATTTATTCCTTTTTTCAGTTTTGGTGCGATGTCGTCCTTGTTCATACGTAGAAACCTTAGGGGAGACATTACCCTTTACAAAATGGTCAGAGAATTGCAAAGTCTCTTTTTAGCATTGGAAGTTTGAAGATTTTTAGAGAATGGTTTCAGGGAAAACAGTTCTTTCTCGCTATCTTTAGAGTTTAGCTTCTAATTCTGTACCAACAGATATTTCCCACAATGCTTTGGTTTGATTGTGCTTTTTCAATGTGCTTCTAAAATCTCTCCCTATATATAGGGATACATATGGATATTACATCATTTAAAAAATACATTAGTGTACAAACAAAAATATATTTGTATCTATCTGCATAACAACAGGTTCGATATAGTATTTATATAAAACGCATATAAATAAAATCACTCATATATATTGATCGATTCAATAACAAGAATCCTCAAAGCACTAGACGGCCATTTCGTCCTTTTCCGGGAGGGCATCAGCAGCGCGCATCCAGTACTGAGAATCGAACCTGGACCGTTACGATACAAAACAAGTGCTATACCACTGGGCCAAACGGGCCCCGGTGACGTAGAGAAAACTAACTAGTGTAAATATAACACAGATACTCCTAATTCCAGTGGTCGATACTCAATCAATTATTCATAACTCACCAGAACCAGCCCCAAGAAGAACGTCTTCTTATATATATATATATATATATATATATATATATATATATATATATATATATATATATGGAAGAAGACGTAAAATAATTAATAAGAATACCGGTGTTCTTATTAATTATTTTTATTTTTACAAAACAGTGCTCAATGCAAATCTACTGAGCATAAATATTATAAATTTACTAAATTAAAAATATCGTTCTATCGCTTTACAGGAATTACCATCTTTCAAAACAGAAACTAAAAACTTCAAATTTAATAAACTTCAGCATAATAAAAAAATATCCCAATGTTGAACAGTTTTTTCTTTATTTTCTCCCGAAATTAAAGCCACTATACGAAACTTAGAACGGCTCATGATCAAACATAATAAACACTCGTTGTCTGTTATATTTAATAATATATGTTTGAATAATAGTTTGCTGCCCAATGCAAACCAAACCAAAAGTTCTATGCTAAAATTGTCTCCTATCGCACTTCTCGCTTGAGGAACTTTCTGTCGGATACTTTTCTTCCCAATCAAGTTTGATCTTCAAAAATATCAATGCAATATCAATCGTTATCTTCTCTCTTCTTAATTCTTGTCCTTTTATTGTTCTCTCTCTTTAATAGCATTTTTCTTTCTCCCAAAACCAGTAACCCCCTTGAGTATTAGTGGCTTTATTACCTTGCTTGAGCGTGAAATGTCCTAAATAAAAAAATTGATTACCGCATACATCTGAATTTTTAAAAATCCTGTTTTTTATCTATTGTGGTGTCTTCTCTCTAAAGAGTCTATGTTGGACTCTTCAGCCTACTATAACGTTAGTAGGAGAGAAGGCCTTGGGGAAACAGTCGAGTAGATTGTTCAACTGTCGAACTTTCTGTCTCGGCAGAGAGGAACCCGGACGAACCTTTGCCCTGCGGCAAAGATTCGTCCGGGGAGGTAGACAGGCCCTGAATCCGTTTATGGGGGTTCTACGTGGATATTTTTGGCCGAGCCTACGGTAAACTCGGCCTTGTGTGTGTGTGTGTGTGTGTGTGTGTAACGAATGCACGGCCGAAATTTTCCACGGATTTACACCAAAATTTACATGCACATGCTCCAAGTTAGAGGGAAGGCCAAAACTGACTTCACATTTCCCAACTTCCATCGATAGTGGAAATAATCGATTTTTTCATGCTTCTACGGCAGTTTTCATGTAGTTTGCGGCCTTTTTCTACTAGCCAGAGTGAGAGCCTATAGCTGGCTGCCACGAATAGGCAGGAATATTCTATTGGCCAGCGTGAGAGCCAACAGCTAACTGACGCGAATGTTAACTAGCACGCTAGCATGCAAAAAAATTCGATAGCTGCATTCGTCACAAGTGGGAAAAATTTAAATCTGCATGGCACTTTACTCAAATTGGCTCATTCGCTTGCTTAAACTCAACGTTGATTCTGATTCTGCAGAACTGGGTTGAGTGTGAAAAATTATTTGTTGTTAACATTCTTTTTTCATTCGGTTTTTCCAGTTACGAGTCCTTTTTTAAAACTGATCGTTTTGTGTTCATTTTGTTTAGTTCTTTTTTCGTAACAGATCTAATGTTTAGTATAGGGCTTGGAAAAATTCGCAGTGTGAGATAGGCAAGAAGTAAGGCATGTAGCAACATCAGCACGGCAAAGGGCACTCCTTTAAAGGCAAGGAAGGGCAAAAATATTTTAAGTCAAGAGATAGCGATTGCTGTATGAGTCGGACGATTTTTTTGAATCAAGCACGGGCAACGCCTGGCCACGCTGCTATATATATATATATATATATATATATATATATATATATATATATATATAATAGTTGGCCACTTGTATTTGAGAACGCCATCTACTAGCGTGGTTAACCAATCCCTATTGCAAACGCCTGCTCTGTGGTATAAACTGTAACTATACTGAGCAGACCTTAGTCACAGTTTCTAGGAAAGAGCATGATCAACAATGTGAACAAGGTCAGCACGCTCAAGCTCTCGGTCACGATGACTTGTGACTTTGTGCTAGCACAGCTATCGACAGCCCACAAGGGATCCGTCCACCCAATTTCACACACAAGGCTTGGGTCAAACAGTGGTATGGTTTTCATAACATCAGAAAGTCTCCTTTCTGACAAATCAACCGTACATAAGACAAGTGAATAAAGTTGACTTTATACGCGTTTCGCCCTTCAGGGGTTCATCAGACTAATTTTTTTTTAATGTTTTTTTTTTATGTTTTAGGAACATTCAATATTGGCCCATAGACTGAATCACCCAGCATAAACTAGCAGTCCGAATATATAGGCCAAAAGAAAAGATCACCCAATATAGGACAGAAAACCGGATAACCCATTACAGAACAGAAGACCAGATCACCAAATAAACGCCAGAAGACCTTATCACTCCATATAGGCCAGAAGAATGGATCGCCCAATATATGGCAGAAGACCGGATCACACAATACAGGCCAGAAGACCAGATCACACAGTATAGGCCAAAAGAACGGATCGCCCAATATAGGGTAGGAGACTGGATCACCCAATACAGGACAGAAGACCAGATCATACAGTATAGGCCAAAAGATCGAATCATCCAATATTGTGCAAAACACCGGATCACCCATTACAGGCAAGAATTCCAGATCAAAGCGTATAGGCCATAAGATGGGATCACCCAATATAGGGCAGAAGACCGGATCCCCCATTTCAGACTAGTAGACCAGATCTCCCAATACAGGTCAGAAGACCATATCACATAATATAGGCCAGAAGACCAGATCACCCAACATAGGTCAGAATATCGGATCACCCAATACAGGCCAGAAGACCAGATCACACAATATAGGCCAAAGGAAAAGATCACCCAATATAGGACAGAAAACCGGTTAACCCATTACAGAACAGAAGACCGGATCACCAAATAAACGCCAGAAGACCTTATCACTCCATATAGGCCACGAAATGCGCACGAAAGAGGATTTTAGAATTTTTTGTATATATCTAGGCGAATTCATTTAGAGTCTGTTTTTCTTTTTCATTCCATCAATTTTGTTAGTAGGTATCGACACACCGTGGTAATAGATCTACCAGGAATAGTGAAATGTTCTAAGAGCCAGGGTACAAATTTACTATGGATGACCCATAAAGTCCTGAAGAACGAAATGCGTCAAAAGCAAACTTTTTTCGTTTGTCATACATTTTCCAGAATATTGTTCGTGATATATAAAATATATATCGTTAAGTGGGTATTTGTGCTTATATGAGTGGAAGATAACGGTTAACTCTAGCCTTGAACAGGTCAAGAATGTAATGATCGGGGAAACATTTTGTCGGGAGCCGGATTCATATATATATATATATATATATATATATATATATATATATATATATATATTATAATAAACAGTAAGATATATAAACCGTTGTTCTTATTGATATTTTTAAATTTACAAAAGAGTGCTCAATGTAAATTTCCAGAAGATAAATATTATAAATTAACTGATTTAAATATGGTTTCTTCGCTACACAATAATAACCATGTTTCAAAAACCGAAGCTAAAAACTTCAAATTTAATTATAAAATTACATTAAAAGCTTTAGTTCTGTTTCATCTTCAAGCGAATTTTGGAATAACTTATTTTAAAATTTATTGAGTTTTAAACGCACATATAAATTCATAATTTACTGTATCCAAGGATACAGAGAAATCCAATCATTTAGACAAGAGCTGTAGACTGTTCATTTTTAGTAACTATTGTTGCATCAATTATGAGTTACGTTCGAAAAAGAGGCTAAGTTTATTCGAAAATTATAACATAAATATGTTATAAAATCACTAAAAAATATCCATTTTGTTTCAACACTTCCGGTGCCTTATCAAGTGATGGTGTTTAAACATCTTCAATTGATAAGACACAAGTGTTGAAACAAAATGGTTATTTTTCTTGTGATTTTTGTCAGCGTGCGTATGTATATGTATACCGTGTCTCCATACATACATACTGTCTTATTATAAGGAATTAGTATTGGGTGATATGGTATATTACCTGTAGTGGGTGATTCAATCATCTGGTATGTATATGGTTTATCCAGTCTTCTCGTCGGAATTAGGTGACCTGGACTACTGGTGCATGCTGATGCTTCGACTCTGTATTGGGTGATTTGATATTCTGCCAATTATTGAGTGATCCAGTCTTCTGGGCTGTATTGTGTTATTCATTCTATAAGACTTTATTGTGTGATCAGTCTTTTATCTTGTATTGGGTGATCTGATATAACGGCATGTAGAAGGGTTATCCAGCCTTTTACCCTATATTAGTTGATCTGATATACTGGCCTGTAGTGGGTGATTCATTCTTTTAGCCTGTATTGGATGATCCAGTTTTCCGGTCTCTATTGGGTTTATTTTACCTAATAGCTTGTGTGGGGTGATTCTGTCGACTGCCCTGTATTGTGTGATCCAGTAGACGAGTTTATATTGGGTGATCCGTCGATCTAGTCGATGTAGTGAGTAATGCAGTCTACTGGCATGTCCTGGGTGAATCGACCTATACTGGTCTTTAATAAGTGGACTTGTATTCTGACTTGCATTGGGTGATGTAGTCGATGAGACTGTACAAAGTGATTCAGTCTTTGGCCAACATTCTATGAACTGGTCTATGGCCTGTATTCAGTGATTCAGTCTCTCCTAGCCCTGTATTGGATGATCCACTATTGTGGTATTTATTGGGTGATACGGTCTACTGATTTATATTGGGCGATCCGTCGATCTAGTCGATGTAGTGAGTAATGCAGTCTACTGGCATGTCCTGGGTGAATCGACCTATACTGGTCTTTAATAAGTGGACTTGTATTCTGACTTGCATTGGGTGATGTAGTCGATGAGACTGTACAAAGTGATTCAGTCTTTGGCCAACATTCTATGAACTGGTCTATGGCCTGTATTCAGTGATTCAGTCTCTCCTAGCCCTGTATTGGATGATCCACTATTGTGGTATTTATTGGGTGATACGGTCTACTGATTTATATTGGGCGATCCGTCGATCTAGTCGATGTAGTGAGTAATGCAGTCTACTGGCATGTCCTGGGTGAATCGACCTATACTGGTCTTTAATAAGTGGACTTGTATTCTGACTTGCATTGGGTGATGTAGTCGATGAGACTGTACAAAGTGATTCAGTCTTTGGCCAACATTCTATGAACTGGTCTATGGCCTGTATTCAGTGATTCAGTCTCTCGTAGCCCTGTATTGGATGATCCACTATTGTGGTATTTATTGGGTGATACGGTCTACTGATTTATATTGGGCGATCCGTCGATCTAGTCGATGTAGTGAGTAATGCAGTCTACTGGCATATCCTGGGTGAATCGACCTATACTGGTCGATTAATAAGTGGACTTGTATTCTGACTTGCATTGAGTGATGTAGTCGATGAGACTGTACAAAGTGATTCAGTCTTTGGCCAACATTCTATGAACTGGTCTATGGCCTGTATTCAGTGATTCAGTCTCTCCTAGCCCTGTATTGGATGATCCACTATTGTGGTATTTATTGGGTGATACGGTCTACTGATTTATATTGGGCGATCCGTCGATCTAGTCGATGTAGTGAGTAATGCAGTCTACTGGCATGTCCTGGGTGAATCGACCTATACTGGTCTTTAATAAGTGGATTTGTATTCTGACTTGCATTGGGTGATGTAGTCGATGAGACTGTACAAAGTGATTCAGTCTTTGGCCAACATTCTATGAACTGGTCTATGGCCTGTATTCAGTGATTCAGTCTCTCCTAGCCCTGTATTGGATGATCCACTATTGTGGTATTTATTGGGTGATACGGTCTACTGATTTATATTGGGTGATCCGTCGATCTAGTCGATGTAGTGAGTAATGCAGTCTACTGGCATGTCCTGGGTGAATCGACCTATACTGGTCTTTAATAAGTGGACTTGTATTCTGACTTGCATTGGGTGATGTAGTCGATGAGACTGTACAAAGTGATTCAGTCTTTGGCCAACATTCTATGAACTGGTCTATGGCCTGTATTCAGTGATTCAGTCTCTCCTAGCCCTGTATTGGATGATCCACTATTGTGGTATTTATTGGGTGATACGGTCTACTGATTTATATTGGGCGATCCGTCGATCTAGTCGATGTAGTGAGTAATGCAGTCTACTGGCATGTCCTGGGTGAATCGACCTATACTGGTCTTTAATAAGTGGACTTGTATTCTGACTTGCATTGGGTGATGTAGTCGATGAGACTGTACAAAGTGATTCAGTCTTTGGCCAACATTCTATGAACTGGTCTATGGCCTGTATTCAGTGATTCAGTCTCTCCTAGCCCTGTATTGGATGATCCACTATTGTGGTATTTATTGGGTGATACGGTCTACTGATTTATATTGGGCGATCCGTCGATCTTGTCGATGTAGTGAGTAATGCAGTCTACTGGCATGTCCTGGGTGAATCGACCTATACTGGTCTTTAATAAGTGGACTTGTATTCTGACTTGCATTGGGTGATGTAGTCGATGAGACTGTACAAAGTGATTCAGTCTTTGGCCAACATTCTATGAACTGGTCTATGGCCTGTATTCAGTGATTCAGTCTCTCCTAGCCCTGTATTGGATGATCCACTATTGTGGTATTTATTGGGTGATACGGTCTACTGATTTATATTGGGCGATCCGTCGATCTAGTCGATGTAGTGAGTAATGCAGTCTACTGGCATGTCCTGGGTGAATCGACCTACTGGTCTTTAATAAGTGGACTTGTATTCTGACTTGCATTGGGTGATGTAGTCGATGAGACTGTACAAAGTGATTCAGTCTTTGGCCAACATTCTATGAACTGGTCTATGGCCTGTATTCAGTGATTCAGTCTCTCCTAGCCCTGTATTGGATGATCCACTATTGTGGTATTTATTGGGTGATACGGTCTACTGATTTATATTGGGCGATCCGTCGATCTAGTCGATGTATATCCTGGGTGAGTAATGCAGTCTACTGGCATGTCCTGGGTGAATCGACCTATACTGGTCTTTGGCCTGTAAGTGGACTTGTATTCTGACTATTTGTATTTATTGGGTGATGTATCCGTCGATGAGACTGTACAAAGTGATTCAGTCTTTGGCCAACATTCTATGAACTGGTCTATGGCCTGTATTCAGTGATTCAGTCTCTCCTAGCCCTGTATTGGATGATCCACTATTGTGGTATTTATTGGGTGATACGGTCTACTGATTTATATTGGGCGATCCGTCGATCTTGTCGATGATGATCCATTCTTTTGGTGAGTAATGCAGTCTACTGGCATGTCCTGGGTGAATCGACCTATACTGGTCTTTAATAAGTGGACTTGTATTCTGACTTGCATTGGGTGATGTAGTCGATGAGACTGTACAAAGTGATTCAGTCTTTGGCCAACATTCTATGAACTGGTCTATGGCCTGTATTCAGTGATTCAGTCTCTCTAGCCCTGTATTGGATGATCCGGTCTACTGATTTATACTATTGCCAGTATTGGTATTTAGTTGGGTAATGCTGGGTGACGGTCTACTGATTTATATTGGGCTATCCGTCGATCTAGTCGATTTTTTTGGTGTGTGAGTAATGTCTTCTGGCCAGTCTACTGGCATATCCTGGGTGAATCGACCTATATTCTGGTCTTTAATAAGTGGACTTGTATTCTGACTTGCATTGGGTGATGTAGTCGATGAGACTGGCCTGTAAAGTGATTCAGTCTTTGGCCAACATTCTATGAACTGGTCTATGGCCTGTATTCAGTGATTCAGTCTCCTATCCATTTTTGGCCCTGTATTGGATGATCCACTATTGATCCGTTCTTTTGGTATTTATTGGGGTGATACGGTCTATTGGGTGATCCGTTTTGATTTATATTGGGCGATCCGTCGATCTTCTGGCCTATATGTAGTGAGCGTAATGCCGGTCTTCTGGCATATCCTGGGTGAATCCGTCTTTTGACCTATACTGGTCTTTAATAAGTGGGTGACTTTTGTATTCTGACTTGCATTGGGTGATGTAGTCGATGAGACTGTACAAAGTGATTCAGTCTTTGGCCAACATTCTATGAACTGGTCTATGGCCTGTATTCAGTGATTCAGTGTGATCTCTCCTAGCCCTGTGAAGAGATTGGATGATCCACTATTGTGGTATTTATTGGGTGATACGGTCTACTGATTTATATTGGGTGATCCGGTCTTCTGGCCAGTATTAGGTGATCCATTCTATTAGCTTAGTAATCCGGACTGCTAGTTTATGCTGGGTGATTCAGTCTATGGGCCAATATTGAATGATCCTATCGTCTGTTTTAGGTTATCCCGTTATTTGAACTGCATTGGGTGATCTATATTACGGTCCAGTATTGGTTGAATTACACATTAGCTCGTCTGGGCTATTGTGGGTGATCCGTCCTTTTGGACTATACTGATCTGGTCTTCTGGCCTGTATTGGATGATCCATTCTTTTGGCCTATACTGTGTGATCTGACATTATGGTCAGTATTGTGTGATCTGGTTTCTGCCCTATATTGGGTGATTCGTTCCTTTGGCCTATACTGTGTGATCTGGACTTCTGGCCTGTATTGGGGGATCCGGTCTTCTTCCCTATATTGGTTGATCCGTTCTTTGGACTATAATGTGTGATCTGGTCCTCTGGCCTGTATTGTGTGATCCGGTCTTCTGCCCTATATTGGGTGATCCGTTCTTCTGCCCCATACTGTGTGATCTGGTCTTCTGTCCTGTATTGGTTGATCTGGTCTTCTTCCCCATATTGGGTGATCCGTTTTTTGGCCTATATTGTGTGATCTGGTCTTCTGGCCTATATGGAGTGATATGGTTTTCTGGCGTTTATTTGGTGATCCGGTCTTCTGTTCTGTAATGGCTTATCCAGTTTTCTGCCCTATATTGGGTGATCTTTTCTTTTGGCCTATATTGTGTGATCTGGTCTTCAGGCCGGTATTGGGTGATCCGATCTTCTTGACTATGTTGGGTGATCTGGTCTTCTGGCCTATATTGTGTGATATGGTCTTCTGAACTGTTTTGGGAGATCTGGTCAAATAGTCTGAATTGGGTGATCTGGTCATCTGCCCTATATTGTGTGATCCATTCTTTTGGCCTATATTGTGTCATCTGGTCTTCTGGCCTGTATTGGGAGATCCGGTCTTCTGCCCTATATTAGATGATCCGTTCTTTTGGCCTGTACTATGTGATCTGGACTTCTGGCCTGTATTAGTTGATCCGGACTTCTTCCTTATATTGGGTGATCCGTTTTTTGGCCTATATTGTGTGATCTTGGCCTACATGGAATGATATGGTCTTCTGGCCTATATGGAGTGATAAGGTTTTCTGGCGTTTATTTGTTGATCCGGTCTTCTGTTATGTAATGGGTTATCCGGTTTTCTGCCCTATATTGGGTGATCTTATCTTTTGGCCTATATCTGTGTGATCTGGTCTTCAGGCAGGTATTGGGTGATCCGATCTTCTGGACTATGTTGGGTGATCTGGTCTTTTGGCCTATATTGTGTGATATGGTCTTCTGACCTGTTTTGGGAGATCTGGTCTAATAGTCTGAATTGGGGGATCTGATAATCTGACCTATATTGGGTGATCTTTTGGCCTATCCTGTGTCATCTGGTCTTCTGGCCTGTATTGGGTGATGCGGTCTTCTGCCCTATATTGGGTGATCCCTTCTTTTGGCCTATACGCTTTGATCTGGTATTTTTGCCTGTATTTGGTGATCCGGTGTTTTGCACAATATCGGATGATTCAATCTTTTGGCCTATACTGTATGATCTGGTCTTCTGTCCCGTAGTGGGTGATCCAGTCTTCTACCCTATATTGGGCGATCCGTTCTTTTGGTCTATATTGTGTGATCTGGTCTTCTGGCCTATATGAAGAGATCTGGTCTTCTGGCCTGTATTGTGTGATCCTGTCTTCTGCCCTATATTGGGTGATCCGTTCTTTTGGCCTATACTGCGTGATCGGGTCTTCTGTACTGTATTGGTTGATCCGGTCTTCTTCCCTATATTGGGTGATCCGTTCTTTTGGCCTATATTGTGTGATATGGTCTTCTGGCATATATGGAGTGATAAGGACGTCTGGCGTTGATTTGGTAATCCGGTTTTCTGTTCTGTAATGGGTTATCCGGTTTTCTGTCCTATATTGGGTGATCTTTTCCTTTGGCCTATATTGTGTGACTTGGTCTTCTGGCCTGTATTGGGTGATCAGATATTCTGGTCTATGTTGCGTGATCTGGTCTTCTGGCCTATACTGTGTGATATGGTCTTCTGACTTGTATTGAGAGATCTGGTCTACTAGTCTGAATTGGGTGATCTGGTCATGTGCCCTATATTGGGTGATCCATTTTTTGGCCTATACTGTGTCATCTGGTTTTCTGGCCTGTATTGGGGGATGCAGTCTTCTGCCCTATATTGCGTGATCCCTTCTTTTGGCCTATAATGTGTGATCTGGTCTTCTGTCCTGTATTGGTTGATCCGGTCTTCTGCCCTATATTGGGTAATCCGTTCTTTTGGCCTATACTGTATGATCAGGACTTCTGTCCTGTATTGGGTGATCCAGTCTCCTACCCTATATTGGGCGATCCGTTCTTTTGGCCTATACTGTGTGTTCTGGTCTTCTGGCCTGTATTGGGTAATCTGGTTTCTGCCCTATATTGGGTGATCCGTTTTTTCTGCCCATACTCTGTGATCTGGTCTTCTGGCCTGTATTGCGTGATCAGGTTTTCTACACTAGATTGGGTGATCCGTCCTTTTGGTCTATACTGTGTGATCTGGTCTTCTGTCCTGAAATGGGTGATCCAGTCTTCTGACCTATAATGACGATTCCTTCTTTTGTCCTCTACTGTTTGATCTGGTCTTCTGCCCTATATTGGGTGATCCCTTCTTTCGCCTATAAGCTTTGATCTTGCCTGTATTGGGTGATCCGGTGTTTTGCACAATATCGGATGATTCGATCTTTTGGCCTATAATGTATGATTTGGTCATCTGTCCTGTATTGGGTGATCCAGTCTTCTACCATATATAGGGTGAAAGGTTATTTAGGCTTACATTGTGTGATCTGGTATTCTGTCCTGCATTGGGGATCCCGTCTTCTGCCCTATATAGTGTGATCATTTCTTTTGGCCTATACTGTGTGATCTAGTCTTCTGTCTTGAATTGGGTGACCTTGACATCTGCCCTATATTATGTGATCCGCATTTTCGGCCTATACTGTGTGATCTGGTCTTCTGCTTTGTTTTGGGCGATCCGTTCCTTTCTCCTCTACTGTGTGATCCGGTCTTCTGCCCTATTTTTGAGCATCCGCTCATTTGGCCTGTAATGTGTGATCTGGCCTTCTGGCCTGTATTGTGTGATCCAGTTTCTGCCCTAATTTGGGCGATCCGTCCTTTTGTCCTATACTGTGTGATCTGGCCTTCTGGCCTGTATTGTATGGTCCGGTCTTCTGCCTTATATTGGGTGCTCCGTTTTTTTTGTCCTATACTGTGTGTTCTGGTCTTCTGGCCTGTATTGTGTGATCCGGTATTCTGCCCTATATTGGGTGATCCGTTCTTTTGTCCTATACTGTGTGATCTGGACTTCTGTCCTGTATTGGATGATCCGGTGTTCTGCCCTAGATTGGGTGATCCGTTCTTCGGGCTTATTGTGTGTGATCTGCACTTCTGACCTGAATTGGGTGATCCAGCCTTCTGCCCTATATTTTGTGATGTTTTCATTGGTCTATACTGTGAGATCATGTCTTCTGTCCTGTATTTGGTGATCCGGTCTTCTGCCCTCTACTGGGTGATACGTTGTTTTGGCCTATACTGTGTGATCTGGGCTTATGACCTGTATTTGGTGATCCGGTCTTCTGCCCTCTATTGGGTGATCCGTCCTTTTGACCTATACTGCCTGATCTGGTCTTCTGTCCTATATTGGGCGATCCATTCTTTTGTCCTATACTGTGTGATCTGGTCTTCTGTCCTGTATTGTGTGATCCGGTCTTCTGCACTATATTGGGTGATCCGTTATTTTGTTATCTACTTTGTGATCCGGTCTTCTGCCCTAGATTGGGTGATCCCTTCTTTTGGCCTATACTGTTTGATCTGGACTTCTGTCGTGAATTGGGTGAACCGGCCTTCTGCCCTCTATTGGGTGATCCGTTGTTTTGGCCTATACTGTGTGATCTGGGTTTCTGACATGTATTTGGTGATCCGGTCTTCTGCCCTATATTGGGTGATCCGTTCATCTGGCCTATAATGTGTGATCTGGTCTTCTGACCTGTATTGGGAGATCCGATTTTCTGCCCTATAATGGGTGATCCGGTTTTTTGACCTATACTGTGTGATCTGGTCTTCTTATCTGAATTGGGTGATCCGGTCTTCTGCCCTATATTAAGTGATCCATTCTTTTGGCCTATACTGTTTGATCTGGTCTTTTGACATGAATTGTGTGATCCGGTGTTTTGATCTATAATGGGCGATCCGGTCTTTTGTTCTCTACTGCGTGAATCGGTCTTCTGTCCTGTACTGTGTGATCCGGTCTTCTGCCCTATATTGGGTGATCCGTTCTTTTGACCTATACTGTGTGATCTGGTCTTCTGGCCTGTATCGGGTGATCCGGTCTTCTGCCCTATTTTGGGTGATCCGTTCATTGGGCCTATAATGTGTGATCTGGTCTTCTGGCCTGTATTGTGTGATCCGTTCTTCTGCCCTATATTGGGTGATCCGAACTTTTGACCCCTACTGTGTGATCTGGTCTTCTGACCTGAATTGAGTGATCCAGTCTTCTGGCCTATATTGTGTGATCCGTTCTTTTGGCCAATACTGTGAGATCTGGTCTTCTGGCCTGTATTCTGTGGTGCAGTCTTCTGCCCTATATTGGGTGATCCGTTCTTTTGTCCTGTACTGTGTGATCTGGTCTTCTGTCTTGTATTGGGTGATCCGGTCTTCTGCATTATATTGGGTGGTCCGTTCTTTTGACCTACTCTGTGTGTTCCACTCTTTTGGCCTGTATTGGGTGATCCGGTCTTCTGCCCTATGTTGGTGATCCGTTCGTTTGACCTATACTTTGTGATCTGTAGTTCTGACCGGAATTGGGTGATCCGGTCTACTGCCCTATATTGTGTGATCCGGTCTTCTGCCCTATATTGCGTGATCCATTCCTTTGGACTATACTGTGTGATCTGGTCTTCTGACTTGAACTGGGCGATCCGGTTTTCTGAACCATAATGGGCGATCCGTTCTTTTGTTCTCTACTGCGTGATCTCGTCTTCTGTCCTGTTTTGTGTGATCCGGTCTTCTGCTCTATGTTGGTGATCAGTTCGTTTGACCTATACTGTGTGATCTGCAGTTCTGACCTGAATTGTGTGATCCGGTCTACTGCCCTATATGGGTGATCCGTTTTCTTGGCCTATACTGCGAGATCTGCTTCTTCTGACCTGAATTGGGTTATCCGGTTTTCTGCACTATATTGGGCGATCCGTTCTTTTGCTCGCTACTGTGTGATCTGCTTTTCTCTCCTGTAGTGTGTGATCCGGACTTCATCCCTATATTGTATGATCCGTTTTTTGGCCTATACTGTGTGATCTGGTCTTCTGGCCTGTATTCTGTGATCCGGTCTTCTAACCTATATTGTGTGATCCGTTCTTTTGACCTATACTGTGTTATCTGGTCTTCATACCTGAATTGTGTGATCCGGTCTTCTGCCCTATATTGGGTGTCCGTTGTTTAGGCCTAAACTGTGTGATCTGGTCTTCTGACCTGAATTGGGTGATCCGGTCTTCTGCCCTGCTTTGGGCGATCCGTTCTTTTTTATTTACTGTCTGATCCATCCTTTTGTCCTATATTGTGTGATCCGGTCTTCTGCCGTATTTTGGGTGATCCGTTCATTTGGTCTATAATGTGTGGTCTGGCCTTCTGGCCTGTATTGTGTGGTCCGGTCTAGTACCCTATATTGGATGATCCGTTCTATTGTTCTCTACTGTGTGATCTGGTCTTCTGTCCTGTATTTGGCGATCCGGTATTCTGCCCTATATTGGGTGATCCGTCCTTTTGTCCTATACTGCGTGATCTGGTCTTCTGTCCTGCATTGGGTCATACTGTCTTCTGCCCTATACTGGGTGATCCGTTCATTTGGCCTATAATGTGTGACTTGGTGTTCTGTCCTGTATTCCGTGTCCCGGTATTCTGCCCTATATTGGGTGATCCGGTCTTTTGACCTATACTGTGTGAGCTGGTCTTCTGACCTGAATTGGCTGCTCCGTTCTTCTGCCCTATATTGGGCGAGCCGGTCTTTTGACCTCTACTGTGTGATCTGGTCTTCTGACCAGGAATTGGGTGATCCGTTCCTCTGCGCTATATTGGGCGATCCGTTCTTTTGTCCTTTACTGTGTGATCTGGTCTTCTGTCCTGTATTGAGTGATCCAGTCTTCTGCATTATATTGGGTGATCCCTTCTTTTGACCTATACCCTTTTATCTGGTATTCTTGCCTGTATTTGGTGATCCGGTGTTTTGCACACTATTGGATGATCCGAACTTTTGGCCTATACTGTATGATCTGGTCTTCTGTCCTGTATTGTTTGATCCGGTCTTCTGCCCTGTATTTGGTGATCCGTTCTTTTGGCCTATAATCTGTGATGTGGTCTTCTGACCTGAATTGGGCGATCCAGTCTTCTGCCCTATAATGGGCGACCCCTTCTTTTGTCCTCTACTGTGTGATCTGGACATCTGGCCTGTATTGGGTGAACCTGTCTGCTGCCCTATATTGGGTGATCCGTTATTTTGGCCTATACTGTGCGATCTGGTCTTCTGAACTGTATTGGGTGATCCGGTCTTCTGCCCTATATTGGGTGATCCGTTCTTTTGGCCTATACTGTGTGAGCTGGCCTTCTGTCCTGCATTGGGGATCCTGTCTTCTGCCCTATATAGTGTGATCATTTCTTTTGGCCCATACTGTGTGATCTGGTTTTCTGTCCTATATTGGGGGATCTGGTGTTCTGCCCTACATTGGTTGATCCGCTCTTTTGGCCTATACTGTGTGATCTGGACTTCTGTCCTGTATTGGGTGAAAAGTCTTCGACCCTAGATTGGGTGATCCGTTCTTTTGGCCTATACTGTGTGATCTGGTCTTCTGCCCTATATTGGGTGATACGTTCTTTTGGCCTATACTGTATGATCTGCTCTTTTGACCTGAATTGGGTGATCCGGCCTTCTCTCCTATATTGGGTGATCTTTTCTTTTGGGCTATATTATGTGATCTGGTCTTCTGACCTGAATTGGGCGATCCAGTCTTCTGCCCTATAAAGGGCGATCCTTTCTTTTGTCGTCTACTGTGTGATCTGGTCGTCTTGCCTGTATTGTGTGATCCTGTCTTCTGCACTATATTGCGTGATCCGTTGTTTTGGCCTATACTGTGTGATCTGGTTTTCTGACCTGTGTTTGGTTATCTGGTCTTCTGTCCTATATTGGGTGATCCATTCTTTTGTCCTATACTGCGTGATCTGGTCTTCTGTCCTGTATTGGGTCATACAATCTTCTGCCCTATATTGGGTGATCCGTTTTTTGCCGATACTGTGTGATCTGGTCTTCTGCCCTATATTGGGTGATCCGTTCTTTGGTCCTATAATCTGTGATCTGGTGTTGTTTTTTTTCTTGCATTGGTTGATTCGGTCTTCTACCCTATATTGGGTGATCCGTTCTTTTGACCCATACTGTTTGATCTGGTGTTATTGCCTATATTGGGTGATATGGTCTTCTGGATAATATTGGGTGATCCGTTCTTTTGACCTATACTGTGTGATCTGGTCTTCTGTCCTGTATTGGGTGATCTGGTCTTCTGGCCTGTATTGGGTGATCCGGTCTTCTGCCCTACATTTGGTGATCCATTCTTTTGGCCTATACGCTTTGATCTGGTCTTCTGGACTGCATTGGATGATCCGGGGTTTTGCTTTACATTGGTTGATCCGTTCTTTTGTCCTATACTGTGTGATCTGGTCTTCTGGCATGTATTTTGTGTTCCGGTCTTCTGACCTATATTGGGTGA
>CAHIKZ030001055.1:712500-870388 GCA_903632075.3 Acanthosepion pharaonis
CAAGTGTAAGAATAATGTTCTGCTCGAAAAAGTTCTCCTCCAGAAGTGCCATTTTGTTCGATAATGACTATCATAGTCGATTCTCTGAACTCTTCAAATTTGGCTTTTTCAAGTCAAAGGTCAGTCGTTATCTATCCGACTTATCCTCATGTGTTTTACATCCTTTACCTTTCACCTTCGCTTCCAATCATATCTGGTACCTAATTCGTCATTATGATTTAGACTGTAATCTCCAGCCTTAAGCGGCACTCGCACCTTGGGTTATGTAAAAATTAATCAAAAATGGTATAAAGATCAAGAAAAATACATAAAAATCCGATGTGCGCAATGAGAACAGACATGGATACATGCAAAGAGTTTTATACATTAAACCCTAATACTGATAGACTAAAACTTATCAAACACACTTCATGTTACCATAATAACTCCGTCTTGGGTATGATGATAAACTACATCGACGTCTAGGGTAAGACGATAAACTACGTCCAGCAGCAAGGACTCTGATCAGGAGGTTTTGAAGAGCGTGGAACCGCCACTTAATTGCTTGTGTTCCTAGGTTTATCCTGACCCAGGGTGGTAACACCTGTTAGGGTCCAAGCTATGGGCAAATAGTTAACCCCGAAATTGAGGTAAAAAGCATTATAAAAGTGTAGAAATAGGTTTTAATACCAGAAATACTTTGTAAAAAAGTTATTACCAGAAATAAATTTTTGAAGAATAAAACTATTACCAGAAATAAGGTTTTGAAAAAAAAAATATTACTAGCAATACATTTTTAAGAAAAAAAATATTAACAGAAATAGATTTTTGACAAAATAAAATCTTACCAGGAAAAAAAAAAGTTGTCGGCATTAAATAACCGATTGAGGTTGATATACCGTAAAACACAACAAAGCAAACGAAACCATAATAACTGATTATCACATTATATATAAATGGTAATCTAGCGTCACAACAGGAAGAAAGAAATGACGAGAGAAATAAAGAAAAGATGAAGCAAAAAAAAAGAAAAAATGAAATATGAAAGAATAATTAATGAAGCGAATGAAAAAAGAATAAAGAATGTTTAAAGAATTATAATAGAAACTTCTGTAAAGTATGAAAGAAAGGGAGAGAAAAGGAAAGAAAGGATGTCTGAATGGCCGAAAAGAAGAAAGAAAAAAATGAAAGAAAGAAAGAATGTCACAATCGAAGAAAGAAGGAAAGAAAAAGTGGAAGAAAGAAAGAATCCCACAATCAAAGAAAACAGAAAAGAAAAATGAAAGAAAGTATATCAGAATCGACGAAAGAATGAAAGAAAAAAGAAAGAAGGAAAGAATGTCAGAATCGACGAAAAATGGAAAGAAGAAAATCAAAGATTTGATCATTTCTGGATCGACAAAAAAGGAAATAATAAATGAAAATACGAAATATATCAGAATCGACGCAAGATGCAATGAAAAAAAAATGAAACATTTTAAGAAAGGACGAAAGGAGAAAAGAAAATTTAAAGGAAGAAAGAAAGAAAGAAAGCAGGAATGAAATAAAGAAAGATTGTAAGAAATCATGTAAGAAAACAAAAAGAATGAATACAAGAAAGTGCCATATGTAATCTTTAACCATTTATTTCTTGGTCTGCAAATGCCAATACTTGACAACAAAAAAACACAATCGGCAAGAACTTAACCAAAGATAAATTTTCAAGAATTTCTGTTTTCTAATTCGCTTCTGGAACCAATAAAACTTTCGTTTTGAGCGGACTACGTCTTCATCGTTTGTAATTCATTCAAATCCATCTGCGTCCATTATTCAGATTTAAAAAAAAAAAGAAAAAAAAAGTATATAAACCTCCGGTCAGTGAACAGACAAATCGATCATCAATCATTATCATGGTTTAATCCAGATATCGATTTGTAACTTATGCTACTTTGTCTTCAACGATAAAACAGAGTAGAATAAGGGGTTAAAAAAGAAAAAGAGAGAGAGAGAGAGAGGAAGAGCGAGAGAGAGAGGGGGGAAGAGCGAGAGAGAGAGAGAGAGAGAGGGGGGGAGAAAGAGGGAGAAAGGGCGAAGAAAAAGACAGATAGAAGTAAAAAGATATACACCCCAAAACAAAAAAATAAGTCAAATAAAAGTGACCTCGAGTAACATCTTGAATAGAAAAGCATCAGTTGAAAGAAAACGCATAATTTTGTTAATGTGCAACAATTTGCCATGGTTAAGTGTAATTAATAAAAGTCTCAACAAACGGAATTGAAAAGAGACACGTTCTAATATATAATGACTACCTTTGACTTGACTTACTTTCATTTCGACTTACGTTTCAAATTTTCCTGCCGTGATTATCATTCAAGTAAGTCTTGGTCCTTACATGTCTCAGAAGGACGTTGTTCTAATCTAGAAAAGGTTACTGAATGAGGAGTAACCAAAACAGAGGTTGGAAATTAAATGTTAATCTTTATAACATTAAGAAAATAAAATACTCGCCAGCGGCGTGAAGTAGGTAAACCACTGCTAGTGATGGACTACTTAAATAACATATTACCCCTTCTTACAATATTGTCCAACATATTAATGAGGATTGGAACATAATAATTAGTGTTTATAGTTACGGTATATAACAGACGTGATGAGCTTTTTGTCTGCCTAAAAGAAGTTTTGACACACAAAGTAATACTAATGTAAGTCATTCAAAAACAATTTCAGATTTATTTGCTTATTATGCATTTGCTATTTGTATCTATTTATCTCATTATTGTATAATAAAAGGTTTTTGATTTTATTTTAAATCTACATTTGGGCTTTATTTTCTCTCAACTTTGTTACAGTCCAATTTGGAGGTTAATGAAAAAAAAGAAGAAAACAAAAAAAACTTTATATTTTTTCACTACCATTTTTTCTTACCGCCAGAATATCTGCCATTTTTCTTTCGCATAATCTAAATTTCTTTCTTTTTTTTTTAAATTAGACTTTTGTTTTCACCACAGTAACGACTATCGATTGATACAATCCACGTTCAGATTCGGTCAACAGTCACTTACTCTATTGATTTTCGTGGATCAATTAGCTATGGTTATGTGTAATTGATAAAATTCTCAATAAACAGAATTAACAATGTTCTCGATAAACAATAATCAAAGAAAGAAAAAAGAAACGGAAAAAATAATACGAAGCAAATAATATTGCTTCCATATATAGTCTAATGCCCCTCCTCTATATTGAGAGATTCTGAGTAAAATACAAAGAAGAAACAGCAATATTATTAGTCCTGACCTGGCATCTCGCCTTCAGTTACGTCATTTTGTCCTGATGAATTTTACTCTTTTTTTATTTTCTATTTCCCCCACACCACAAGCAAATTGTACATATGGGAACTAGTTATGAGCTACATAGAGATTCTGAGGTATTATGCTGGCTATATTAAGAATGGTAAGTAAGAATGTGTTGTTTTGGTGTAAGGAATAATATGGTATGTTTGGCTGAGTAATCGTGGCTAGCTAAGTTTAAGATAAGACAGATTAAAAACCAGCCTTCGCCAATTCACCCTTTTGGCCTTGTGCCACACTTTTGTATTTTTCTAAATAAATATTACTTTCCTCTATTGTATATATGGGAACTAGTTTGAACTTCATAGAGACTTGAGATGTTATAGTGGCTGTAGTAAGAATGTTAATTAAGAATATGTTGTTTTGGTGTAAGGAACATTGTAGTATGTTTGGATCAGCAATCGTGGCTAGATAAGTTTAAGATAACACATATTGAAACCAGCCTTCACCAATTCCCCCTTTGGCCTTGTGCCAAACTTTTTTATTAATCAAAATAAATATTGTTTTTCCTCTATGGTAGCTAGACTTTATGAATTTAAACGCAGTAATAGATTGGCGGTTCTAATAATTTTTATAGTCGAAATGGCTAAATGTAATAAAAATAAGTTCTATGCTAACCATTTCTTTTATTGCATTTCTCACTTGTGGAACTCTCTTCCGGCTTCTAGCTTCCCAGACTGTTTTGATCTTTAAACATTTCAATGCCATGTTAATCGTAACCTCCTGTCTTCTTAAATGCTGTTCTTTGTCCTCTCTCTTTAATAGTATTTTTCTATTTTTGTCATACTTTCTTACAATCAGTAACACCTTGGGTCCAAATGGCGTTGTTGCCTTGCTTGGGGGGAATGATTTACAAAAAAAAATGTCAGTCAAAACTAATCAAAGCAACAAAAAAAAAAGTTCACAAAGTAACAATTGTGTTTATACGCAAAAAGGATACAGCCCAGTGGTTATAGCGTTCTGACTTCCATAAAAGAAGGGACAAAAATATGTCTGATTAGACTGAGAATTGGTTCATTTTTATTGGCTAGGAAGAAATTCCAGCATTCATTTGTAGGGTTTGTCTATAAATGATGTAATGAATATGCATACACCTGGGTTCCCCCTCACAGTAATATGATTGGCTGGTGTCAGCCATAAATACCGACGTGGAGGTACAGGTCGACGTCTATTGGACACCTCTTGGCTACGCCTATAGACTTCGACTATTGCCTACGCTTATTGCCTACCACTACGACGAGGATCAGTCCATTATGGTTACCTGCTGGATTGTCCTACCGGGTTACAGTAGTCAGCAACCACTTTGCAACTTCGAACAAATATATTCCTCTCCGGGACATATCAATAAGCTTGGTAGAGGCATTGATCTTAGCAGTTATTTCTGGAGCAATTGGTACCAATGGTTTTATTGCATTTAATCCATCAAAAATAATGACGTCATTAAATTTGTCTTGAGTGTCACGATATTGTTCCGAAATTGAAATAAATATTGACGAATATCTAATTAAAAACGATAATTTTTAATGGGTGCACGCGTTTGAGTTGGCATCCTCGTTTTTATTTTCTTAAACACTGAAAATATTATCAACTTGTCTATTAAAGTTTGCCGTGTCCATAAAAATAAATAAATAAAAATGATGGTGTCAAAAATAATTATAATAAAATAATTATAACAAATATAATTATCATTAATTCACTCCTTCTAAACTAATGAGAATCGACTCCACTTGTCTCCTCTACACACACAAACGCGTGACATTCTCTCTATCGGACAAGCAGTTTACAGAGACAGGCCATAAACACGTGGGTCAACGAAACTTTTGTCTCCTTTTACTTTTCAGGTCATAACATTTATCTTTTAGCACAAAAGAAAAATTCGAGATAAGAAACCCCAGACACTTCTTGTATTTTCCTAACTACATTATCTAGATACTCATTGCTCTCTCTCTCACACACACACACACACACACACACACACACACACACACACACACACACACACACACACACACACACACACACACACACACACATATATATCTTTTTGCTGCTCTAGGGAAATAAAAGCGCATTAAATAAAGAAAATGCATTTAATTTTCCTCCAGTTTCTATTTTTAACATAACTTAAAATTCACCATCCACACACTAAGCGTATAGAAAGACGTATTGAGTTGTCATCATTCAGAATATATATATATATATATATATATATATATATAAATATATAAATATATATATATATATATATATATATATATATATATATATATATATATATATGTAAAGGAATTAAGAACAGCATGAATCCATCCAGCTCTTATCTTAAATAACAACTTAAAAGAGACTGACCAACACAAGGACTGACCAAAATTCATGTTAAAATAACAACCCCCCACCAAAAAAAACCAGAACAAATGAAAACTACAGACAAAAATTCATTTTCTCCATCAAGACATTCATTTCTGTAGTTCACTGCTACTAACAAGCAGAATTTTTTCCTCCTGATGATGGCCATGAAAGAATATTAATATACAACCAAGTGTATCTGAAAATTTAAATTTTTATTGTTCAATATATATATATATATATATATATATATATATATATATATAAACGTTGGAGAAAGGCTGTATACACTTTGCTTATTCTTTATGTCATCCTTCTGTCAGATTTCGATCCATATTTGATCTACATTCGACCGACCACAAACTCACAATGATACGCAGTATTACAGCCTCTTGTTTCCCCAACACCGTCTAATGAGCAATTGTAATGGTAATGCCACTTGAGTTACGCTTTTCTTCACTCCCTGGACATCGGGCTGTGATCAAAGTGTAGTATCTGTTCTCATCATCTCCACTGGTAATGGTAATATTAGGCGTTCCCTTACAAGGAAACACTCAGCATTCATTGACCGAGCAGCTAATGATACTAGAGTTACGCTTTTCTTCACTCCCATGACATCGGGCTGGGATCAAAGTGTAGTATCTGTCCTCCTCATCTCTAATGGTAATGGTAATATTAGCTGTTTCCTTATAAGGAAACATTCGTCATTAATTGACCGAGCAGACAATGCTACTTGAATTACGCTTTTTTCCACTCCCTGGACATCGGGCTGGGATCAAAGTGTAGTATCTGTTCTCCTCATATCCACTGGTAATGGTAATATTAGGCATTCCCTTACAAGGAAACACTCAGTATTTATTGACCGAGCAGCCAATGCTACTTGAGTTACGCTTTTCTTCACTCCCTGCACATCGGGTTGGGATCAAAGTGTAGTATCTGTTCTCCTCATCTGTAATTGTAATATTAGCTGTTCCCTTATAAGGAAACATTCAGCATTCTTTGACCGAGCAGCCAATGCTACTTGAGTTATGCTTTTCTTCACTCCCTAGACATCGGACTGGGATCAAAGTGTAGAATTTGTTCTCCTCATCTCTAATGGTAATGGTAATATTAGCCGTTCCCTTATAAGGAAACATTCAGTATTCTTTGACCGAGCAGCCAGTGTTGTTTTCGGTTGAAATTTATAAAATCTTTCTCTTCAAACCATTTTTCAGAATTATATGTTCCTCACGTCCAGTAATTATTATCGTTCTTTCAATTATTGATGGTGAGTTTCTTCCTAACCATTTGTTTGAAGTAATGTGAATTCTGTATCGCCATTTCGTAAGGTTCGCAGAATGATGGTTATCATGGAGACCTATAGGTTTTATTAGCTCAATGTAATTTTAAATCATTGATCTGAGAAAGGCGGTTGTATAAAGCTAATGGTTAAGATATTTCTGAACGAGTTTGGCCCCATGCCTGACATCCATATCACATTATTTAAGAATATGATTCGAGTTTTTAGGTTTAGGTTTTGGTCTTGCTGTGTTATGTAGCGTTGTTGAAACTTCCTCCTAACATAACGGATTCTTTGTCTAATTTCCTTATCTCTTATATTGAAATTTTTTTTAATAACTCATCCATATACCTTTGTATTTGAAGTGCTTACTATTTAGCAATTATATATTCCGAATTTTATGATGGATACAGGGCAGGTGCTATTACCATTTTCATTCCAATTCCAGATCATTGCTTATCTTTTGGAAAGGTTTATTTTGAGTTTCATTTCTTGGAACTCTTGTAGAAGATGTTGATTTTTTTTGTTCAAGATCTAAATCATTAACATATTTTCATCTCTACATCAGTATATTGACACCGTTGTTTTTTATTAGTAGATTATCGTCCTGGGTAAGACATTAAACTACTTCCGCGTCCTGGGTAAGACGATAAACTTCGTCCAGCAGCAAGGCCTTTGATCAGGAGGTTTTGAGGAGCGTGGAACCACCTCTTAATTGCTGGTATTCCCAGATCCACCCTGACCCGGGGTGGTAGCACCTATTAGGGTCCCAGCTATGGGAAAAAAGTTAACTATTACCAGCAATAGTTTTTGAAAAACAAAATTATTACCAGGAATACAATTTTGAAGGAAAAATATTACCAGAAACAGATTTTTGACAAAACAAAATATTACCAGCAATAAAATATTTTGTCGACATCAATCAACCCATTGAGGTTGATATGCCGAAAAACAAAATAAACCAAACCAATCTAAACCAAAGAATAGATATTCTATTCATACGAATCTATCCTAGAAATGATGCCGGCATTAAATAACCCAATGAGGTTGATAAGCCGTAAAACAAAATAAACCAAACCAATCTAATCCAAAGAATACATATTCTATTCATACGAATCTATCCTAAAAATGTTGTCGGCATTAAATAACCCATTGAGGTTGATATGCCGTAAAACAAAATAAACCAAACCAAACCATATTGGTAGATTAGTTTGGGATGTTGTATGGAATGCTTAACTGATTAGTATCCATCTCTTCACATCTATGCTTGTATATGCGCAAAGGATAGATTTAGACGAAATTAAAAAGATTAGAGCTCTCATTTCCGACTTGTAGTCCTGATGAAGTTAAAAATCTTCCGTTATTTGGGTTACTTTTGAGACTCTTCAGGTAAACTAACTTGGCCCATTACCATTCTGTGTGACTGTCTCGAAAAAAAAAACATCTTGGGAGGAGAATCGTAAACGAAGGAAATAATGACTTGATTTGAGTGCAATTGAAAATGAAATTCAAAATATTTTAAATGGGAACAGAACTTC
The DNA here is from genome assembly GCA_903632075.3 of Acanthosepion pharaonis. NCBI lineage: Eukaryota > Metazoa > Mollusca > Cephalopoda > Sepiida > Sepiidae > Acanthosepion > Acanthosepion pharaonis. The sequence goes on from CAHIKZ030001055.1 coordinate 720,969, forward strand.
CAGTATATTGGCTCCACGTTTAGCAGGTTATCAACATGCGAAATCCTGGTAACGCATGAAAGTCAAGATCTAGCTGGATGAAAGATTTGAATAAACTGGCCAAGAAGACGCTCATAAGTATTCATCAAGTTAACTGAAAGTACCTAATTTACCTAGACTTTTCATCTAACCTGATAAATATTTGGGAGCCTCTATTTAAACATTTGAAACACTAACAACATTTTTACTTTTGACAATATTTCTGAGATGAGGTATTGTAACTATTTACACTATTTGCCTCGTCCGGACTGTTGTGTTCATCTTTGTTGTCATATTCACGACGTTTCGGTAGTTGTACGCTCCTACTTTCTTCAGGATCTGTCTATATTTCTGAGATGTGATATTTACACTATTTACATTGTTGGAACTGTTGTCATCGTCTTTATTGTCATTTCACGACATTTAGGTCGTTGTATGCTCCGACCTTCTTCGGGATTTGTCTATATTTCTGTGATGATGTCTTGTAATTATTTACACCTTTTACATTGTTCGGACTGTTGTCCTCATCTTCGTTGACATATTCACGGCGTTTGGACCGTTGTACGCTCCGGCCTTCTTCTATATCTGTCTATATTTCTGAGATGAGGTATTTACACTATTTACATTGTTCGAACTATTGTCCTCATCTTTATATCTTGTTTGCCATATTCAAAACCTTTCAGCCGTTGTACGCGCTGGCATTCTTCAGGTGAATATGGCCATATAGACGAGAACAACTGTCTGAACGATGTAAATTGCGTAATGTTTACTTATGTTTATAAATACTTGTTGGAAAATAGAATCGTCACATTTCCCTTGGTAATGTTTGTCAGAGGACGAAACACGTTGGTAAAGAATAGTTTCCCTTTTATTTCATTAATATTGTCCTTTTACAGATATATTGTTGTTAATCTGAAATCTTTTTTTTACATACATATGCTCTATCTCTGATATTGGGTACTTTGAACTATAAATACAGCATACCTTAAAACTATATTTTATCATATATAGTAAAGGTTACAAATCCGTTGGTCTATAATCCAAGTGGATCCGAGTAATATAAAATATTAAAACTGATCCACAAAAAGAGCTCAATGTATTTATTATTGCAGAACAAATAATTAATAAACAATGAAATTCAAAAAACACCTCATATGGGGAATAGCCTATTTCGGCAGACGGAGATATCGGTCAACCCTGTTGTGGACTGAGTTCCTGTCAGAAATAGAAATTTATCTGTGAAAGCTAAAAAAAAAAAAAATAAAAAAATAAAAAATAAAGTCGAAAAACGAATACAGAATTTATCTATTTCAATGTTTCAGTCAGACGAAAGGCACGAGGTAGAAGTCAGGAGAGGGTGGAAGGTATTTGTCTTAAAGGAAAGAAGTTTTATAAAATTAAACCCGAATATTAACCTTATGACATTAATTTGGGGTTATATGAAGAAGGAAATATTAATTTAAAATTAAAAGAGGAATAGAATGGGGTATAAAAATAACTTTAGAATATATTGATAAAAGGATGTAATGGATTAATGGAAAGAGAATTGGTGGAGATCTTAGAATAGAGGAAAGTTTATAAATCAAAAATAATATAATGTAAAGAGGTTATAGAAGGGGATATAGAAGTTAGAATTAATTATACTTTCGACATTTGAAGGGATAGAGAGTGAGTGAAAATTATGAATTATATAGTAGCTAGATAAGTTAAACGTATATTATGGAAATTTAAATTTATTTTTATGTCGACATTTTAACACTAATTCATTCCTCTGATTCAATAGTTGGCTTTGATATTGTATTTTATTATTCTATTTTTTTCTTCTCAGCATAAGTCACACCTGTACTAAAACTATTAGAAATACGTGCGGAACCAATAATTTTCCAAATTTTCTGTGGACTCAAACCTTTCTCCTTCAATTCCTCAAATTTATATATATATATATATATATATATATATATATATATATATATATATATATATATATTATAATTGTTTTGTTTTATATATTACCATAGCGACACAGAAAATCCCATATTTCACAACTGAAACTTCAATTCATATTTAATCATAAAAATTAAACTTAAAATACAAAGTTCCGTTCCATTTTCAACCCAATCCGACTTGAAATCGGAAAAATAAGTAAAAAAAAAAAATTAAAAAAAATTTAATTTTAAAAAAGGGTATATATATATATATATATATATATATATATATACACGCACTTAAATAAATCTCTGATACCACAGAACTCGTCGACAAGGATTCTGCTGATGAGGCATTCGTCGGCCGAAAAAATGTTACCTTTTACGGAAAAAATATACGGTTTTATCTTTAAAACTAGTTACAAAGTTCTGTGGTATCAGCCAGTCAGTCAATTATGTTTCATGCGTGATACACGCTTAGGCGATCATGTATCTTTCGATAAATCACCGACGAGTCAGATTTTTTCCCGAAGTAAGTTGCCATTTCTTTCTGTGGTAGACCAGTTGCTATCTAAAGCTATAGATTACTGTCTGATAGATAAACTGGGAAGAACTACAATTGACGTAAATTTTAATATTAACAAAGGGGAGAAAAGTGGGAAATGGTAAAAGCCAGAATAAGCAGTCGGTGTAATTTAATATATACTATATATATATATATATATATATATATATATATATATATATATATATATATATATATATATATATATATAGTTGTATATTTAGGCAGCAATCCTTCGTTTATGCATGATTCATTAAAACGACAGACAAGGTACTACAGTTAAGCTTTTTATTTAATTTTTCTTGTGTTCGATCAAGTGTTTTCTTTTCTGGACAAAGACTGTGTAAAGACTGTCCAAAAAAATTGTCTGTCATTTTTTAACATGCATATATATATATATATATATATATATATATATATATATATATATATATATATATATATATATATATGCAAATTTCCATCTTTCTATTTTAGGTTATTTTTAAATTTATCGTAGGTCTGACACCAAATTCGTTAGGTGTGATTCCAAACTAGTTAACCTATAACTGTGTATATATATATATATATATATATATATATATATATATATATATATATATATATATATATATATATATATATATATATATATAAATTAATTGATTTAAAATGTTTTTCGCTACACAATTCTAACAATGTTTTCATTTTTGAAACACGGTTAGAACTGTGTGAAAAAAACATATTTTAAATCAATTAATTTATAATATTAATGCTCTGTAAATTTACATTGAGCACTATTTTGTAAAAAAAAAATATTTATAAGAACACCGGATTATATATCTTATTGTTCTTTCTTTATATATATATATATATATATATATATATATATATATATGTCCAGTTATATATATATATCTATATATATATGATTAATACAAATAAATATAATTTGTCACTTGACAGGTAATTGATGTTATAGTTAATTTCATATATATATATATATATATATATATATACACACACACAAAAAAACATCGGTTTTTGTACGACCACGCTTCCAATGCTACTGTAGACTATTTCAAACTTTCATAGTATATCTATCTATCTATCTATCTCTCTCTCTCTCTCTCTCTCTCTCTCTCTCTCTCTCTATCTATATATATATATATATATATATATATATATATATATATATAATATTACTTTCTGTTATAATAAAGAAAACTCCTTAATCTCTCAGCAGTTAATACATTTAGATATTTCTAAAATCTGCAATTTTCTTGTCTAAGGCAATTCTCTCCAAGACTTATTTCTCCCTTTTGTTCGCTTCGGGTCTATAATAACATGGAAGTAATCTATATGCCGAATTTTTATGCTTATTTCGTTGTTAAAAGGGCAATAACGGAGTCTTGTAACTTACATTAATTTTCTGACAAGATGGCGTCTTCGCTTTAAAGCGAACGCTCTTATCACACGTGCCAAAAAGACCTTGTTAATCGTTTACCACTTCGAAACGAGGAGATAGATCAGCGTCAGGTAAGAAAAATGTCACGGGAACATATTTTTGTTTGATTTCGAGTATCAAGCCAAACTGCGCGGGCGATATTGACTTTTAACGGAGAGAGAGACAACATCGTCAACTACTTGACATTTGATATCGTCCAGAGACGAACGGTTGATACGTTCATTAACAATAGGCAGGCGAAAATTTCAGCGAAGCAGAAAAACCCTGATGGAGAAGATTATCGCTGGTCGGATTATTTTCTGTAGCGGAAGGATATCAAAAGTTAGCTATCAGAGCGTAAGGCAACGGGGATCAGGCGGACTTTTAAGTAGACTGCGCATGTCAATTGAAAAAAAATAGCCAATGAAGCCTCCGCTTTTCGCAGGTATGTTACCGTATTTTTTTTTTTTACTATTCCAGTTTCTTTCTGTCTTTTTTTAACACCTTTATTGTTTTTAAATGTACTGATGATACTATACCGATAAAGTAGATATTCGTAGTTGGGATAAGAATGGTTTTGGACAAAAGTCCACATACTCTACGAAGTGTTTCGAGAGCTAGGACTCATGTAAAAATTATGCTACACTACAGTAACATAAAACATTTTTTTTGTGTAAGATATAAAAAGTTTGCTTTCCTACCAAACCCAAGTTCTTGTGCCAGGCACAAAACTTTGTTGGTAGAAACAGCAACTCTCGAAAAATAGGCGCAATTTAAAAAACAAGATGACCACTGCGTAAAGTTTTAAAAGGAACAACACATTTATTTACAATTACAAATTTGAACAGGATAACACCTTCAGGAGGCAATAAAACGGATTACACTCAGAAACAGGAAAAATACAATTCACAAAAATGTTGATACGACCAACGGATCAGTTATATGGATATGAGTATATATATATATATATATATATATATATATATATATATATATATATATATATATATATATATATTAAGCGTTTTCACCCCAAGCAAGGCGAGAAGCCACTAGGACGCAGAAAATTTGGAGCAAGAACAGATAGGAGTGATAGAAGAAAGGATGAGGAGAAGGGTAGTGGATAGATCAAGGCAACTGGAGATGTCGATTGACATTACATTTGAATAGCTGGAGATTAGAGCTCACAGGGAAACTGGAATAGGGAAGCGAGTTCCACAGGCGAGAGGTGCGAGACATGAAGCTATTGGAGTAGAAGAGACGGCTACATTTAAGAGTTTCGACAGTGAAAGGGTGAGAGCGGGATGCCAGCCTCGTAGGGCGCTTGAACTCATGAAGTCTGGGAACCAGCGAATGCAGCTCCTCGGAGCAATTGCCATGAAAGTATTTGTAAAACAGACAGAGAGAGGCGACGACGCGTCTGTGAGAAAGTGACTGTAGACGAGATGCTAGAGCAGGGCCAATTATATTGCTTATCCGCCTCTGGAGTCTATCAAGAACCCCGAGGCAAACAGAAGGGCTCCAGACCATATATGGCAGCACTACTCCATGTGTTGATTTGTAGATCTGGAGGATATATATATATATATATATATATATATATATATATATATATATATATATATATATATATATATATATATATATATATATATTTATATTCATTTATATATATATATATATATATATATATACATATATATATATATATTCATTTGCATGGATATGAGTTTGTGGCTCTGGATTTCACGCTTTTTGCAATCATCAGACAAAAACAAACAAAAAAAAAAACAATAAATAAAAACAGGGTCACAAATTCATATTCATACAACTGAATATATTAGTTCTATCACTGATATTGAGCACTTTCCAATAAGTACCGGGCATATAATATATATATATATATATATATATATATATATACAAGATGTTCTTCCAAAATGTACACACATTTTTTGAAATGTACTCACTATTAAATTCAGTGTGTATTAACTAGCAAACAAAATTATTGGTTGAAATTAAGAATTATCAATGTTTATTGACTTATAAAGATTAAATTAACTAATTAATTAAGATTAGCTTAATTAAGATTAACTAATATTTAAATTAAATATTAAATGAATATTTATAAATGATCAAATTGATGACAAATTGCGCACATTTCGGTAGACGCCCTAATATATATATTAAAGACATTTTTATGTTTAACGTTGTTATTTTTTATAGATACAAGTATTTAAGCAAATGCTCTGTTTATGATAAACAGTATTAAATAACATTTACCGGCCTGAATGTCCGAGAAATTTTCATAGAAAATATTCGTTCTTTGACAGGATTCGAACCTGCATCCTATACGGAACCGTCATTTACGCTGACGTGCCTAACCTCTCGGCCACAAAGAACCCTTCGGTAGACAAGGTCGAATTTACTGCTTATTAGGCCGGTAAATGTTATTTAATACTGTTTATCATAAACAGAGCATTTGCTTAAATACTTGTATCTATAAAAAATAACAACGTTAAACATAAAAATGTCTTTAATAAATAAATTGTCGGACCTTGTCCATTTCTTAATATATATATATATATATATATATATATATATATATATATATATATATATTAGTAATAAGTAAGTAATCCAAGTAGGTCCTATTATTATAAAATATTAAAATTGATTGACGAAAGAGAGTTCAATATAATTTTTATTATAGAACATAGAAGTGAATTACAGCCAATGAAACACCCTTATTCCTTACACCCTCTTCTTTCCATTTTCCTTCTTTCCTTCCTTTACATTTCAAATTTCTTTTGATAAAACGCGTGAATTCATTCATTTTAAAAATGTATTTGAATTGGTAAGTCCCGGGAAATGTTTTTTTCCCCATGGATGAAATTACCATCTGTATCGGGTAATGTGTTTGGGTTTCAATATATATATATATATATAATTATTTTTAAAAAATATGATTCCTTCGCTACATAAGAATTCTCATGTTTCAAAAACAAGCTCCAAAAATAATTACAATTTAGGCTCTACTTTTGTATTGAGCACTGTTTTTTTTTTTTTTTAAATAAAAACAAAAATACTACAGAACTTCGGATTATTTACCTGACGTGTTCTTTCCTTTTTTTCTATATATTTGCATACACACACACACACACACACACACACACACACACACACACACACACATATATATATATATATATATATATACATACATGCACGCACGATAGACATGCATATATATATATATATATATATATTGATAATATTAGTGGTAAATATACACATACATATGCAATCATATATCTAAAATATATAAATATATATACATACATACATACATACATACATACATACATACACATACATATATATTTGTATAAAAAATAATTCCAAGAGGATAGAATCCAGGTAGAACTCAATGTCCAGGACAGAGTAAGGATATAATAAAAAGGCTTAAACACTAATATTCCATGGTTATAATTTATTCCATTGGAATCGTAAATACGATCCAATTCATCAGACCTACAAATTCAAAAAGAAAACAGAAAAAAAACAACTCCGGAAATAAAAAATAAAATTTAGTGAGAGTGTATGTGTGAGAGTGTGGGACGAATGTTAGAGTAAATGAAAGCTATAGGGAGGGGTAACAGACGAGAGAAGAACAGGAAGGTCTAAAGATGAAGTGGGGATTAAAATTTAAATTTTATATTAATGATGGGCTCTCCCGTCGTTTTCGACGTATGAGTGTCTTTCAATTCAGTTTTTATGTTTATGTTTCGTATAAGACAATAATTCTGCACGGGATTTTCAAATAAATCCACACCAAGGCGGATATACTGATGGACTGAGCATCATATGGGCTGATGTATTAATCCGAGATTTAGTGTTAATTCTTAATTTCGTTGAAAGCTTCAAAGTTAGTTTAGGGAGCAGGTATTTGTCCAGTTTGATCGTTTTTCAACAGCAAATTCGATTTCTTCTATAAGGATGTTTGCAGCAATTAAATTCTATTTAAGTTTTTCCCTAAAGCGTAACAAAGGACGAGCTACGTTACACTTACCATGAATAAATTGGCTATACATGATGGTATTCGGCATACTATCATCACTCATTCTGATGACATGACTATATATATATATATATATATATATATATATATATATATATAACTTATATACTCGCATGGGCATTTTCTTTGGACTGGAAATTGAAGGCACTGGGCAATATTTCCGCCTTCTTAGGATGTTTCTGGTTCTTTCTTTTTTCAATTTTTTTCCTCGCACACCAATTTGTTTTGATAGACTTGTGGCAACCTAGGTTTTCACCAATCATGTATAATTATTAGTATAATATATATATATATATATATATATATATATATATATATATTATACTAATAATATATAAACGATATATATATATATATGTAAATATATAAACGATATATATATATATATATATCGTTTATATATTTATATATATATATCGTTTGATATATATAATATATATATTTATATATATATATACGTATACATTTATTTATATATATATCGTTATATATATAAATATATATATATATATATATATATATATTAATATTTATATATATATATATATATCGTTTATATATACATATCATTTATATATATATATATATATATATATATATATATATATATATATATATATATATACATACAAGTATAGGATTGGTCTATACGGAATAAATTTCAATAACCAACAAATACTATTCTTAAAAGAGTGCTCAATACAGAGTAGAGGAAAATCATCATATATATATATATATATATATATATATATATATATATAGAGAGAGAGAGAGAGAGAGAGAGGAATATATATATATATATATATATATATGTGTGTGTGTGTGTATTAAGTTATAAACGAAAATGAACACACTTCCTGATGACAACTGATGATTAGAAATTCATTCAGCCCTGTAATTAATTGTTTTGTCGTCTTCGCTTTTCGTCGAAATCAACTTTTCGGTAATTGCTACGATGCGAGAACAAAAAAAAAAGAAAAAAAGAAACAGAATTTCAGATATAACAGAATCGTTAGGAACCTATTTCTGATTTGCAACATTAATTGGCGGATTTGGTCGTCGGTGTAACGACTAAACTTTTATCATCCAAATTCGATGACATAGCAAAAAAGTGTCAATGATTTGGAAAACAGGTGGCGCTGTAATATTCCGCGGAATTTCTCATCTGGCGAACCAGAGGCGCCCTTCCAAGTAGGAGGCTCTATACCAACTTCCTAATTATGTTGAATTCTGCCTCATCGCCGACGGTAATGATTGACGCGTAATAAATAGTAAACAATGAAAAAAGGGGGGCTTTTTTTTGTTTTTGCTCTCAAGAAAACTGGCTTCCTTGGCGAGTGATGGTAAGAAAGAAATATTAAGCCCGGAAGTATCGACAGACAGACAGACTAGCAAAAACTTCATTACAGAAATTAAAAAAAAATTAAAACCAAGAAAGATAAACGTTTTCTTTTCCTTTTCTTTCTTTTGGTCGCTAATCGAAAGTAAAATGAATTTGCTTCTTCTACTTGTGGTAAGTGTGTTCGAGGCCAGCCGAAGGCGATAGCCCGAACGCTGATTTTCCTGTATATTAAAGCTACATTGTTTTCCGTTAAATATCTAAGAAGCGTCTTGACAGAGGATGGTAAGTGCGACACTGAGATCCGTAGACGTATTGGAATGGCCAAGGACACATTCTAAAAACTGGACAGAGCACTGCGAGAAGGAACTTTGGACAGAGCATACTGAGTTGTTACGAGACATCTGGAGGAATTTGGACGATTTTTGAAGGACTCGATGAGATAGATGTGAAAAGAATGCTGTCGATGGTTGTGCGAGCAACGATGAGTTCTTAGAGACATCAAGGAGGAGGTACTTCAGGAAGAGGCAGCTGAAGTTTCTGTGATACATAATGAGAAAGGAGGGCCTGAGACTGATTTCCGTGTCGAATAGAAGGAAAAAAGATGAAGAAGATGACTCGATGGCAGGCTTAAGCAAATGGATGATGTGGTTCAGAGGGAAGGAACTTGTTGAAGGATGCTGTCGATATCATGGACCGAAAGCACATATTTCTTTCTTTTCTTTTCGTAGATATTTGCGAGAAATATCGAAATGAGTTCTAAGACGGAAGCCATAGAGGTAGTAAACATCTGTTTATAGGAGGTATTATACACTATTTACATCAGGAACAACGTTTCGGCCTTTCAGTATCTGTTTAGTTTCTGAGATATTACATAATCGGACGAAAGTCTATATTTGAGGGCCTGGAGATTATCTGATACTCACCTTTGTCGAATACAAGGAAATTTCTGAGATGAGGTATTAAGGAAAACAGAATTGCATGACATTACAACGTTTCGGCCTTTCCCTGGCTAAAAGGCTTATTAGTACACTATTTACATTATTCAAATTGTCCTCACCTTTGGATGTTTGGTCTTGGGGAGGTACACTATTTACATTAATCAGAGGAAGTATCTGTTTAACTTGTTGAGAGCTATATTTACATTATTCGGGATTGTCCTCATGTTTGGGGCCATATTTATTACAACATTTTTCGGGGTAGTTTATATTTCTGAGATGAAATGTACACTATTTATATTATTCAGACGTCCTCACCCATATTTATTACGTCCTCAGAAAGGACGTATTACATATATTATTTCTTTTCTATTTTCGTAGATACAATTTCTATTGTTTTATTTTTAAAATGAAATATCTATTTACATTATTCGGACGATTGTCCTCATGTTTGGGGCCATATTTATTTAACACGGCCTTTCAGTAAGTCTATATTTCTGAGATGAGGTATTATGTACACTATTTTTATTCAGACTATTGTCCTCACCTTTGTCGCCATATTTATTCAACGTTTCTTTCTGTATCTGTTTATATTTCTGAGATGAGGTATTATGTACACTATTTACATTATTCAGACTATTGTCCTCACCTTTGTCGCCATATTTATTACAACGTTTCGGCCTTTCAGTATCTGTTTATATTTCTAAAATGAGGTATTATGTACACTATTTACAAAATGAGTCCTCACCTTTATTATATTACAACGTTTATTTATCATTATTCAGACTATTTACATTCCTCACCTTTGTCGCCATATTTATTACAACGTTTCGGCCTTTCAGTATCTGTCTATATTTCTGAGATGAGACGATTGTATTTATACAACATTTCGGCCTTTCAGTATCTGTCTATACACTATTTACATTATTCATTATTCAGACTATTGTCCTCACCTTTGTCGCCATATTTATTACAACGTTTCGGCCTTTCAGTATCTGTTTATATTTCTAAAATGAGGTATTATGTACACTATTTACATTATTCGGACGATTGTCCTCATGTTTGGGGCCATATTTATTACAACATTTCGGCCTTTCAGTATCTGTCTATATTTCTTACAACTATTTACATTATTTTCCTCATGTTTGGGGCCATATTTATTACAACGTTTCGGCCTTTCAGTATCTGTCTATATTTCTGAGATGAGGTATTATGTACACTATTTACATTATTCAGACTATTGTCCTCACCTTTGTCGCCATATTTATTACAACGTTTCGGCCTTTCAGTATCTGTCTATATTTCTGAGATGAGGTATTATGTACACTATTTACATTATTCAGACTATTGTCCATGCCATATTTATTACAACGTTTGGCCTTTCAGTATCACTAACATTATTTGTCGCCATATTTATTACAACAGACTATTTTCACCTTTGGCCATATTTTTCAGTATCTGTCTCATATTTCTATATTTCTGAGATGAGGTATTATGTACACTATTTACATTATTCATTGTCCTCACCTTTGTCGCCATATTTATTACAATTGTCAGTATCCTCACCTTTGTCTTTGTCGCCATATTTATTACAACGTTTCGGCCTTTCAGTATCTGTCCTTTCAGTATCTGTTTATATTTCTAAAATGATTTCTAAATATTATGTACACTATTTACATTATTCGGACGATTGTCCTCATGTTTGGGGCCATATTTATTACAACATTTCGGCCTTTCAGTATCTGTCTATATTTCTGAGATGAGGTATTATGTAAACTATTTACATTATTCAGACTATTGTCCTCCTCACCATATTTTTGTCGCCATATTTATTACAACGTTTCAGATATTGTCCTCACCTTTGGCCTTTCAGTATCTGTCTATATTTCTGAGATGAGGTATTATGTACACTATGTCGCCATATTTATTACAACGTTTCGGCCTTTATTGTACACTATTTACATTATTCAGACTATTGTCCTCACCTTTGTCGCCATATTTATTACAACGACTATTTCCTCATGTTTTGGCCTTTCAGTATCTGTCTATATTTCTGAGATGAGGTATTATGTACACTATTTACATTATTCAGACTATTGTCCTCACCTTTGTCGCCATATTTATTACAACGTTTCGGCCTTTCAGTATCTGTCTATATTTCTGAGAAATATGTACACTATTTACATTATTCAGACTATTGTCCTCACCTTTTTAGATTATTCGGACTATTGTCCTCATCTTTCATTATTTAGATTATTCGGACTATTGTCCTCATCTTTCTCGCCATATACATTACAACATTACGGCCTTTCTCTATCTCCCAATATTTCTGAGATGAGGTATTATGTATACTATTTACATTATTCAGACTATTGTCCTCATCTTTGTCGCCATATTTATTACAACGTTTCGGCCTTTCATTATCTGTCTATATTTCTGAAATGAGGTATTATGTGCACTATTTACATTATTCGGAATATTGTCCTCATCTTTGTCGCCATATTTATTACAACGTTTCGGCCTTTCATTATCTGTCTATATTTCTGAGATGAGGTTTTATGTACACTATTTACATTATTCGGACTATTTATTACAACGTTTCTGCCGTGGCACGCTCCGGCCTTCTTCAGGTGATTGGAATGTCGAATAATAACAACAAAAGTTGCAATATGAGCTCTGATAAATACATGTAACAATGGTTGCTGAAGATATTAGGTTTATAATACCCAGAAATTCATACCCAAATGTCCTCAAGGACACATGGCACAGTGGATAAAGGTGTTGGTTAGGTCCAGCGACAGGACCCAAAGAGTGTGAGTTCAATACCCGGTTACTGTGATGTGTTGAACTTTTAGGGGGAAACCAGATAACGGATAACTGATGCATAAGACATGGCACGTGGAACTAGAAGAGTCTACCCCAGTGAGCGAAATAAAGGCTTCAGTTCGACATTCCACCACGGAACGTTGTAATAAATATGGCAACAAACATGAGGACAATAATCCAAATAATGTATCAGTCTTTCTTCTTTAATATTTTATCTCTTTCTCTCTCTCTCCCTCTCTCTCTCCTATCTCTTTCTCTCTCTCTCCCCGCCCTCTCTCTCTCTCTATATATATATATATAATGTAAATAATGTATTAGTCTTTTCTTTCTTTTTCTTTATATATATATATATATATATATATATATATATATATATATATATATAATATATATATATATATAATATATTTTATATATATAATATATTATATATATTTTATATATATAATATATTTTATATATATAATATATTTTATATACATAATATATTTTATATATATAATATATTAAATTATATATATTATATATATAATATATTTTATATATATCTAATATATTTAACATTTTATATATATATATATAATAATGTAAATAATGTATCAGTCTTTCGTTCTCTCTTCTTTAATTTTATTATATATATATATATATATATATATATATATATACACCTTTCGTTCTCTTAAAATAACGCCTTTTTTTACTTATTCTTTTTCTTCTTTTTTGCTGACTTTCTTTATTTCTTTCTTTCTTCTGTCTTTCTTTCTTTCTTTTTTCTTTTTTTTACATATATATATATATATATATATATATATATATATATATATATATATATATATATATATATATATCTGTGTGTGTGTGTGTGTATTTAGGCAGCATCCTCTTTTTAAACACATTGTATTAATCGCCGAAGACAACATAGTCCTGCTGAAAAAAAGAAAATCAGCAGGACTATGTTGTCTTTGGCGTTTAATACAACGTGTTTAATATATATATATATATATATATATATATATATATATATATATATATATATATATTTTTGTTCTTTTGAAATATCGCCTTTCTTTTTTTTTTTCTGTCTTTCTTTTAGTAAGATATGTTTTCTTTTTTGTCTTTCATATTTACAATTTTCTATTCTTTCTTTCTTTTAGCACGACATCTGCTTATTTTTTCTTTTAATACATACACATACACATAAACACACACATACACACACACACACACACACACACACATATATATTTCTTTTTTTTTCTTTTATATTCGCAAATTTCTGTTCTCCATTTCTCTTGTTATCACTAAAATTCCATACCTCTCCTTTATCCGGATCTCCCCGGAAATTCTATGATTTTACAAATTAACCTAAAAATCACAATTACGGATCGATCAAGGCAGAGACATAATCATTCTGTCACGAACCGATCATTATTTAAATGTTTAAGAACAAAATTCCTTCCCAGCCAATTCTCTGATTCTAGATATTATCAATATTTTCTTGTTTTTAACTGTGATTTTCTAAAAATTTCCAAACTATCTATAATAATCAAATTCAATAAAAATCGATTGTCTGCTATAAAACTTTTACAATTCTTGAAGGAATAACGAGATGCAATTGTGGATTATTATTATTATTATTATTATTATTATTATTATTATTATTATTATTGTATGGTATCATCTTGCTAGAGAGTAATTTTAAGTGCCAAAGTATCAAGTCCTTTCCGGGATCTTTAAGTAAAAAAATGCACTGTAGAGGAGTTATTTATGCACATTTAGGGACGTTTCGTTTTGATAGGGAAGGGTTTTGCAGATAATATGTGAAGTTCCGCACAAATTAATCTTTTCTGGTTCTGAGGAGATGCTGATGGTTCGAGGAATTTTTGATTTCTGGTACCTTTCTTTACCAAACCCAATAAACCTAGCACAACTGAATAATCGTAGTTTTAAGTTTCCAAATCTTTTATTTGTAGATCCTTTCAATTTGAGAGTTTTTAAATTTCTTTTTTTAATAAACATTGGAATTCTGTGGGAAAGTCATAGAAATTATTTGGCAGGTTCCTTTTTTGAAATCTTTCATGACTATGCCTGGTCTATTTGCATCAATTTTTCTGTCCTCGGGTTGTGTTTGTATCATGTATCAGGGACTTCAATACCACATTTCGAACCGATATGCCAATGATTAGAGTGTCCTAGTTTGTCTTGGCTGATAATGCATTTCTCAGCAAGGACAATTTTCTCAGTAAGGACTGGCCACCCTGATAATATGTGGTTACCAGCTTCGTTAAATTTATGGCATAAGCGGTATACAGGATTTGAGAATCCTTTGTTGATTTTAACATTGTAGCTATCAATTGGAAGACATTGGTATTATTATTATTATTATTATTATTATTATTATTATTATTATTATTATTATTTCCATTGATTTCTAGTGGTTAACAATTTCTTTCCGGGTTCCGACCAAAAACCTAAGATGAGAAATGGCATCATGGCATTTTCTACTGAGCAATTTAAAAAACGGCCCCCACGCCAAATTAAAAAAAAAAAAAAAAAGAAAGATATTTTACATAGATAAACCCCTTCGTAAGGTTTGGGCTGTATACGTGAGAACAATTTTTTTTTTGTATTTCTTTAAGGCATGGTCTACCAGGAATCCATTTAATGAGTCCATTTGAATATTTTCCAATCAATCCGAGGGCTCCAACTACAACAGGATTTTTTGATGTTCACATATTTTTGAGATTTCTATTTCAATGTCCTTGTAGAATAGCTTTTTGAAGATCTTCAAAGACACATTCAATTTACAGGTACTGCCATATCAATAAGGAGGCAATTGTTTTGTTTGTGGTCTTTGATGTCTGGGCGATTAGCTTTGATTGTTTTATCTGTGCGTGTATTGTGTAATCCCATAAAATTGTAACAGGTCCTATCTCCGTAACCGGGTCTGGGTGGTGTTCATACCAGTTTCTTTCAGTTTCCTTCCCGTAAAAGTTGCAGATTTTCCAGTGCAGATATTGACCCACTCTGTCATGCCGGGTTTTATATTCAGTGGGTGCCAATATCGTGCAACCTGATACAAGATGGTCAATTGTTTCTGGGCATTTATCACAGAATCTGCATTTTGGGGCTAACACATTATGTGTGCTTGATAATTTCTACTTAACAAGCCTTGGTCCTGTGCAGCAAGAATTAAATCTTTGGTTTCAGCTTTTAACCATGCACTACGTAACCACTGATGGGCATGGGGTTTGTCAACATCAGCTTGTTTGGTACGGGCAGAGTATTGACCGTAAAGCGGTTTAGCCTGCCATCGTTTCTATATCTGGTCAATTGCAATTTCTTTTGCTTTTTTTTTTAAAGTATTTTGCAGCTTCAGTCAGTATATTCTGCTTTACTTGTGTTTCTTCACCCATTTGAAATTCCGTTTTGTACTTATTTATTTTAATTTCCTTTGATTTCTGGCGTTTACACATTTCTTTCCGGGTCCCGCCCAGAGACCTAAGGTTAGAAATGGCATCATGACAAAAAAAAAAAAAAAAAAATTACATAGATAAAGCCCTTCGTAAAGTGTGGGCTGTTCTTGTCAGAACAATTTTTTGTATCTCCTTGAGGCATGGACTTCCAGGAATCCGTTTAATTAGTCTACTGCAATCATTTCCAACCAGTCCTAGGGCTCCAACTACAACAGGGATTGTTGATGTTCCCATATGCCACATTTTCGAGATTTCTATTTCAAGGTCCTTGTATTTTGACAGCTTTTTGAATATCTTCAAAGATACATTGCAGTCAGCAGGGACTGCCATATCAATAAGGAGGCACTTTTTTTTGTTTGTGGTCTCTAATAACAATGTCTGAGCGGTTGGTTTTGATTGTACTGTCTGTGTGTATTGTGTAGTCCCATAGAATTGTAACAGGACCTATCTCCGTAACCGGGTCTGGGTGGTGTTCATACCAGTTTCTTTCAGTTTTCTTCCCGTAGAAGTTGCAGATTTTCCAGTGCAGATATTGGCCCACTCTGTCATGCCGGGTTTTATATTCAGTGGGTGCCAATATCGTGCAACCTGATACAAGCGTGCAACCAGATACAATTATTATTATTATTTTTTCCTTGAGTTTTTGGTGTATACACATTTTATCTTCCGGGTCCCAACCTAAGATCAGAAATTGCTTGATGCCATCTTCCACTGATCATTTTTGTAACCTCCCTACAAAATCCCTAACACATATTTTACAAAGACAAAGCTTTTCGTAATATGTGTACTGTACTTTTTTTTTTAATTGGTATCACCCCAAGCAAGGCAGCAAAGCCACTAAGACACAAGGGGTCACAGGGTGTGGAACAATTAGAAACAGAAACATTGATAATTAATGAAAGGTAAGAGGAAAGAGTAATCAGGCTAACAGTAGATGGCGATAGACATTGCGTTTAAACTTTTGCAGATTAAAATTGGGTGGAAAGCATGGAGCCAGGGGGAGTTCCATAAGTGAGAAGTGCGAGACAAACTGTTGGCATAAAATTTGCGGTTACCTCTAGCCATATCAACCGTAAAATTGTGAAATCTCGACGCCATTCTGGTACTGCGCTTAAATTTAAAAAGTCTGGGTAACCATAGCGAAGAACCCATCCGAACAATTACCATGGAAGTATTTAAAGGAAAGACATAGAGAGGCAGCCTTTCGGCGGTGGGAAAGTAACTGAAGCCGAGCTGCCAGATCAGGACCGATAATATTGCTGATTCTTCTTTGGATCTTATCAAGGAGCTCAAGGTAAATAGCAAGGGCACCGGGCCATATGTGGCAGCAATGTTCTAAGCATGGACGAATGGTAGACATAAATATATAATATAGATGCCGGAGAGAAAATTAACAGCTGACCTAGCAATGAATTCAATATAGTCTTTCCAATTCATGTCAGAAAAGGTAAAGGAAGGCAACCATAAGACGGTGAGAAAGTGACTGAAGCCGATCCGCTAGATCAGGACTAATAATATTGCTGATTCTTCTTTGGATCTTATCAAGGAACTCAAGGGGGTACAGGTTCCATATGTGGCAGCAATATTCTAAGCATGGATGAATGGTAGACATACATATATAATATAGATGCCGGAGAGAAAATTAACAGCTGACCTAGCAATTAATTCAATATAGTCTTTCCAATTCATGTCAGAAAAGACAAAGGGAGACAACCATAAGACGGTGAGAAAATAACTGAAGCCAAGCCGCCAGATCAGGACCAATAATATTCTGATTCTTCTTTGGATCTTATCAAGGAGCTCAAGGTAAATAGCAGGCGCACTGGGCCATATATAACAGCAATATTCTAAGCATGGACGATTGGTAGACTCATAGATATGTAAGATAGATTCTGGAAAGAAAAATACCTAGCATAATACAGTGAACCAACTTTCTTAGCATCTCTACTAGCAATGGATTCGTTTGCCCAAGAAGATGCAACGAGTCATTTTCCTGGGGGTTAGCTTCAGCCATGCTGATGGAAATCAATGAGGAGTCTCTCCAATGATCAATGGAGAGATGTTTAATATTGGGGGCGTTAAAATTAACAAGCCATCTTTTACTCCAGTTAACCACAAATTTGAGGTCTTTTTGGACATTAGTTGCCATTAAGACATTGTCGGACTGATCAGCCTTACCATCGAGGCAGGAGGAAATTGTTGTGTCATCAGAGTAGATACCAAAATGAAAGCTGATGTCATCGGGGAGGTCATTAATGAACATTAAAAACAAAGTAGGACGAATGATGGAAGCCTGAGATCCACCCGCATTAGTACGAAAGGATCTAGACGAGTGGCCATTTAGGATGACTCTCATTTCACGGTTTGATAAGAAAAATTGGGTCAGTTCTAAAAAAGTGGTTAGAGGTGATAGTAGAAAGCATGGAAAGGGTTATCTGCATATCACTTAACAGAGACTCAGTTTTAAGTGGGGAATTAGGCAGCTATAATCCAGAGTTAAGAACCAAGTTTAAGAATTTACGAGCAAAGTATTCAGCTTTATCAGCAGAAGATATTAACACCTCAAATTGACTAAAGAGGGACGGAATAGAACTTTACTCTTATTTAATATTCTATTACAAAGCCACCAGAAATCACGAGAAGCAAAGATGTTAGTACTGCGGTGCCTTATTCTCGAGGACTCGTTTATATTTATTACGAGCAGCAAGGAATAGGTGTTTGTTGTGACAGGAGCTGTCACGCTGATATAACCGGAAATAGTGGTTTCTGTGTGCTATAGCGGGAGAGCATGCTGCTGTGAACCATCGAGAGGATTGAGGTTTCACCTGTTATTTCGGAGAAGGGATCGATGCGTCCATGCCGGCTTTGAGCCAAGAAGAAACCTCAATTGGAAGGTTAAAGATGTCGGTCCAGGTGGGAGCGGGTATCGTCACGAAGAATGAGTCCCAATCAGCATGCTGGTAACAAAAAGAGCCCGTATAAGTAGGAGGTGCCTGCTTAATAGATGGTTGGAAGGAAATATCAATAGATATCACAGAGTGGTCCGAGTTTCCAAGAGGGCTTGCTGCGAAATTCGGCAGGACCGAAAAGAAGGGGTAAGAAATAAAACAAACCTTTTGACCGGTTTTGCTAGGGAGACGAATAAGTAATCCGGCAACATGAGTACCTTTAGAATGATTCAGCCATGTGTCGTGGTGAGCATTAAAGTCACCGATGACAAAGGTGTTCGCAGATGGGTGGAGGGAAAGTACCTTTTTCTATACTGTCAGTAATTATGTCTAATATTCTGCAGTTCTTGGAAATGGGGGATCGATAAAGGAAAAAGAGATTGTGAACACTCTAATAACGAAAGACGGAAGCACCTGAAAGAGTTGTTTGAAGCCTCGAGAGACAATTCCTTGGCCATTGGAAGATTATCCCGGATGTAAACACCAAGACCACGCATGTGAATGCTGGAATCTTTTTGGCAAAGGGGAAGATAGCCTGGAAACAAAGAATTCATTGGTAGTAATGGAAGAATTTAAATTGGTTTTACAAAGGGCAAAGGTATCTGGCGACTATTCCAATAGAAAGAAGAAGCCACAGAAGTTGGAACAGATACCACGAATATTGGAGAAAGAAACGTTGATGATGATGGGGGGGGTGTTGTTAAACTGATTTGCTTGTATATCTTTTTGTTGTTTGTTTTATGAGATTTGTTTTGAGGAGAAAGAGAAAAGAAGTTCATAATTATCACTATCTGCCGTCCTTGACAATATAAACTAGCCAAAGCATGACTGAGAACTTAATTGTTGTGATGAGATAACCCAACTTCCCCATTGACTATAATGGACGGTCTGGTGGCCGAAAAAATACGACCACAGGAAACAGTAAGGAGAGCGACAAAAAGAAGGTCTTCGTTTACTAACACCATTGCGGTTAGCTTACTCCCGACTCTGTCTCTGTATTTTGACATACCTACATCCGATTATAAAATTATTATTGAAAACCACACTCGGGTTTACTTTGTTTATTATATCTTGTACGAGATATAACATTAATTTAAGACATAGTCTATCAGAAATCCGTTCAATGAGTCTTCCAATCAATCCGAGGGCTCCAACTACAAATAAAATCATTAATATCCTTATTGTCCTCATTTTTAAGATTTCCACTTCAAGATGCTTGGATTTTCATAGATTTTTTAAAACATCTTTAAAGATACAGTACAATCTGCAATCACTGCCATGTCAGTAGAAAAGCACATTCTGTTCTTGTGGTCTTTATTATTATTATTATTTTTATTATTCATTATTATTATGATTATTATTCATTATTTATTATTATTAATTGTTATTTATTTATTTATTATTATTTATTATTATTATTTATTACTATTATTATTTATTATTTATTGTTATTTATTATTATAATTATTTATTATTTATTATTTATTGTTATTTATTATTATAATTATTTATTATTTATTATTTATTGTTATTTATTATTATAATTATTTATTATTATTATTTATTATTAATGCTTATTATTATTTTATTTAATATTATTATTTATTATTATTATTTATTACTATTATTATTTATTATTTATTGTTATTATTTATTATTATAATTATTTATTATTTATTATTTATTGTTATTTATTATTATAATTATTTATTATTATTATTATTTATCATTATTATCTATTATTATTATCGTTATTTTTATTATTATTTATTATTTATTGCTGATATTTATAATTATTATTAATCATTATTATTATTATTTATTGTTTATTTTTATTATTATTTATTATTACTATTATTATTTATTATTTATTGTTATTTATTATTATAATTATTTATTATTATTATTTATTATTAATGCTTATTATTATTTTATTTATTATTATTATTTATTAATATTATTTATTATTTATTATGAATTATTATTTATTATTATTATTATTTATCATTATTATCATTATTATCTATTATTATTATCGTTATTTTTTTATTATTTATTATTTATTGCTGATATTTATAATTATTAATCATTATTATTATTATTTATTGTTTATTTTTATTATTATTTATTATTACTATTATTATTTATTTATTATTATTTATTATCATTACTATTTATTATTATTATTTATTATTATTATTTATTATCATAATTATTCATTGTTATTTATTATTATTATTTTTATTATTAATGATTATTATTATTTTATTTATTATTATTTATTGTTATTATTAATATTATTATTTATTATTTATTATATTATGTATTATGACTTATTACTTATTATTTTTTTATCATTATTATAATCGTTATTTATTATTTATTATTATTTATTATTATTATTATTAATCATTATTATTTTTATTTATTTTTTTTTTTATTTATTATTATTATTATTATTATTTACTATTATTATTTGTTGTTATTATTTTTATTATTAATCATTATTTATTATTATTATTATTATTATCATTTTACTATTTATTATTATTATTTATTAAAAATTATTAATTATTATTTATTATTATTACTTAATATTATTTATTAATATTATGTTAAAAAAAATTAATTTTCCGAGCTTCCCTCTGTCAATGATAGTATTCTCAAGCAAAATAAATGTTCAAAAATGTCGTCTTGCAAATTTGGTTTAAAGCAATAAAACTAATTATGCTTTCATTCCACCCCCGCAAATATCCGATGTCTGCGAGACCATTTTAAGGAATGGCAGTTATCTGCTTCTGACAAACATAAGAAGCCCTTTTACACTTTGCAGATGCTAAAATAACCTGTAAGAACGAGATCAAAATGTTTATTTCTTAATTTATTTTAAGGAGAGACTATTAAAGCAAATTTCATTCCAATAAGAGAAAGAAAAACATTTTAATAGAGAATAAAGATTATTGAATCTTGATTTATTTATTTCTGTAGGATTCAGTTCCTTTCTCCTTTTCTTCTTTCTTTCTTTTTTTCTTTTGTTTCCTTCCTTCCTTCTTTCCTTCCTTCCTTCCTTTTTATTAAAAATTCACTTTTTTCTTTTTTCTTTTTCTATTACTCTTTTGATGCTCTTTCTTTTTCCGTTTTTAATCTGTCGTTTCTTTCTTTCTCTCTTTCTTTTAGCAACGATATTTCTTTCTTTTAATATATCCCTTTTCTTTCCTTCTTTCTTTCTTTCGTAGCTTTTTTCCTTCCTTAAAATTCACTTCTTTTTATTTTCGCTTCTTTCTATTCGTCTTTTTTGGCGTTTTCTTTTTTCCTTTATTTAATCTATCGTTTCTTTCTTTCTTTCTTTCTTTCGTTGCTTTTTTCCTTCCTTAAAATTCACTTCTTTTTATTTTCGCTTCTTTCTATTCGTCATTTTTGGCATTTTCTTTCTTCCTTTATTTAATCTATCGTTTCTTTCTTTCTTTCTGTCTGTCTTTCTTTCTTTCTTTCATTCTTTCTTTCCTTCTTTCTTTCTTTCGTAGCTTTTTTCCTTCCTTAAAATTCACTTCTTTTTATTTTCGCTTCTTTCTATTCGTCTTTTTTGGCATTTTCTTTTTTCCTTTATTTAATCTATCGTTTCTTTCTTTCTGTCTGTCTTTCTTTCTTTCTTTCTTTCATTCTTTCTTTCTTTCTTTCTTTCGTTGCTTTTTTCCTTCCTTAAAATTCACTTCTTTTTATTTTCGCTTCTTTCTATTCGTCTTTTTTGGCATTTTCTTTTTTCCTTTATTTAATCTATCGTTTCTTTCTTTCTTTCTTTCTTTCAACTATTCACACCGTATCATTTATATTCCTTCAATGGCTCCAATTATTTTCTTAATCAACTTGCACGCAACCTCACCTATCTCCTTATCCTGCTCATATATTATCAATAAGTTAATGTTCTTTAGAACTGAGTGTATAATGATGCCCCATTGACCCCTGTCTTCATTTTAGAACAATTTATAACCTAACCTTCTCTCTCGCTCAGGTTTTTATATAAAATATTTAAATTGTTTTATATTTCTTTTCAGGGGTGAAGCGAAGTCGAAAAAAAGAATTAGTCGTATCTTTGATTGATTCATTTTTTACGTTTTATCACCCCTTCACAGGAAATGTAAAGCCAGGAAATATTTTTAGAGTGTAAGAATTCATTCTGAGATAATAAGGATTTAAGTTTTACTAATTAACCTATAGCTGGGGAGAAAAGGTGGATTCATACCTAAACAGATGAACAAGAAGCATAGAATTTACGGTTGCATCTAGCTGTTTCAATTGTAAACAGGTGGATGCAGCCGTAAATTCTATGCCAGCGGTTTCTTTTCTTGCACTTCTCACTTGTGAAACGCTCTACTGACTTCTTGCTTTCTAGTGAAGTTTGATCTTTAAAAATTTAAATACAATGTCAATCGTTATCTTCTGTCCTCTTAGATTCTGTGCTTTTTTTTCTTTCTCCTTAATAACGTTTTTCTTATTCTTTCACACTCATTAACCCCCTACATGTTAGTGGGTCTGTTGGTGAAATGATTAAAAAAATGTTATCTACTGTTTTAAAAGCAATAGATGCTTTCACATACGATCTTCCTTAATGGGGAATTGCCAATCGTTCAAAGTTATGAAAACGTTACTTTCAACGAAAGTTTACAAAATTGCCGACAATTTAGTATTGCGTTTGAATGCATAAAATTTAGAGGAAAGTTCATCAGAACATTTACCATGAAAGTAATTACAGAAAAGGCATAATGAAGGTACATTATGGTAGTGGGAAAGTGACTGAAGCCGAGATGCCAGGTCAGGACAAATAACATTGCAGTTTCCTCTTTGCATTTTACCAAGGACCCCTAAATATATACGTTGTAGAGTGGTTTCACAGTGGAATCTTGTATTTGTACTAAGTCGGTCCTAAAATAGGTTCGACGTACAAAACGTTAGGAACTTGATATAATAGGTAATAACACAGAGAAATCTAGTTGAGGTGGCTGATACTTTAATATCCGACTAACGGTCGTCCGGCATCGACTGACAGCGACTTCACTGAGCGACTTCACTGAGCGACTCCCTCAGCGACTTTAGCGACTCCTACTTATTATAGGTGGGAGAGTCTATTAACTATAGAATAGGTGTGTGTTCCACTGTAACAATATAACAGGAGCACCAGGCCATATAATTCATAATAATATTTTCACTAAAGAAGAAATGTATTTTTTTTTATTCGCAAATGAATAAATTAGAAATAAGTCACACACAGCGTAATCACACGTAATCATTGATAATATTAGACCAAGGCTTCAACATTTTAATTACATAAAATTCTTTGGTAAACTTGAAACTTCGTACCTGAAAAAAAAACCCGAGAGTTCAAAAAGACGGTTTTCCCTTGCTATTATTTTAACTATCTTTACTCCCCGGTAATGCTTATTATTTTAAAAAAGCGATGGTTAACATAGTAATAAAATCTAAACATATGAAAGTGAATTTATACATTTTCTTTGTTCTTGAGAATCGACAAACAAAAATAATAAATTCTCTTTATTGATTACATTGTTTATTTATACTATTCATTTGATTGTTTATTGGAATGTCTGGAAAAATATCGGCCAATTGTCAACTGATTCGAACTTTATAAAATGGTAAAAAAAGGATTTCTTTAGAGTTGGTTCATATATTTAAACAATTTAGTAAATGTTTATAAATTTCTGAATAAAAATTGTTTTCATATTTCTGTATAAATTGGTAAATGATAAATATTGTATTGTATTAGTTTTAATTGTATTCGCTTTTAGAATGCCGTAAATATAAAACTATGCTTGTAAATAAACAATCTAATGAATAAATAATGTTTAATATTTTTGTTATAAAATTTCAAGAATAAAAAATGTGTAAATTCACTTTCATCATATGATTAGGTTTTATTTCAATTTTCATCATCGTTTTTAAAACAATAAACATTGACAAGGAGTGAAGGTAGTTAAAATAATAATTGTATCTAGAGAAAAACCGTCTTTTTGACTTTCCAATTTTTTTTGTGAGAAACATATTTTTTCTCCAAAAAGAAAAAAAACAACTCCCCCCATTTCTAAAGTATCTGCTTAAGCATGTTGTTTTCTGTTGTGAAAATTGCCTGAGATGCCTACTACGAAAAATGCGGACGTTTCAAGACACAAAACGAAATGAATTTATTGAACCAAAGTATCTATAAACAACAAACAAAATGCCGACATTTTCTTTGTTTGTAGATACTTTGTTTCAATAAATTCATTTCGTTTTTTGCCTTGAAAAGTCCACATTGGATGAAACACGTCGGCTAAAACAACAGTTTTCCTATTGTCTTTTACCTTAATAAATATTTTCTGTCTATATTTCTGAGATGAGGTATTGTAACTATTTATGCTATCTCCATTTTTTGGACTGTTCTCCTAAACTTTATTTTACAATATTTATAAGAAAAATACATGCTCCATAAATTTAAAAGATTTTGGCTAATAAATATAAATCCCAATTTTTACATATGCATTTTAAGGAGGAAAAATATTGTTCATTACTTTCTGGAGTGAGCCTTCAAATTTTCGTAGCAGACGATAAACTGTTGTTTGAAAATTTAAAGACTACCGCGCGCTTCATATAACGTCGCTGATTGGTTAATATATACAAATATAGATATTCAAATCTGGAGCCTCTAAAATTCACAAAATTCAATCAAATATCCTGTGAGCTGGCATTAGTATAGAAATAGGTGACATCACTAAAATCCATTGTATTTTTCTATAATTATTTAACGGTGTTTCACATACCCATTTTTTTAAAAGGTAAAATTAATATCAACCGATCTAGATTTATTTCACTTTTACAAAAAGAAAACAAAAACAAAAATAAATCCAGAGATGTTAACTCGAATGCAATAAAACTAAAATAACGTTCAGGGTAATAAAGAATAATGTCGAATTAAAATAAATCCATTAAAAAAAAAAACTCTTTGATTCTCTAAAAAGGATTAGCAGCTACACATAAAATCGAGTAGATTTATATTTCATCTTTGCTAAAATCCTCCCCTATGAATTCGGGCTTATTTTGGAGAATGGTTTCGATTTTTGCTCCAAGAATCGAAACCATTCTCCAAAATGATTTCGATCTCAGCAAAAGCTTTGCCGTGTCTGGTTTCGCAAGAGACGACGTAATAAATGAAACCCTGTGGATATGGATTCAAGGTGAATAATCCATCAACGGATAATCATTACAAATACGATATTTTCATATTAGTTTGAAATCTGCGTCATTGGGTGTCAGTTCTTATTTGAACCGAGTGAATCTGACATTGTAAAAATCGATCGAATTTGAGCACTTCGATCTTTTTTAAATCGTGAGTCGTAACGACTCTATACGCTGACGTCTCAATCAATATTTTAATCTCAACTGATTGATTATAATTTGAAGTTGAATTCAGCTTTATTTTCGAGGTCAAATTTACATTGCGAATTTCAGGCCCAAACTGAAATTAATACATTATTATTTTAAGGTTTTAATTTTAAGATGCTTATCAGCGCAGAAAGTTGAATCGGCGATCAAATTTCAATTACTGGCACAGTCTGTTGCATTCACTTTCGCATAAACCCTTTTTTATTTAGAAAATAGATGAATCTAGCTTTTCCCTTTTGGTGGGGGTGAATAGTAGTTTAGCCTTGGATAGCAACCAGTCAAGGAGAAAGAACAATTTGAATTCAAAACCCTGGATAAGAGAAATGCGAAGCATTTCCCTATCTTTCCAAAGAACTATTTATTCCCGTCACTAGTATATTTGAACAGTCGGATAAGATCAAATTGGCAGCTGATTTCAAAAATGACCTAAAATCTGTAGTTAAACGAGGCAAGGAGTAACTTGTTAATTTTAACGCCCCCCCCCAAAAAAAAAACTGCTCTCTTTTAATCGTCTGCGAGAACCCTTTTTGTTTTACGTCAACATGGCTAACCTCCAGGAGGGTGATATCATGCACCTTATCAAACTAATGTTTTCAGCTGACATGAAGTGGAAAGATTATATTTAATCCATTGTTAGGCCTGCTGCTAAGAAATTTGATTCACTGTCGTCGGGATAGACAATTTTTTGTCGCCAGAATCTATCTTACAAAATATCGGATGCTCCTGTTATATATTTAGAGACCCTTGAATAACCTGCAATATCATTGGTCCTGACCTGGCATCTTGGATTCCGTAACTTCCCCACCGTCGTAACATAGCTTCCTTGTAACCTTCCTATAAATATTTTCATGGTAATTATTTTGAAGAACTTTCATCTATTGTATACTATCAGCATGGCCCGGCGTTGCCCGTGCTTGATTCAAAAATCTTACGACTCATACAGCAATCGCTATCACTTGACGTAAAATATTTTTGCCCTTCCTTGCCTTTAAAGGAGTGCCCTTTGCCGTGCTGATGTTGCTACATGCCTTACTTCTTGCCTATCACACACTGCGAATTTTTTCTAAGCTCTATACTAAACATTAAATCTGTTACGAAAAAAGAACAAAACAAAATGAACACAAAACGATCAGCTTTAAAAAAGGACTCGTAACTGGAAAAACCGAATGAAAAAAGAATGTTAACAACAAATACTTTTTCACACTTAACCAAGTTCTGCGGAATTAGAATCAACGTTGAGTTTAAGCAAGCGAATGAGCCAATTGGAGTAAAGTGCCATGCAGATTTAAATTTTTCCCACTTGTGA
The DNA here is from genome assembly GCA_903632075.3 of Acanthosepion pharaonis. Classification (NCBI taxonomy): domain Eukaryota; kingdom Metazoa; phylum Mollusca; class Cephalopoda; order Sepiida; family Sepiidae; genus Acanthosepion; species Acanthosepion pharaonis. Next base: position 749,248 of record CAHIKZ030001055.1, read on the forward strand.
CGAATGCAGCTATCGATATTTTTTGCATGCTAGCATGCTAGTTAACATTCGTGTCAGTCAGCTGTTGGCTCTCACGTTGGCCAATAGAATCTTCCTGTCTATTTGTGGCGGCCAGCTATAGGCTCTCACTCTGGCCGGTAGAAAATGGCCGCAAACTACATGAAAACTGCCGTAGAAGCATGAAAAAATCGATTATTTCCACTATCGATGGGAGTTGGGAAATGCAAAATCGGTCTTGGCCTTTCCGCTAACTTGGAGCATGTGCATGTAAATTTTGGTGCAAATCCGTCGAAAATTGCGGCCGTGCATTCGTTACACACACACATCCTGCCTTTTATAGATAGAGATATACGGTTTAGTTAGAACTTCATAGAGACTCTGAGGTATTATGTTGGCTGTAATGATGGGAAAGAATGTAGTGTTTTGATGCAAGAAATACTCTGACTATCTAAGTGTAAATATAAGACAGTAGAAGAGCAGGCTTTCCCATCCCTACTTTTGACTATGTGCTGCATTTTTGTATATTGCAAAAATAAATTTCACTTTCGTCTATGTTATCTAGTATTTATGAATTTAAGCGCAGTAGTAGAGTGGAGAGCCGAGTTCGAATTTCAGTCGAGTTCATCACATTCACTTACTCCTAAGTACCCTTGGGAAAGGTAGAAATCTGTTGTGGTCTTGTTAAGGCCAGATTAAACACATATATTAACAGAAAACAGTAATACAAATATATACAATGTTCGGTCCGACTGTCAGAGCTTACTGCTGGAAACTTCCCTCTGCAAAAGGCAGTACCTGCTCCTATCTATAGCTGGGAGAGTTCATGTGGGCGTGGGTAAATTGCTATAACAAAATCCATCTCTCCTTCTTCAAGCTATAGATTGAATATCAGGACAACCTGGGTCCTATAGCCTTTGGTGGAAACCAGTCTACCACAGAAAGAAACGTCCACCTACTGCGGAAATTTTTTTCGCGTAGTCAGTCATGAATTGAAAAAGATATGATAGCCCAAGCGGAAGTTAACTGACTGCCTAGTTTGCCGACAAGGTCTCATCATTTTACAATTGAAAATTTTCTAACCAGAATGTATTTTGTATCTTTATCAGTCTATGTATCTGGAGATTCTAGAAAAAATTCAAAGAAGAATCTACAATGTTATCGGTCCCCACCTGGTATCCCGGTTTTAGTATTTTTTCCATCCGTAATATAGCTACTCTGTGCCTTTTAACATGAAAGTATTTATAGGAAAACACAAGGAAGATACGTTACGGCAGTGGTAAAAATGAAAGAAACCAAAATGCCAGGTAAGGACCAATAATATTGTAGATTCCTCTTTGGATTTCATCAAGAATCACTAAATATATAACAAGAGGACTAAACAAGATGTGGCAGCAATATCGAATATATGGGAAAATGATAGACTTATAAATATGTAAGATAGATTCTGGAGAGGAAAATGTCTAGCACGAGATAGTAAACCAATTTTCTTAACTACAGATTTAGTCATTGGTTCAATATAATGTTTCCTCTTCATATCAGCGTAAAACGTTAGCCCAAGAAGGCACAGTGAGTCACTCCCCTGGAGAGGAGCATTAACCATGCTAATAACAGTTAAATAACTGATAATTCTTTCTCTACTAATATTCAACATAATTTTTCATTTAATAATAAAATTGGAATATTATATTGCAGTTAATCGTTTTTAAAGATTTTTTTTTGTTGCAATCGGGTAGATATGCTTTTCAATGTCCAATAAGGAATGAAAGTGTAATCTTTCACTGGCGTGTTTTTGTTGGCTGCATTATGCATAAAAAGAACGACTAATATCTTACGTTATATGAAAGCAGCCATTTTGGCGCTTAGCAGACAATTGCCGTTTTGTGTTATTGCATCATTTGACAAATGACTGTTAGAAATTTGTTCAAGGACTCCTTGAAACACTAAACAGATGACTGCAGATGGCGACTAAAAGGGACAATAATGAAAAAAAAAGCAATATATAACAGAGAAAGAAAGAAAAAAAGAAAAAAAGAAAGAAAGAAAGAGCGGGAAATGTGCAGAAAGATGAGAAAAATAAAAGAAAGAAAGAAAGAAAGAAAGAAAGAAAGAAAGAAAGAAAGAGAGGGAAATGTGCAGAAAGATGAGATAACAAGAAGAAAGAAAGAAAGAAAAAAGAAGAGAAAAAAGAGGAAAGGAAGAAAGAAAGAAAGAATCAAATGAGGATGAAAAGAAAAAAGAGAAGAAGAAAAAGAAAAGGAGGGAAACTAAAAATTAAGTTTAAAGTAATAAAAAATATATCGTATTAATAAATAAAATTCCATTAATTCTTTATAAATTGCTTCGTTTACTCAGCAATTATGATTTTCGAAGAAATCTGAATTAGTAAAATGTGTTTAAAAGGCAGACAAAACGTTTACCAAAACAGAAAACGTCAGTCTGTTTAAAGACAAGTGCATACTTGTAAAAAAGTACCAAAAACTGATGAGTTGTGAATCTGCAAAACTCGAAGAGAGAAAATAAGTCATGTTAACTTTTACTATCTATCTATCTATCTATCTATCTATCTATCTATCTATCTATCTATCTATCTATCATACACTGTTCCTATCTGTCTCTCTCAGTTTATTTATATCTATCTATCTATATCTATCTATCTATCTATCTATCTATCTATCTATCTATCTATCTCAGTCTATTCATTTCTATGTGTGTATGTATGTATACATGCATCTATCTATCTATTATATGAGCTATACCTTTGTAAATAAAGTTATCTAGATGGTAACGGTAAAATACATAACACTTGATAATCACTACGACACATCATTTAACTGACCCTCAAACCTGTTTATTAGTTATCAGTATTCCTCGATGTTTATTATTCTTCCATATCAAATATAGTATCACATCTACTCATTATTTTCTCTATACCCTTTAAAACTACACAACCAAACCACGGTATACACAACCAAACCACGGTATACACAAGCAAACCATGATATGCACAAACAAACCACGGTATACACAAGCAAACCACGGTATGCACAAACAAACCACGGTATGCACAACCAAACCACGGTATGCACAAACAAACCACGGTATACACAACCAAACCACAGTATGCACAAACAAACCACGGTATACACAACCAAATCACGCTATACACAAACGAAACCACGGTATACACAACCAAATCACGGTATACACAAACAAACCCCGTTATACACAAACGAATCACGGTATACACAACCAAACCACGGTATACACAAACAAACCACGGTATACACAAACAAATCACGTTATACACAAACAAACCACGGTATAGCCTCACTTTTTTTAATCATTTCACCCCAAACAAGGCGTTATTGCCACTAAGACGCAAAGCGTTGTTTGGTTTGCTTTGTTTTACGGCATATCAACCTCAATGGGTTACTTAAAATTTTTATTGCTGTTAATATGTTTTTCTTCAAAAATCTATTTCTGGGAATATTTTTCCTTGAAGAAATCTATCGTTGGTCATATTTTTTTTTCAAAGAATGTATAACTGTTTGTATTGCTGGTATTTTTTTTTTTTTAAGTATTCCTGATAATAATTTTTTCCTTCAAAAATTATTGCTGGTAATATTTTTTTTATTACAAAGTATTTCTGGTATTAAAACCTATTTTTATACATGTTTGAGTGTTAACTATTTGCCCATAGCTGGGACCCTAACAGGTGCTACCACCCCGGGTCAAAGTGGACCTGGGAACACCAGCAATTAAGAGCTGGTTCCATGCTCCTCAAAACCTCCTGATGAAAGGCCAGGACGCGGATGTTGTTTATCGTCATACTCAGGACGCGGACATAGTTTATCGTCTTACCCAGGACACGGGTGTAGTTTATCGTCTTACCCATGATGCGGGCGTAGTTTATCGTCTTACATAGGGCGCGGACGTAGTTTATCGTCTTACCTAGGACGCGGTCGTAGTTTATCGTCTTAGCCAGCAAAGTGTTGTTAAGAATGACAGAGAATGAGAAGACTTTATGAGAATGAACCGGAAATCCAATCTTAAACAGGGGACAAGGGATAAACCTCTACTCCTTTTCAAAAGACACTGAATAATTGTGAACCGGGCGTTAGGAAGATCTATTTACGACTCAATTATATCATGTTTAATATAAAAAAATTATTCAAAAACGATAAAACCATCGATATATTCTGTAACTCTGTCTATAAACAAAATTAGATTCCACTGCCATCCATCAAATCTAATATTCTCAGAAAATTACTACACGCCTGCACAACTAAATCCTTTTCTATGACCGTAATGGTAATATTTGTACTCAAAATAACGGCGCTAATATGCGAAATGCACTTGGACCATGCTTCTCTCATTACTAAACGTCTCGGTAAGTAATTGAGAAGTTAGAAAACGTAAAAGCTTAATCGTTGTATTTTGTTAGTCATCTTTCATAAAGCTTTTATTAATAGCTCTGTATTTATGCGTCTCGGGTTTAATACTGGAGATCAAGAGACTCAAAGTTTAACTCATCGATGAGAACAAATCATGAATTGTTTATTAGCTCAATTGAAAAACATAAGTCCAGCCATATTCGTCGTAGAAATGTCAAAGTCGTGAGAATTACTTAACAACTTAGAAATGACAAAGAAGCCAATCGGTACGCGTAGAATATGGAAAAGTCCACGAATTAAAAGGCCGATGATAAAATTCTTAACAGATAAAGGCGAATTGTGAAGGAGACTATTGCCACGGGATGTTTTCCCCACAAGAGGATTCCAGACGGAATTCAACTTTTAGGAACAATGAATAACGGTTCAAGAGAGCATCAGAATCTACAACATATATATATATATATATATATATATATATATAAATTTCCAGGAGGATAGAATCCAAGTAGAGCTCAGTGTCCAGGACAGAGCAAGAATATAATATATTTTAATATAAAAGGCTCAAACCCTAATATTCCATGGTTATAATTTATTATATTGGAATCATAATCACGATCCAATTCATCAGATCTACAAATTCAAAAAGAAATTGGAAAATATAACTCCGGGTATAAAAAACAAAATTTCAGTGAGAGTGTATGTGCTGGAGTGGGAAATAAGTGTGAGAGGAAATTTATGAATATTAGTGTTTGAACCTTTTTTATATATATATATATATATATATATATATATATATATATATATATATATATATATTGAAAAAATGACATGAAAAGTTTTCTTGGTATATAAAATGTTATAATATACACACACACACACACATATATATATATATATATATATATATATATATATATATATATATATATATTTCATTGAAAACGACAGACAAGGTGCTTTTATTTAGCTTTTTATACAATTTCTTATACTATCTAATAATTTTTTCTTTTCGGATGATAAATTATATAAAAACTGTCTGAATGTTCTTTTTATCCGAGCGCTTTCGGCTATACATTTAGCCATTTTCAAGGATTAAATATTTTAACTGTTAAACAAAAGATAGTTTGTTGTATGTATGTTTTATAAAATGTTTTCATTTTTCAAAACACAGTCAAGATATTGTGTCCATGTTCAAAGTTAATATTATTAAGTTTTTTTTTTTTTTTTTGTTTTTATTAATAAGGCTTCCATTATTTTTAGCCTTTTTTGCATGTAGATGATGCTATTATATTAGTGTCGTCAACAAATAGTGTGTGGTAGGTCTCCATGAATATTTAAATGAGATCTAATTGAGCTATTGTCAGATAGGTGTAGAGTGAGTCTGCTCAATTAGATCTCATTTAAATATGTCGTATTGAATGAAATGTGCATGACAGAAGGATTACTGCCTAAATACAACCCCCCATATATATATATATATATATATATATATATATATATATATATATATATATATATATAAAGAAATATGAATAAATGAAATGACTCATATTTAACGCATATGTAAACACAGCTTGACACATTCGGTCATAATTAAACTATCGTTGATATCCAAGTCAAACTTATTCGGAGCGCGCCGCCCGTTATTAACGGTTCATACGAGGCCGCTGCCCGTCTACTTAAACGATTGGCTATTCAGATTATCTATAAACCAACGTGAACTAACAGACAGCATATGCGAACCAAAGGTAAACCGACTGAGAAGAACAATATCAGGATTTGTTTATAAGATCAACTGCAAAAACTGTCCAGCCATATCCGTTGTAGAAACATCAAAACTCTTGAAACGAAGGATACATAAACGTCAGAGCAGTAAGACGTGACGAGACGCGCCCATCACTTCAAAGAAACAAGGGTGTTATATATAATGCACCATTTATAAGAGATTTCGCCATTAATTACATTAACTTTACAGATTAATGTAATTAATGGCGAAATCTCTTCGCTAACAAATTTAATAGAACATTAACTTACTAACCATTCGTTGAATGACGCGATCTTTATGTTTAAAATTGTAAGATGGATTTGATGTTATTTCGCCCTACACAACATGTATTTTCGTCTTGGAGTTACCTGAAATGAAAAATATTAAAGCCTGATGGCTAAAATATGATGATTTTCGAAAGTACTCGTACTGGAAGAAAAGGAATTCGAATTTGGAATAACATATGAGGTGTGGAACTTTGTAATTGCAGAAGAAAACATAATTGTCCCTTAACTGGGGTATGCAGCACTGAAGGGGCAGTGTATTGTGCTGGGGTAGAAAATGAAAATGGCAGTGCAAAAACATACATTGGTTTGACTGAGGGCCAATTTTAAAAGAGGTGGTATAATCATTTAGAATACCAGAATGCAGGTTCAGTACAAGGCTAGCAAATTTTTATTGGAGTTTTAGAGAAAAAAATGAAAGAAAAAAAAGTAGATGCTAGTAAAGTGAATAGCAACTCCTTTAACATACAAGGGAGGTTCCAAGTTGTTGAAGGAGAGGTCCAAAATTATGGCAAAATGTTGACTTTAGGAAAATATATATAATGTGGATTTTTAAAATATATATTATACTTTATTTTCCATATTTTAGCTACACGAGTTTCCGGTCTTCATCAGGCAAAGAGTAGTTATTTCCACATGTTATTAACAGGAATTCATTTTTCTTATGTTTTCGATGTCTAACCCTTGTCTTTTGTTTGTAGTAGGAACCCAAATGTTTTTTTCTGCTTAAGGGGTAAGAAAACAATTAGGATTGCTCAGAGAAAGGGCTAAGGAAGGAGGTCTTCGTTCTTATCTTTTTATGACCCTTGTAACTTAGACCTAGCTCCATTTTTGTGTATCCTGTGTGCGTGTGTGTTTTTGCTAGTATGTGCATGCATATTCTTTCTCTCTATATATACTGTCTTATTAGTACACACACACGCACACACACACACACACACACACATATATATATATATATATACTCTTCCTATGTTGTGTTCTTGTGAGTAGCCTATTGTGTTTGCTTTTGCCAGTATGTGTATATATATTCGTTCTCCATAGATACTTGTGTGTGTGTATGTGTGGTCCCACCGATACGAGTAAACAACTAACAAAAGATCTCAATACAACCGTAGAGCAGACCTAGATAAACCTAGTGAGCCAGACAAACCTATCTAGGTTTCACCTAAACGGATCGTCAGGAAAGCTGGCCCTGACGATCCGCTTAGGTGAAACCTGGGGTAGGTTTGTCTGGCTCATTAGGTTTATATATATATATATATATATATATATATATATATGCCTTAAAGTGGCGTAAGAGTTAGAGCCCTCCCTTCACTTGAATGCCGGTGGCTTGTCTTCTCGTATATTGCCAATAAATTACTTCATTCACTTTTTTTTATTATGTCTAATCAACGATTTCGCAGTTTCATGTGGATGTAAATAGCATCGTTTTATTTCGAGAAACGAAATGTCAAAACGCCATAAAAGAATCAAGATAAAACGAAAGAGACTGACTTTTTGTTGATTTCATTTTCGACGACCGATTTTGACTCGACAGAAAGATTTCACTTGAACCGCCATCATATTTTTCTTTATTTGTCAATATATCGCGGTGTTAATCAACCATGGCCGTCAGATTTTATTAGAGGGCTCCTGATTCATATTTCCGGAACGATGCGTGGGTTTCAATGTTCAACGTTGTACTTATCTTCGGTGGTGTTAATTAAGTGTGGATGGAAAATTGGAAAACTGATAATTGGCAAAGAAAAAATATGTGTCGGACAAAATGTTATCCTCTTCCATATTTTAAATTAATTCTTGTTTCAAGTCGATCTTTCTTACCTTCTTTTTTCTTCATTTACTGTAATATTACTCTTTCTTTCTCTTTTTTCCCCTTTCTTTCTACTTTATTGATTTTTCTTCTTCATTTTCAGGAATATTATTCTTTCTTTCTTTTCATTCTTTTTTTCTGTCTTTCAGTTACCGTAATATTGACCTTTCTTTCTTTTTCTTTCTTTCTTTCTTTCTTTCTTTCTTTCTTTCTTTCTTTCTTTCTTCTTCATTTACTTTAATATTACTCTTTCTTTCTCTTTTTTCTCTTTCTTTCTACTTTATTGAATTTTCTTCTTCATTTTCAGGAATATTATTCTTTCTTTCTTTTCATTCTTTTTTTCTGTCTTTCAGTTACCGTAATATTGACCTTTCTTTCTTTGTCTTTCTTTCATTCTTTATTCTTCATTTACTGTAATATTACTCTTTCTTTCTCTTTTTTCTCTTTCTTTCTACTTTATTGAATTTTCTTCTTCATTTTCAGGAATATTATTCTTTCTTTCTTTCTCTTTTCGACTTCTTTCTTTTTCATTTCTTACATTTTCTTTTCTAATCTCCATATTTCCACTTTTAAATTAAAAAAAATTTTCCATATTTTTAAAATCTTTTTGTTTTTTCTTTCTTTCTTTCTTTCTTTCTTTCTTTCTTTCTTTCTTTCTTTCTTTCTTTGTTACTCATTCCTTCCATTTTTTCCTAAATTCTTCTTCTTTTGCTTTTCAATCTTTATTTCTTTCCAATTAATTTTGCCTAAATTTTCATCTTTTCTCTCTTCAACATTTTTTCTTTTTCACTTTTTGCTTTTCTTTCCCCATATTTTTCCTCATTTGTTCTTTTCCTCTTTAATTATTTCTCAAATTTCATTCCTCCTTTAGAAGGAGCTCATGACTACCAACACACACACACACACACACACACACACACACACACACACGTATATATATATATATATATATATCCCACTCTCACTTGTTCATCTTTCCCGATGACATTAATCAAGACACTCATCCCCGTGAAAGATTAATTGGTAGAAAAGACACCTTCACACATCAATGCCATGATCTGATAATTAAATATAGAAACACACACACACACACACATATGTGTGTGTGTGTGTCTGTGTGTGTGTCTGTGCGTGTGAAAAGTGTGTGTATATAAATATAAATAAATATAAGTATGTATAATTATTTATATATTATATGCGCGGTACTTATTAAGCGCTCAATATCAGAGATAGAGCTCAATACCAAATATATATATATATATATATATATATATATATATTTAGTATTTCAGAGATAGAGCTCAATACCAAATATATATATATATATATATATATTTGGTATTGAGCTCTATCTTTGAAATACCAAATATATATATATATATATATATATATATATATATATATATATATATATATATATATATATATATTTCAGAGATAGAGAGCTCAATATATATATATATATATATATATATATATATTTAGTATTTCAGAGATAGAGCTCAATACAAAAATATATATATATATATATATATATTTGGTATTGAGCTCTATCTCTGAAATAATTAAATATATATATATATATATATATATATATATATATATATATGGTATTGAGCTCTATCTCTGATATTGAGCGCTTTCTAATATATATATATATATATATATATATATATATATATATATATTCACTCACTTGTTCATCTTTCCCGATGACATTAATCAAGACACTCATCCCCGTGAAAAATTAATTGGTAGAAAAGACACCTTCACACATCAATGCCATGATCTGATAATTCGTACCATTTTTTTTATCCATCAAGGCGAAAAAAGAAGCATAAAATATTTCAGAAAATATTAGGAGAGAAATAAGTTCAATGTTTCAAATGTACCAAAAGGAAAATTAGCTTTTATTGCTCAATGAATTTGATGTTCATTAGTATCTTCGTTTCTTATTTCTACTAATTCTACTAATTCCGGTATTAGCAGGAGGTATTCGGTTCCTGCTACCGCTCTAGGATTGATTCATATGTTTTTACGGTTTATCAACCTTTTGCAGTCTATTTAAAACCAGAAAAGTTTTTAGATTCTGAAAATGTTTTGGTTTGGTTGATTTTGTTTAGCGGCATATCAACACATCTATGGGTCATTTAATTGCCGAAATCTAAATATTTTGAACACTATTTTATGGCTTCAATTAAATATATTTTGAACTCAATTGTATGCCTTCAAATTTTGGTTGGTTGATTTTGTTTAGCAGCATATCAACCTCTATGGGTTATTTAATGCCAAAATCTAAATATTTTGAACACTATTTTATGGCTTCAATTAAATATATTTTTACTGCAATTGTATGCCTTCAATTTTGGTTGGTTGATTTTGTTTAGCGGCATATCAGCACCTCTATGGGTCATTTAATTGCCGAAATCTAAATATTTTGAACACTATTTTATGGCTTCAATTAAATATATTTTGAACGCAATTGTATGCCTTCAAATTTTGGATTGGTTGATTTTGTTTAGTGGCATATCAACATCTATGGGTTATTTAATGCCGAAATCTAAACTGCATATATTTTTAAAATACTTTTATGGCTTCAACTTGGTATAAATATATTGTTTGCCATTTTGCTATAATATTTATTGTTGGGAAATCTACTATTTGTTTTATATAAAGTGTACTACTCGTATTTTTTTTCTATTTTTACTATTTTTATTTTCACTATTTGGTCATAGCTCGGATCCTAACAGGTGCTACCACCTCGTCTCAGGATGGACCTGGTAACAAACAGCAATTACGTAGTGGTTCCACACTCGTCAAATCATCCAATCTCCTGATCAGAGCCCTTGCTGCCGGATATAGTTGAGAATGTTTTGCTGATATTTTTATGATGTTCACCTTGTACAAGGCCCAAGAACCACTCGAGGTAGAGGGTTACAGAGTAACAGGTACATATTAGAAGGGTATGCATGGTAGATAAGGTTTAACCCTAGACTTTTATACGCGCCGTCGCCTCTCTCTGTCTTTTCTACAAATACTTTCATGGTAATTGCTCCGATGAGCTGCTTTCACTGGTTCCCAGACTCCATGAATTCAAGCGCCCTACGAGGCTGGCATCACCCTCCCACCCTTACACTGTAGAAACTTTTAAATGTAGCCGTCTCTTCTACTCCAATAGCTTCATACCTCGCACCTCTCGCCTGTGGAACACCCTTCCCAATTACTGTTTCCCTGAGAGCTATAATCTCCAACTATTCAAATGTAATGTCAGTCGACATCTCCAGTTACCTTGATCTATCCACTATCCCTCTCCTCATCCTTTCTTCTATCACTCCTATCTGCTCTCGCTCCAAATCTTCTACAACCCCCTGCATCCTAGTGGCTTCACGCCTTGCTCGGGGCGTAATGCTTAAAAAAAAAAAAAATATAGGTTAACGTTGTAGCTATGAAGGAAGCATTCTCTTGGGATTCTCTCAGAGCTTCTCGGAAAGAAGCTGCTTCGGTGGAAGTTACATCTCACTAGTTGAATATAAACGGAATGAACTAATTGCCACTATGTGCGTGACTTGACTGGTCTTAGCCGTAAAGATTAGAATTGACGGAACTAAGGTATGAAGTTCGTCTGAACATTTTCCTTGGAAATAGCAACAGCGCAGTAAGAAGAATGCGGCGTTTCGTCTGTGGAAATAATTCATCACCCTCAAGGACGCGGAGACGCTTTTGAAGACTGGAAAACTTTGGACGCTCTCGAGACTGGAAAGTGATGTCTGGGCAGCTCCTGCACATATATGACAGCACTTCTCCATTTTTGGTTTGATCTGGCACTTTTAAAGAAAGAGAATAACAGGAGGAGACAGGTACTTATTGGAGCGGTATAGGGAACAAAATATTGTTCCGGGATCTTTAGCGATGTTCCACTTGAGGTCTGGGGTGAGTTTAAATCCCAATAGAGTCACAAGGCAGGCGCCTCTCTGGGAGAACACTCATTCATCACGATAGATGAAAATTCAGGGATAACAATGATTGAGTGATATGTCCTACTAATTAATCCATAGGTGGGGATCGAAAAGGTGGAGTAATACCTTTCCCAACGGTATTTACGCGTAAGTGAATATAACGCATCAGACTGGAATTAGAAAACGGCTCGCCAGCTTCCGGTTATGAGACGTCATCCCAATACACCACCAGATAAAAGCTTAGAGCACCTGGTATTCCCAAGTGATCACACATCCATGTACTGGCCAGACACGACGTTGCTTAACTTCAGTGATCGCACGAGAACTCGTGTTTCGAGGTGATATGGCCGTAAGTCCTTAATACCACTTGTAAATCAAAGCTTAAAAGACTTGGTAGTCCCAAGCGATCACCCTTCCAAGTACTGACCGGACTCGACATTGCTTAACTTCAGTGATCGCACGAGAACTGATGTTTCGAACTGATATGGCCGTAAGTCCTTAATATCCCACGTAAATCAAAGCTTAAAGCACCTGGTAGTCATAAGCGATCACCCATCCAGGTACGGACCAGACTGGACGTTGCTTAACTTCAGTGAGCTCACGAGAACTGGTTTCGAACTGATATGGCCGTAAGTCCTTAATATCCCTCGTAAATCAAAGTTTAAAGCACCTGGTAGTCCCAAGCGACCACCCATCCAGGTACTAACCGGACTCGACATTGCTTAACTTCAGTGATCGCACGAGAACTGGTGTTTCGAAGTGATATGGTTGTAAGTCCTTAATACCACTTGTAAATCAAAGCTTAAAACACTTGGTAGTCCCAAGCGATCACCCATCCAGGTACTGACCAGGCTCAACGTTGCTTAACTTCAATGATCACACGAGAACTGGTGTTTCGCAGTGATATGGTTGTAAGTCCTTAATACCACACGTAAATCAAAGCTTAAAGCACCTGGTAGTCCCATGCGATCACCCATCCAGGTACTGATCAGGCTCGACGTTGCTTAACTTCAGTGATATGGCTGTAAGCCCATAGAAACACCGAACAGAGTGGGTGCTTACTTTTGCACCTCTGCCCTAGAGAAAGTTAAGGATCTATCTTTTATCTGCTAGCTAAAGGTTAAATATCAGGCTCTCTGGCCCTGTTTGGCCACCAGACTAATAGAGGAACAATCAATCCTGCATATCTTTATAATATGCACTTCTTATCTTCCCCTGTTTTGCCCTTAAAACAACGTCCTTCACTTCCGCTCAACCTTGAGTAGATTTTGAGGTTTGTATTGGGTGAACTAGGGGGTATTACAAAAACTGAATTCAAAATCGTAAAGGAAGTAACGGGAAACATTAAAACAATCATGTCGATGTGGCGATATGTTGGAAATATTAAAAACAAATGCCGTGGAGGGTAATGATCGCCATCGCATTTTCTTTAGTATTTATTTGCCTGGTTATGTTAAATGAGAAGTACAAATATGGGAATTCTCAGAGATTGCTACGGCACTTAGTTTCATTTCAGGATTTCCGTCATTTTAAACTGACTTCCGTTGACAGATTTTCCAGGATTCCATCTTTCTTTCTGTATTAGCTTTGTTAACATAAATGAAACATAGAAATAATGAACGTGTATAAATGGTTGGCAGAAGAGGGATTAAGAAAAGAAAAAGAGAGAGAGAGAGAGAAAGAAAGAGAGAGAGAGAAAAAGAAAGAGAGAGATTAAGAAAAGAGAGAGAGAGAGAGGGATTAAGAAAAGAAAGAGAGAGGGATTAAGAAAAGAAAGAGAGAGAGATTAAGAAAAGAGAGAGAGAAAAAGATTAAGAAAATAAAGAGAGAGAGAGGGGAATTAAGAAAAGAAAGAGAGAGAGAAAGAAAGAGAGAGATTAAGAAAAGAGAGAGAGAGGGATTAAGAAAAGAGAGAGAGAGAGAGGGATTAAGAAAAGAGAGGGATTAAGAAAAGAAAGAGAGAGAGATTAAGAAAAGAGAGAGAGAAAAAGATTAAGAGAATAAAGAGAGAGAGAGGGATTAAGAAAAGAAAGAGAGAGAAAGAAAGAGAGAGAGATAGAAAGAAAGAGAGATTAAGAAGAGAGAGAGGAATTAAGAAAAGAAAGAGAGAGAGATTAAGAAAAGAGAGAGAGAAAAAGTTTAAGAAAATAAAGAGAGAGAGAGAGGGATTAAGAAAAGAAAGAGAGAGATTAAGAAAAGAGAGAAATTAGGAAAAGAAAGAGAGAGAGAAAGAGAGAGAGAGAGTAAAGAAAACTTTATTAAGAGATATGAAGAAAAAGAAAAGGTGGAGAGCCATGATCGACCAAATACTGAAGGGAAATGTCTTTATTTTTTCATTGCCTCTTTCTCTTCTTTCTTCATTTCAGCGAACACCACTACAATGTGAGCTCTCACAAAAGGCAGCGTTTCCCACTTCTGGGAAGATGCTATGAACATTACAAACATACACGTACGTACGAACATTCACCAAAATACGAACATTTACCAAAGAACAAACACAATGTCAACTGTCTATGTCCATTGTAAAATTGTTTTGTTTAATGCATATATTTGTTTTTATATATATATATATATATATATATATATATATATATATATATATATATATATATATCGGTTTTGTTTATCTTCTTTACACCTTCAGTTGGACTTAAATTGAGTGCGGCAATTTTCTTTTAGTTGAACATTTTAATATTCTACGAGGAGTTACACACGTGTTTCTAATACAACAACATGTAAATACACACACGGTCCTCTGTAACCAGTATCACTGATAGCTTTGTTTGAATCCATGACCAAGGAATAATGAAAAGAAAAAAAAAGACACAGTACAATAAAATTGGAAAAGAAAAGTACATCACAACACACGAATGTAGACAACAAAGCGGTTGACTCAGAAATGATTTCGTTCGGGTTAACACGGTTCAGATCGGTTCGGCAATGTTGTTCGAGAACCGAAATTTTGTTCGAGAACTGAGGCTTTTTTCATCTCGAATTTTCTGTTCGCAAATGTATTTGTTCGATATGTGAGACGTTAGAGAACCGAGGTTGTTCTGTATTTCGTTTTACCAATTCTATTAGATTTATAAAATTTACGAAAATATAAATGGCAGTTTTAATTTTTGTCTGATCAATTGTAAGTCAACCAAATGTTATTAGAAAAAGGCGAACCAGCCTCTTTCATAAAACCATTTCTTTAATGTTCTTTCTCTTTCTCAAATTCAGACATTTTCTTTCATTTTTTCACGCTATCATTTATTCTTCTTTTTATTCTCTTTCAATGTCTGCTTTTATTTTATTTCTTCTTCATTCTTCATTTCTCTTTTTATTTACACTCTCTCATTGTTATTCATTTTTTTAATTTCCTTTTATTCATACATAAAAAAGAAAGAAAAAGAAAAGAAGAAAATTCTCGAAATATTTCTTAGAGGATTTGACAAACAACTTTACCGACATAATTCTAATTGTATTTTCAAATGATCTCAGCTTCCTTCTTGGCCGCCATTTTCTTAGTTGCTTACACGAAAAGTGAGATCACGCACGGTGTGTATATCCGAGGGACCCGTTCGGATTTCGGACCTGAGAATTCCTGCTCGGCTGCAAAAAAAAAAAAAAAAAAAAAATGTTCGCCCTGCACGGATTGTAGACCCGCGGGACACATTCGGATTGCAGATCTAAGGGGTTTTGCCTGGATGGTAAACCTGACGGTCCCGCACAGATTGTTGACACTAGAGATTAGTTCAAATTGCAGACATGAGAGGCCCTGCTACGATGTTAAATTTATAGGCTACGAACAGATTGAAGACCGGTGGAACCTTCCAGCACCACGCCGATTGTAGACCCGAGTGACACGTCCGGATGGCAGAACGGAGGGTCTCTGATCGTATGGTAAACCAGACGCCGACGTACGGATTGCAGACCCAAGGGACCCGATCAGAATGCAGACCTTAGGGCTCCTGTTCGGATGATAAATCTGTCGGCACTGCACGGATTGTACACTAGAGGGACACGTTCTGATGCAAAGCCGAGTATCCCTGCTCGGATGGTAAAGCTTTTGGCCCGCACGGATTGTAAAAGACTCGTTCTAATTGCAGATCTGAGTATCACTGCTCGGATTGTAAAGCTTTCGGCTCTGCACGGATTGTAGACTAGAGGGACCCGATCAGATTGCAGACCTTAGGGTCCCTGCTCAGATGATAAATCTGTCGGCTCTACACGGATTGTAGACTCGAGTGACTTGTTATGATTGCAGAGCTGTGTAACACTGCTCGGAGGGTAAAGCTTTATGCTCTGCACGGATTGTAGACTAGAGGGACACGATCAGATTGCAGACCTGAGTATTCGTGCTCGGATGGCAAAGCTTTTGGCTCCGCACGGATTGTAGATCGAAGGACTCGTTCTGATTGTAGACCTGAGTATCCCTGCTCGGATGGCAAAGCTTTTGGCTACGCACGGATTGTAGATTCGAAGGACTCGTTCTGATTTCAGAACTGTGTATTACTGCTCGGATGGAAAAGCTTTATGCTCTGGACGGATTGTAGACTAGAGGGACACGATCAGATTGCAGACGTGAGTAACCCTGCTCGGATGGCAAAGCTTTTGGCTCCGCAAAGATTGTCAATTCGAAGGACTCGTTCTGATTGCAGACCTGTGTATTACTGCTCGGATGGTAAAGCTTTTGGCTCCGCACGGATTGTAGACTCGAGGGACTAGTTCTGATTGTAGACCTGTGTATTACTGCTCGGATGGTAAAGCTTTTGGCTCCGCTGGGATTGTAGATTCGAGGGAATCGTTCAGATTGCAGACCTGTGTATTACAGATCGGATGGTAAAGCTTTATGCTCTGCACGGATTGTAGACACGAGGGAATCGTTCTGATTGCAGACCAGTGTATTACTGCTGTGATGGTAAAGCATTTGGCTCCGCACGGATTGTAGACTCGAGGGAATCGTTCTGATTGCAGACCTGTGTATTACTGCTCGAATGGTAAAGCTTTTGTGTTCGCACGGATTGTAGATTAGAAGGAATCGTTCTGATTGCAGAACTGTGTATTACTGCTCGGATGGTAAAGCTTTATGCTCTGCACGGATTGTAGACTAGAGGGACACGATCAGATTGCAGACCTGAGTATCCCTGCACGGATGGTAAAGCTTTTGGCTCCGCACGGATTGTAGACTCGAAGGACTCGTTCTGATTGCAGACCTGTGTATTACTGCTCGGATGGTAAAGCTTTTGGCCCCGCATGGATTGTAGACTCGAGGGACTCGTTCTGATTGCAGACTTGTGTATTACTGCTCGGATGGTAACGCGTTTGGCTCCGCACGGATTGTAGACTCGAGGGACTCGTTCTGATTGTAGACCTGTGTATTCCTGCTCTGATGGTAAAGCTTTTGGCTCCGCACGGATTGTAGAATCGAGGGAACCGTTCTGATTGTAGACCTGTGTATTACTGCTCGGATGGTAAAGCTTTTGGCTCCGCTGGGATTGTAGATTCGAGGGAATCGTTCAGATTGCAGACCTGTGTATTACTGCTCGGATGGTAAAGCTTTATGCTCTGCACGGATTGTAGACTAGAGGGACACGATCAGATTGCAGACCTGAGTATCCCTGCTCGGATGGCAAAGCTTTTGGCTCCGCACGGATTGTAGACTCGAAGGACTCGTTCTGATTGCAGACCTGTGTATTACTGCTCGGATGGTAAAGCTTTTGGCTCCGCACGGATTGTAGAATCGAAGGACTCGTTCTGATTGTAGACCTGAGTAACCCTGCTCGGACGGTAAAGCTTTTGGATCCGCACGGACTGTAGACACGAAGGACCCGTTCTGATTCAGACCTGAGTATCCCTGCTTGGATGGGAAAGCTTTTGGCTCCGTACGGATTGTAGACTCGAGGGACTCGTTCTGATTGCAGGCCTGAGTAACCCTGCCCGGATGGTAAAGCTTTTGGCTCCGCACGGATTGTAGACTCGAGGGACTTTTTCTGATGGCAGACTTATGTCTTACTGCCCGCATGGTAAATCGTTTGGCTCCGCACGGATTGTAGAATCGAGGGACTCGTTCTGATTGCAGACCTGTGTATTACTGCTCTGATGGTAAAGCATTTGGCTCCGCACGGATTGTAGACTCGAGGAAATCGTTCTGATTGCAGACCTGTGTGTTACTGCTCGAATGGTAAAGCATTTGGGTTCGCACGGATTGTAGACTCAAGGGACACGTTTCGATTGCAGACCAGTGTATTACTGCTCGGATGGTAAAGCTTTTGGCTCCGCACGGATTGTAGACTCGAGGGACTCGTTCTGATTACAGACCTGTGTATTACTGCTCGAATGGTAAAGCTTTTGGCTTCGCACGGATTGTAGACTCGAGGGACTCGTTCTGATGGAAGACTTATGTATTACTGCTCGGATGGTAAATCGTTTGGCTCCGCACGGATTGTAGACTCGAGGGACTCGTTCTGATTGCAGACCTGTGTATTACTGCTCTGATGGTAAAGCATTTGGCTCCGCACGGATTATAGACTCGAGGGAATCGTTCTGATTGCAGACCTGTGTATTACTGCGCGAATGGTAAAGCTTTTGGGTTCGCACGGATTGTAGACTCGAGGGACTCGTTTCGATTACAGACCAGTGTATTACTGCTCGGATGGTAAAGCTTTTGGCTCCGCACGGATTGTAGACTCGAGGGACTCGTTCTGATTACAGACCTGTGTATTACTGCTCGAATGGTAAAGCTTTTGGCTTCGCACGGATTGTAGACTCGAGGGACTCGTTCTGATGGAAGACTTATGTATTACTGCTCGGATGGTAAATCGTTTGGCTCCGCACGGATTGTAGACTCGAGGGACACGTTCTGATTGCAGACATGTGTATTACTGCTCTGATGGTAAAGCGTTTGGCTCCGCACGGATTGTAGACTCGAGGGAATCGTTCTGATTGCAGACCTGTGTATTACTGCTCGAATGGTAAAGCTTTTGGGTTCGCACGGATTGTAGACACGAGGGACTCGTTTCGATTACAGACCAGTGTATTACTGCTCGGATGGTAAAGCTTTTGGCTCCGCACGGATTGTAGACTCGAGGGAATCGTTCTGATTGCAGACCTGTGTATTACTGCTCGGATGGTAAAGCTTTATGCTCTGCACGGATTGTAGACTAGAGGGACACGATCAGATTGCAGACCTGAGTATCCCTGCTCGGATGGTAAAGCTTAAGGCTCCGCACGGATTGTAGACTCGAGGGAATCGTTCTGATTGAAGACATGTGTATTACTGCTGGGATGGTAAAGCTTTTGCCTCCGCACGGATTGTAGACTCGAGGGACTCGTTCTGATTGCAGACCTGTGCATTACTGTTCGGGTGGTAAAGATTTTGGCTCCGAACGGATTGTAGACTCGAGGGACTCGTTCTGATTGCAGACCTCTGTAATACTGATCGGATGGTAAAGTTTTCGGCTACGCACGGATTGTAGACTCGAGGGAATCGTTATGATTGCAGACCTGTGTATTACTGCTCGGATGGTAAAGCTTTATTCTCTGCACGGATTGTAGACTAGAGGGACACGATCAGATTGCAGACCTGAGTATCCCTGCTCGGATGGTAAAGCTTTTGGCTCCGCACGGAATGTAGACACGAAGGACTCGTTCTGATTGCAGACCTGAGTAACATTGCTTGGATGGGAAAGCTTTTGGCTCCGTACGGATTGTAGACTCGTGGGACTCGTTCTGATTGCAGGCCTGAGTAACCCTGCCCGGATGGTAAAGCTTTTGGCTCCGCACGGATTGTAGACTCGAGGGACTCGTTCTGATGGCAGACTTATGTATTACTGCTCGGATAATAAATCGTTTGGATCCGCACGGATTGTAGACTCGAGGGACTCGTTCTGATTGCAGACCTGTGTATTACTGCTCTGATGGTAAAGCATTTGGCTCCGCACGGATTGTAGACTCGAGGAAATCGTTCTGATTGCAGACCTGTGTATTACTGCTCGAATGGTAAAGCTTTTGGGTTCGCACGGATTGTAGACTCGAGGGACACGTTTCGATTGCAGACCAGTGTATTACTGCTCGGACGGTAAAGCTTTTGGCTCCGCACGGATTGTAGACTCGAGGGACTCGTTCTGATTGCAGACCTGTGCATTACTGTTCGGGTGGTAAAGATTTTGGCTCCGAACGGATTGTAGACTCGAGGGACTCGTTCTGATTGCAGACCTCTGTAATACTGATCGGATGGTAAAGTTTTCGGCTACGCACGGATTGTAGACTCGAGGGAATCGTTATGATTGCAGACCTGTGTATTACTGCTCGGATGGTAAAGCTTTATTCTCTGCACGGATTGTAGACTAGAGGGACACGATCAGATTGCAGACCTGAGTATCCCTGCTCGGATGGTAAAGCTTTAGGATCCGCACGGATTGTAGACTCGAGGGAATCGTTCTGATTGCAGACATGTGTATTACTGCTGGGATGGTAAAGCTTTTGCCTCCGCACGGATTGTAGACTCGAGGAAATCGTTCTGATTGCAGACCTGTGCATTACTGTTCGGATGGTAAAGATTTTGGCTCCGCACGGATTGTAGACTCGAGGGACTCGTTCTGATTGCAGACCTCTGTAATACTGATCGGATGGTAAAGTTTTCGGCTCCACACGGATTGTAGACTCGAGGGAATGGTTATGATTGCAGACATGTGTATTACTGCTCGGATGGGAAAGCTTTTGGCTCCGTACGGATTGTAGACTCGAGGGACTCGTTCTGATTGCAGACCTGAGTAACCCTGCTCGGATGGTAAAGCTTTTGGCACCGCACGGATTGTAGACTCGAGGGACTCGTTCTGATGGCAGACTTATGTATTACTGCTCGGATGGTAAATCGTTTGGCTCCGCACGGATTGTAGATTCGAGGGACTCGTTCTGATTGCAGACCTGTGTATTACTGCTCTGATGGTAAAGCATTTGGCTCCGCACGGATTATAGACTCGAGGGAATCGTTCTGATTGCAGACCTGTGTATTACTGCGCGAATGGTAAAGCTTTTGGGTTCGCACGGATTGTAGACTCGAGGGACTCGTTTCGATTACAGACCAGTGTATTACTGCTCGGATGGTAAAGCTTTTGGCTCCGCACGGATTGTCGACTCGAGGGACTCGTTCTGATTGCAGACCTGTGTATTACTGCCCGGATGGTAAAGCTTTATGCTCTGCACGGATTGTAGACTAGAGGGACACGATCAGATTGCAGACCTGAGTATCCCTGCTCGGTTGGTAAAGCTTTTGGCTCCGCACGGACTGTAGACTCGAGGGACTCGTTCTGATTGCAGACCTGAGTAACCCTGCTCGGATGGTAAAGCTTTTGGCACCGCACGGATTGTAGATTCGAGGGACTCGTTCTGATGGCAGACTTATGTATTACTGCTCGGATGGTAAATCGTTTGGCTCCGCACGGATTGTAGACTCGAGGGACTCGTTCTGATTGCAGGCCTGAGTAACCCTGCCCGGATGGTAAAGCTTTTGGCTCCGCACGGATTGTAGACTCGAGGGACTCGTTCTGATGGCAGACTTATGTATTACTGCTCGAACGGTAAAGCTTTTGGGTTCGTACGGATTGTAGACTCGAGAGACTCGTTTCGATTGCAGACCAGTGTATTACTGCTCGGATGGTAAATCTTTTGGCTCCGCACGGATTGTAGACTCGAGGGACTCGTTCTGATTGCAGACATGTGCATTACTGTTCAGATGGTAAAGCTTTAGGCTCCGCACGGATTGTAGACTCGAGGGACTCGCTCTGATTGCAGACCAGTGTAATACTGCTCGGATGGTAAAGTTTATGGCTCCGCACGGATTGTAGACTCGAGGAATCTTTCTGATTGCAGACCTGTGCATTACTGTTCGGATGGTAAAGATTTTGGCTCCGCACGGATTGTAGACTCGAGGGAGTCGTTCTGATTGCAGACCTGTGTAATACTGATCGGATGGTAAAGTTTTCGGCTCCGCACGGATTGTAGACTCGAGGGAATCGTTATGATTGCAGACATGTGTATTACTGCTCGGATGGTAAAGCTTTTGGCTCCGTACGGATTGGAGACTCGAGGGATTCGATCTGATTGCAGACCTGAGTAACCATGCTCGGATGGTAAACCTTTTGGCACCGCACGGATTGTAGACTCGAGGGACTTGTTCTGATGGCAGACTTATGTATTACTGCTCGGATGGTAAATCGTTTGGCTAGGCAAGGATTGTAGACTCGAGGGACTCGTTCTGATTGCAGACCTGTGCATTACTGTCCGGATGGTAAAGATTTAGGCTCCGCACGGATTGTAGACTCGAGGAATCGTTCTGAATGCAGACCCTGTATTACTGCTCGAATGGTAAAGCTTTTGGGTTCGCACGGATTGTAGACTCGAGGGACTCGTTTCGATTGCAGACCAGTGTATTACTGCTCGGATGGTAAAGCTTTCGGCTCCGCACGGATTGTCGACTCGAGCGACTCGTTCTGATTGCAGACCTGTGCATTACTGTTCGGATGGTAAAGATTTAGGCTCTGCACGGATTGCAGACTAGAGGGACACGATCAGATTGCAGACCTGAGTATCCCTGCTCGGATGGCAAAGCTTTTGGCTCCGCACGGATTGTAGACTCGAAGGACTCGTTCTGATTGCAGACCTGTGTATTACTGATCGGATGGTAAAGCTTTTGGCTCCGCACGGATTGTAGACTCGAAGGACCCGTTCTGATTGCAGACCTGAGTAACATTGCACGGATGGGAAAGCTTTTGGCTCCGTACGGATTGTAGACTCGAGGGACTCGTTCTGATTGCAGGCCTGAGTAACCCTGCCCGGATGGTAAAGCTTTTGGCTCCGCACGGATTGTAGACTCGAGGACTCGTTCTGATGGCAGACTTATGTATTACTGCTCGGATGGTAAATCGTTTGGCTCCGCACGGTTGTAGATTCGAGGGACTCGTTCTGATTGCAGACCTGTGTATTACTGCTCGGATGGTAAAGCTTATGGCTCCGCACGGATTGTAGACTCGAGGGAATCGTTCTGATTGCAGACCTGTGTATTACTGCACGAATGGTAAAGCTTTTGGCTTCGCACGGATTGTAGACTCGAGGGACTCGTTTTCATTGCAGACCAGTGTATTACTGCCCGGATGGAAAGGCTTTTGGCTCCGCACGGATTGTAGACTCGAGGGACTCGTTCTGATTGCAGACCTGTGCATTACTGCTCGGATGGTAAAGCTTTAGGCTCCGCACGGATTGTAGACTCGAGGGAATCGTTCTGATTGCAGACATGTGTATTACTGCTCGGGTGGTAAAGCTCTTGGCTCCGCACGGATTCTAGACTCGAGGGACTCGTTCTGATTGAAGACCTGTGCATTACTGTTCGGATGGTAAAGCTTTTGGCTCCGCACGGATTGTAGTCTCGAGGGACTCGTTCTGATTGGAGACCTGTTTAATACTGCTCGTATGGTAAAGTTTATGGCTCCGCACGGATTGTAGACTCGAGGGAATCGTTCTGATTGCAGACATGTGTATTACTGCTCGGATGGTAAAGCTTTTGGCTTCGCACGGATTGTAGAGTCGAGGGACCCGTTCTGATTGCAGACCTGAGTAATATTGCTCGGATGGGAAAGCTTTTGGCTCCGTACGGATTGTAGAGTCGAGGGACTCGTTCTGGTTGCAGACCTGAGTAACCCTGCTCGGATGGTAAAGCTTTTGGCTCCGCACGGATTGTAGACTCGAGGGACTCGCTCTGATTGCAGACCTGTGTAATACTGCTCGGATGGTAAAGTTTTTGGCTCCGCATAGATTGTAGATTCGAGGGAATCGTTATGATTTCAGACATGTGTATTACTGCTCGGATGGTAAAGCTTTTGGCTCCGTACGGATTGTAGACTCGAGGGATTCGATCTGATTGCAGACCTGAGTAACCATGCTCGGATGGTAAACCTTTTGGCTCCGCACGGATTGTAGACTCGAAGTACTCGTTCTGATTGTAGACCTGAGTAACCCTGTTCGGATGGTAAAGCTTTAGGCTCCGCACGGACGGTAGACTCGAAGTACCCGTTCTGATTGCAGACCTGAGTAATATTGCTCGGATGGGAAAGCTTTTGGCTCCGTACGGAGTGTAGACTCGAGGGAGTCGTTCTGATTGCAGACCTGAGTAACCCTGCTCGGATGGTAAAGCTTTTGGCTCCGCACGGATTGTAGACTCGAGGGACTCGTTCGGATGGCAGACTTATGTATTACTGCTCGGATGGTAAATCGTTTGGCTCCGCACGGATTGTAGACTCGAGGGACTCGTTCTGATTGCAGACCTGTGCATTACTGTTCGGATGGTAAAGCTTTAGGCTCCGCACGGATTGTAGACTCGAGGGAATCGTTCTGATTGCAGACAGGTGTATTACTGCTGGGATGCTAAAGCATTTGGCTCCGCACGGATTGTAGACTAGAGGGAATCTTTCTGATTGCAGACCTGTGTATTACTGCTCGGATGGTAAAGCTTTATGCTCTGCACGGATAGTAGACTAGAGGACACGATCAGATTGCAGACCTGAATATCCCTGCTCGGAGGGCAAAGCTTTTGGCTCCGCACGGAATGTAGATTCGAATGACTCGTTCTGATTGTAGACCTGAGTAACCCTGCTCGGATGGTAAAGCTTTTGGCTCCGCACGGACTGTAGACTCGAACGACCCGTTCTGATTGCAGACCTTAGTAACACTGCACCGATGGGAAAGCTTTTGGCTCCGTACGGATTGTAGACTCGAGGACTCGGTCTGATTGCAGACCTGTGCATTACTGCTCGGATGGTAAGCTTTGGGCTCCGGATTGTAGACTGGAGGAATCGTTCAGATTTGTTACTCCTCGGATGTAAAGCTTTTGGCTAGATTGTAGACTCGAGGGACTCGTTCTGATTGCAGACTTTGTATTACTGCACGAATTCTAAAGCTTTTGGCTCCGCAGAGATTGTAGACACGAGGGAATTGTTCTGATTGCAGACCTCTGTATTACTGCTCGGATGATAAAGCTTTATGCTCTGCACGGATTGTAGACTAGAGGGACACGATCAGATTGCAGACCTGAGTATCCCTGCTCGGATGGCAAAGCTTTTTGTCACAGTATGTATTGTAGACTCGAGGGACTCGTTCTGATTGCAGACCTGAGTAACCCTGCTCGGATGGGAAAGCTTTTGTCACAGTATGTATTGTAGACTCGAGGGACTTGTTCTGATTGCAGACCTGAGTAACCCTATTCTGATGGTAAACTTTTGGCTCCGCACGGTTTGTAGACTCGAGGGACTGGCTCTGATGTATTACTGCTCGGATGGTAAAGCTTTTGGATCCGCACCCGATGTTAGAATCGAGAGAATCGTTCTGATTACAGACATGTGTATTACTAATCGGATGGTAAAGCTTATGGCTCCGCACGGATTGTAGACTCGAGGGAATCGTTCTGATTGCAGACCTGTGTAATCCTGCTCGGATGCTAAAGCTTTTGGCTCCGCACGGATTGTAGACTCGAGGGAATCGTTCTTATTCCAGACCTGTGTATTACTGCTCGAATGGTAAAGCTTCTGGCTTTGCACGGATTGTAGACTCGAGGGAATCGTTCTGATTGCAGACATGTGTATTATTGCTCGGATGGTAAAGCTTATGGATCCGCACGGATTGTAGACTCGAGGGAATCGGTCTGATTGCAGACCTGCGTATTACTGCTCGGATGGTAAAGCTTTAGGCTCAGCAAGGATTGTAGACTCGAGGGAATCATTCTGATTGCCGACCTGAGTAACCCTGCTCGGATGTAAAGCTTTGGCTCCGAACGGATTGTAGACTCGAGGCACTCGTTCTGATTGCAGACTTGTGTATTACTGCTCGGATGGTAAAATTTTTGCTTCGCACGGATTAGACTCAAGGGAATCGTTCTGATTGCAGACCTGTGTATTACTGCTCGCATGGTAAAGCTTTTGGCTCCGCACGGATTGTAGATTCGAGGGACACGTTCTGATTGCAGACCTGTGCATTACTGCTCGGATGGTAAAGCTTTAGGCTCCGCAAGGATTGTAGACTCGAGGAAATCGTTCTGATTGCAGACCTGTGCATTACTGTTCGGATGGTAAAGATTTTGGCTCCGCACGGATTGTAGACTCGAGGGACTCGTTCTGATTGCAGACTTCTGTAATACTGATCGGATGGTAAAGTTTTCGGCTCCACACGGATTGTAGACTCGAGGGAATCGTTATGATTGCAGACATGTGTATTACTGCTCGGATGGTAAAGCTTATGGCTCCGCACGGATTGTAGACTCGAGGGAATCGTTCTGATTGCAGACATGTGTATTACTGCTCGGGTGGTAAAGCTCTTGGCTCCGCACGGATTCTAGACTCGAGGGACTCGTTCTGATTGAAGACCTGTGCATTACTGTTCGGATGGTAAAGCTTTTGGCTCCGCACGGATTGTAGTCTCGAAGGACTCGTTCTGATTGTAGACCTGTTTAATACTGCTCGTATGGTAAAGTTTATGGCTCCGCACGGATTGTAGACTCGAGGGAATCGTTCTGATTGCAGACATGTGTATTACTGCTCGGATGGTAAAGCTTTTGGCTTCGCACGGATTGTAGACTCGAGGGACCCGTTCTGATTGCAGACCTGAGTAATATTGCTCGGATGGGAAAGCTTTTGGCTCCGTACGGATTGTAGAGTCGAGGGACTCGTTCTGGTTGCAGACCTGAGTAACCCTGCTCGGATGGTAAATCTTTTGGCTCCGCACGGATTGTAGACTCGAGGGACTCGCTCTGATTGCAGACCTGTGTAATACTGCTCGGATGGTAAAGTTTTTGGCTCCGCATAGATTGTAGATTCGAGGGAATCGTTATGATTTCAGACATGTGTATCATTGCTCGGATGGGAAAGCTTTTGGCTCCGTACGGATTGTAGACTCGAGGGATTCGTTCTGATTGCAGACCTGAGTAAACCTGCTCGGATGGTAAAGCGTTTGGCTCCGCACGGATTGTAGACTCGAGGGACTTGTTCTGATTGCAGGCCTCTGCATTACAGTTCGGATGGTAAAGCTTTAGGCTCCGCACGGATTGTAGACTCGAGGGAATCGTTCTGAGTGCAGACATGTGTATTACTGCTCGGATGGTAAAGCTTTTGGCTCCGCACGGATTGTAGACTAGAGGGAATCGTTCTGATTGCAGACCTGTATTACTGCTCGGATGTTAAAGCTTTATGCTCTGCACGGATTGTAGACCAGAGTGACACGATCAGATTGCAGACCTGAGTATCACTGCTCGGATGGCAAAGCTTTAGGCTCCGCTCGGATTGTAGAATCGAAGGACTCGTTCTGATTGCAGATCTGTGTATTACCGCTCGGATGGTAAAGCTTTTGGCTCCGCACGGATTGTAGACTCGAAGTACTCGTTCTGATTGTAGACCTGAGTAACCCTGTTCGGATGGTAAAGCTTTGGGCTCCGCACGGACGGTAGACTCGAAGTACCCGTTCTGATTGCAGACCTGGAGTAATATTGCTCGGATGGGAAAGCTTTTGGCTCCGTACGGAGTGTAGACTCGGGAGTCGTTCTGATTGCAGACCTGAGTAACCCTGCTCGGATGGTAAAGCTTTTGGCTCCGCACGGATTGTAGACTCGAGGGACTCGTTCGGATGGCAGACTTATGTATTACTGCTCGGATGGTAAATCGTTTGGCTCCGCACGGATTGTAGACTCGAGGGACTCGTTCTGATTGCAGACCTGTGCATTACTGTTCGGATGGTAAAGCTTTAGGCTCCGCACGGATTGTAGACTCGAGGAATCGTTCTGATTGCAGACAGGTGTATTACTGCTGGGATGCTAAAGCATTTGGCTCCGCACGGATTGTAGACTAGAGGAATCTTTCTGATTGCAGACCTGTGTATTACTGCTCGGATGGTAAAGCTTTATGCTCTGCACGGATAGTAGACTAGAGGGACACGATCAGATTGCAGACCTGAATATCCCTGCTCGGAGGGCAAAGCTTTTGCTCCGCACGGAATGGATTCGAATGACTCGTTCGGACGACCTGAGTAACCCTGCTCGGATGGTAAAGCATTTGGCTCCGCACGGACTAACACTCGAACGACCCGTTCGATTGCAGAAGTAACACTGCACCGATGGGAAAGCTTTTTTTGGCTCCGTACGGATTGTAGACTCGAGGACTCGGTCTGATTGCAGACCTGTGCATTACTGCTCGGATGGTAAAGCTTTAGGCTCCGCAAGGATTGTAGACTGGAGGAATCGTTCAGATTGCAGACATGTGTATTACTCCTCGGATGGTAAAGCTTTTGGCTCCGCACGGATTGTAGACTCGAGGGACTCGTTCTGATTGCAGACTTGTGTATTACTGCACGAATTCTAAAGCTTTTGGCTCCGCAGAGATTGTAGACACGAGGGAATTGTTCTGATTGCAGACCTCTGTATTACTGCTCGGATGATAAAGCTTTATGCTCTGCACGGATTGTAGACTAGAGGGACACGATCAGATTGCAGACCTGAGTATCCCTGCTCGGATGGCAAAGCTTTTGTCACAGTATGTATTGTAGACTCGAGGGACTCGTTCTGATTGCAGACCTGAGTAACCCTGCTCGGATGGGAAAGCTTTTGTCACAGTATGTATTGTAGACTCGAGGGACTTGTTCTGATTGCAGACCTGAGTAACCCTATTCTGATGGTAAACTTTTGGCTCCGCACGGTTTGTAGACTCGAGGGACTGGCTCTGATGTATTACTGCTCGGATGGTAAAGCTTTTGGATCCGCACCCGATGTTAGAATCGAGAGAATCGTTCTGATTACAGACATGTGTATTACTAATCGGATGGTAAAGCTTATGGCTCCGCACGGATTGTAGACTCGAGGAATCGTTCTGATTGCAGACCTGTGTAATCCTGCTCGGATACTAAAGCTTTTTGGCTCCGCACGGATTGTAGACTCGAGGGAATCGTTCTTATTCCAGACCTGTGTATTACTGCTCGAATGGTAAAGCTTCTGGCTTTGGACGGATTGTAGACTCGAGGGAATCGTTCTGATTGCAGACATGTGTATTATTGCTCGGATGGTAAAGCTTATGGATCCGCACGGATTGTAGACTCGAGGGAATCGGTCTGATTGCAGACCTGCGTATTACTGCTCGGATGGTAAAGCTTTAGGCTCAGCAAGGATTGTAGACTCGAGGGAATCGTTCTGATTGCCGACCTGAGTAACCCTGCTCGGATGTAAAGCTTTGGCTCCGAACGGATTGTAGACTCGAGGCACTCGTTCTGATTGCAGACTTGTGTATTACTGCTCGGATGGTAAATCTTTTTGCTTCGCACGGATTAGACTCAAGGGAATCGTTCTGATTGCAGACCTGTGTATTACTGCTCGCATGGTAAAGCTTTTGGCTCCGCACGGATTGTAGATTCGAGGGACACGTTCTGATTGCAGACCTGTGCATTACTGCTCGGATGGTAAAGCTTTAGGCTCCGCAAGGATTGTAGACTCGAGGAAATCGTTCTGATTGCAGACCTGTGCATTACTGTTCGGATGGTAAAGATTTTGGCTCCGCACGGATTGTAGACTCGAGGGACTCGTTCTGATTGCAGACTTCTGTAATACTGATCGGATGGTAAAGTTTTCGGCTCCACACGGATTGTAGACTCGAGGGAAACGTTATGATTGCAGACATGTGTATTACTGCTCGGATGGGAAAGCTTTTGGCTCCGTACGGATTGTAGACTCGAGGGACTCGTTCTGATTGCAGACCTGAGTAACCCTGCTCGGATGGTAAAGCTTTTGGCACCGCACGGATTGTAGACTCGAGGGACTCGTTCTGATGGCAGACTTATGTATTACTGCTCGGATGGTAAATCGTTTGGCTCCGCACGGATTGTAGATTCGAGGGACTCGTTCTGATTGCAGACCTGTGTATTACTGCTCTGATGGTAAAGCATTTGGCTCCGCATGGATTATAGACTCGAGGGAATCGTTCTGATTGCAGACCTGTGTATTACTGCGCGAATGGTAAAGCTTTTGGGTTCGCACGGATTGTAGACTCGACGGACTCGTTTCGATTACAGACCAGTGTATTACTGCTCGGATGGTAAAGCTTTTGGCTCCGCACGGATTGTCGACTCGAGGGACTCGTTCTGATTGCAGACCTGTGTATTACTGCTCGGATGGTAAAGCTTTATGCTCTGCACGGATTGTAGACTAGAGGGACACGATCAGATTGCAGACCTGAGTATCCCTGCTCGGTTGGTAAAGCTTTTGGCTCCGCACGGACTGTAGACTCGAAGGACCCGTTCTGGTTGCAGATTTGATTAACATTGCTCGGATGGGAAAGCTTTTGGCTCCGTACGGATTGTAGAAAGGAGGGAATCGTTCTGATTGCAGGCCTGAGTAACCCTGCCCGGATGGTAAAGCTTTTGGCTCCGCACGGATTTAGACTTGAGGGACTCGTTCTGATCGGAGGACTCGGATGGTAAATCTTTTGGCTCCGCACGGATTGTAGACTCGAGGGACTCGTTCTGATTGCAGACCTGTGTATTACTGCTCTGATGGTAAAGCATTTGGCTCCGCCCGGATTATAGATTCGAGAAAATCGTTCTGATTGCAGACCTGTGTATTACTGCTCGAACGGTAAAGCTTTTGGGTTCGTACGGATTGTAGACTCGAGAGACTCGTTTCGATTGCAGACCAGTGTATTACTGCTCGGATGGTAAATCTTTTGGCTCCGCACGGATTGTAGACTCGAGGGACTCGTTCTGATTGCAGACATGTGCATTACTGTTCGGATGGTAAAGCTTTAGGCTCCGCACGGATTGTAGACTCGAGGGACTCGCTCTGATTGCAGACCAGTGTAATACTGCTCGGATGGTAAAGTTTATGGCTCCGCACGGATTGTAGACTCGAGGGAATCGTTCTGATTGCAGACCTGTGCATTACTGTTCGGATGGTAAAGATTTTGGCTCCGCACGGATTGTAGACTCGAGGGAGTCGTTCTGATTGCAGACCTGTGTAATACTGATCGGATGGTAAAGTTTTCGGCTCCGCACGGATTGTAGACTCGAGGGAATCGTTATGATTGCAGACATGTGTATTACTGCTCGGATGGTAAAGCTTTTGGCTCCGTACGGATTGTAGACTCGAGGGATTCGATCTGATTGCAGACCTGAGTAACCATGCTCGGATGGTAAACCTTTTGGCACCGCACGGATTGTAGACTCGAGGGACTTGTTCTGATGGCAGACTTATGTATTACTGCTCGGATGGTAAATCGTTTGGCTAGGCACGGATTGTAGACTCGAGGGACTCGTTCTGATTGCAGACCTGTGCATTACTGTTCGGATGGTAAAGATTTAGGCTCCGCACGGATTGTAGACTCGAGGGAATCGTTCTGAATGCAGACCTGTGTATTACTGCTCGAATGGTAAAGCTTTTGGGTTCGCACGGATTGTAGACTCGAGGGACTCGTTTCGATTGCAGACCAGTGTATTACTGATCGGATGGTAAATCTTTCGGCTCCGC
Organism: Acanthosepion pharaonis; assembly: GCA_903632075.3. Taxonomy (NCBI): domain Eukaryota; kingdom Metazoa; phylum Mollusca; class Cephalopoda; order Sepiida; family Sepiidae; genus Acanthosepion; species Acanthosepion pharaonis. Next base: position 780,988 of record CAHIKZ030001055.1, read on the forward strand.
ACGGATTGTCGACTCGAGCGACTCGTTCTGATTGCAGACCTGTGCATTACTGTTCGGATGGTAAAGATTTAGGCTCTGCACGGATTGCAGACTAGAGGGACACGATCAGATTGCAGACCTGAGTATCCCTGCTCGGATGGCAAAGCTTTTGGCTCCGCACGGATTGTAGACTCGAAGGACTCGTTCTGATTGCAGACCTGTGTATTACTGATCGGATGGTAAAGCTTTTGGCTCCGCACGGATTGTAGACTCGAAGGACCCGTTCTGATTGCAGACCTGAGTAACATTGCACGGATGGGAAAGCTTTTGGCTCCGTACGGATTGTAGACTCGAGGGACTCGTTCTGATTGCAGGCCTGAGTAACCCTGCCCGGATGGTAAAGCTTTTGGCTCCGCACGGATTGTAGACTCGAGGGACTCGTTCTGATGGCAGACTTATGTATTACTGCTCGGATGGTAAATCGTTTGGCTCCGCACGGTTGTAGATTCGAGGGACTCGTTCTGATTGCAGACCTGTGTATTACTGCTCGGATGGTAAAGCTTATGGCTCCGCACGGATTGTAGACTCGAGGGAATCGTTCTGATTGCAGACCTGTGTATTACTGCACGAATGGTAAAGCTTTTGGCTACGCACGGATTGTAGACTCGAGGACTCGTTTTCATTGCAGACCAGTGTATTACTGCCCGGATGGTAAGGCTTTTGGCTCCGCACGGATTGTAGACTCGAGGGACTCGTTCTGATTGCAGACCTGTGCATTACTGCTCGAATGGTAAAGCTTTAGGCTCCGCACGGATTGTAGACTCGAGGAATCGTTCTGATTGCAGACATGTGTATTACTGCTCGGGTGGTAAAGCTCTTGGCTCCGCACGGATTCTAGACTCGAGGGACTCGTTCTGATTGAAGACCTGTGCATTACTGTTCGGATGGTAAAGCTTTTGGCTCCGCACGGATTGTAGTCTCGAAGGACTCGTTCTGATTGTAGACCTGTTTAATACTGCTCGTATGGTAAAGTTTATGGCTCCGCACGGATTGTAGACTCGAGGGAATCGTTCTGATTGCAGACATGTGTATTACTGCTCGGATGGTAAAGCTTTTGGCTTCGCACGGATTGTAGACTCGAGGGACCCGTTCTGATTGCAGACCTGAGTAATATTGCTCGGATGGGAAAGCTTTTGGCTCCGTACGGATTGTAGACTCGAGGGATTCGTTCTGATTGCAGACCTGAGTAAACCTGCTCGGATGGTAAAGCGTTTGGCTCCGCACGGATTGTAGACTCGAGGGACTTGTTCTGATTGCAGACCTCTGCATTACAGTTCGGATGGTAAAGCTTTAGGCTCCGCACGGATTGTAGACTCGAGGGAATCGTTCTGAGTGCAGACATGTGTATTACTGCTCGGATGGTAAAGCTTTTGGCTCCGCACGGATTGTAGACTAGAGGGAATCGTTCTGATTGCAGACCTGTGTATTACTGCTCGGATGTTAAAGCTTTATGCTCTGCACGGATTGTAGACCAGAGTGACACGATCAGATTGCAGACCTGAGTATCACTGCTCGGATGGCAAAGCTTTAGGCTCCGCACGGATTGTAGAATCGAAGGACTCGTTCTGATTGCAGATCTGTGTATTACCGCTCGGATGGTAAAGCTTTTGGCTCCGCACGGATTGTAGACTCGAAGTACTCGTTCTGATTGTAGACCTGAGTAACCCTGTTCGGATGGTAAAGCTTTGGGCTCCGCACGGACGGTAGACTCGAAGTACCCGTTCTGATTGCAGACCTGAGTAATATTGCTCGGATGGGAAAGCTTTTGGCTCCGTACGGAGTGTAGACTCGAGGGAGTCGTTCTGATTGCAGACCTGAGTAACCCTGCTCGGATGGTAAAGCTTTTGGCTCCGCACGGATTGTAGACTCGAGGGACTCGTTCGGATGGCAGACTTATGTATTACTGCTCGGATGGTAAATCGTTTGGCTCCGCACGGATTGTAGACTCGAGGGACTCGTTCTGATTGCAGACCTGTGCATTACTGTTCGGATGGTAAAGCTTTAGGCTCCGCACGGATTGTAGACTCGAGGGAATCGTTCTGATTGCAGACAGGTGTATTACTGCTGGGATGCTAAAGCATTTGGCTCCGCACGGATTGTAGACTAGAGGGAATCTTTCTGATTGCAGACCTGTGTATTACTGCTCGGATGGTAAAGCTTTATGCTCTGCACGGATAGTAGACTAGAGGGACACGATCAGATTGCAGACCTGAATATCCCTGCTCGGAGGGCAAAGCTTTTGGCTCCGCACGGAATGTAGACTCGAATGACTCGTTCTGATTGTAGACCTGAGTAACCCTGCTCGGATGGTAAAGCTTTTGGCTCCGCACGGACTGTAGACTCGAACGACCCGTTCTGATTGCAGACCTTAGTAACACTGCACCGATGGGAAAGCTTTTGGCTCCGTACGGATTGTAGACTCGAGGGACTCGGTCTGATTGCAGACCTGTGCATTACTGCTCGGATGGTAAAGCTTTAGGCTCCGCAAGGATTGTAGACTGGAGGGAATCGTTCAGATTGCAGACATGTGTATTACTCCTCGGATGTAAAGCTTTTGGCTCCGCACGGATTGTAGACTCGAGGGACTCGTTCTGATTGCAGACTTGTGTATTACTGCACGAATTCTAAAGCTTTTGGCTCCGCAGAGATTGTAGACACGAGGGAATTGTTCTGATTGCAGACCTCTGTATTACTGCTCGGATGATAAATCTTTATGCTCTGCACGGATTGTAGACTAGAGGGACACGATCAGATTGCAGACCTGAGTATTCCTGCTCGGATGGCAAAGCTTTTGTCACAGTATGTATTGTAGACTCGAGGGACTCGTTCTGATTGCAGACCTGAGTAACCCTGTTCGGATGGGAAAGCTTTTGTCACAGTATGTATTGTAGACTCGAGGGACTTGTTCTGATTGCAGACCTGAGTAACCCTATTCTGATGGTAAACTTTTGGCTCCGCACGGTTTGTAGACTCGAGGGACTGGCTCTGATGTATTACTGCTCGGATGGTAAAGCTTTTGGATCCGCACCCGATGTTAGAATCGAGAGAATCGTTCTGATTACAGACATGTGTATTACTAATCGGATGGTAAAGCTTATGGCTCCGCACGGATTGTAGACTCGACGGAATCGTTCTGATTGCAGACCTGTGTAATCCTGCTCGGATGCTAAAGCTTTTGGCTCCGCACGGATTGTAGACTCGAGGGAATAGTTCTTATTCCAGACCTGTGTATTACTGCTCGAATGGTAAATCTTCTGGCTTTGCACGGATTGTAGACTCGAGGGAATCGTTCTGATTGCAGACATGTGTATTATTGCTCGGATGGTAAAGCTTATGGATCCGCACGGATTGTAGACTCGAGGGAATCGGTCTGATTGCAGACCTGCGTATTACTGCTCGGATGGTAAAGCTTTAGGCTCAGCAAGGATTGTAGACTCGAGGAATCGTTCTGATTGCCGACCTGAGTAACCCTGCTCGGATGTAAAGCTTTGGCTCCGAACGGATTGTAGACTCGAGGCACTCGTTCTGATTGCAGACTTGTGTATTACTGCTCGGATGGTAAATCTTTTTGCTTCGCACGGATTAGACTCAAGGGAATCGTTCTGATTGCAGACCTGTGTATTACTGCTCGCATGGTAAAGCTTTTGGCTCCGCACGGATTTTAGATTCGAGGGACACGTTCTGATTGCAGACCTGTGCATTACTGCTCGGATGGTAAAGCTTTAGGCTCCGCAAGGATTGTAGACTCGAGGGAATCGTTCTGATTGCAGACATATGTATTACTGCTGGGATGGTAAAGCTTTTGGCTCCGCACGGATTCTAGACTCGAGGGACTCGTTCTGATTGAAGACCTGTGCATTACTATTTGGATGGTAAAGCTTTTGGATCCGCACTGATTGTAGACTCGAGGGAATCGTTCTGATTGCAGACCTGTGTAATACTGCTCGGATGGTAAAGTTTATGGCTCCGCACGGATTGTAGTCTCGAGGGAATCGTTCTGATTGCAGACATGTGTATTACTGCTCGGATGGTAAAGATTTTGGCTTCGCACGGATTGTAGACTCGAGGGACTCGTTTTGATTGCAGACCAGTGTATTACTGTTCGGATGGTAAAGCTTTTGGCTCCGCACGGATTGTAGACTCGAGGGACTCGTTCTGATTGCAGACCTGTGCATTACTGCTCGGATGGTAAAGCTTTAGGCTCCGCACGGATTGTAGACTCGAGGGAATCGTTCAGATTGCAGACATGTGTATTACTGCTTGGATGGTAAAGCTTTTGGCTCCGCACGGAGTGTAGACTCGAGGGACTCGGTCTGATTGCAGACCTGTGCATTACTGATCGGATGTTAAAGATTTTGGCTACGCACGGTTTGTTGAATCGAGGGACTCGTTCTGATTGCAGACCTGTGTAATACTGCACGGATGGTAAAGTTTTTGGCTCCGCACGGATTGTAGAATCGAGGGAATCGTTATGATTGCAGACATGTGTATTACTGCTCGGATGGGAAAGCTTTTGGCTCCGTACGGTTTGTAGACTCGAGGGACTCGTTCTGATTGCAGACCTGTGGAACCCTGCTCGGATGTAAAGCTTTTGGCTCCGCACGGATTGTAGACTCGGGGGACTCGTTCTGATTGCAGACCTGTGTATTACTGCTCGGATGGTAAAGCTTTAGGCTCCGCACGGATTGTGGACTCGAGGCACTCGTACTGATTGAAGACATGTGTATTACTGAACGGATGCTAAAGCTTTTGGCTCCGCAGTGATTGTAGACACGAGGGAATTGTTCTGATTGCAGACCTGTGTGTTACTGCTCGGATGATAAACTTTATGATCTGCACGGAGTGTAGACTAGAGGGACATGATAAGATTGCAGACATGTGTATCCCTGCTCGGATGGTAAAGCTTATGGCTCCGCACGGATTGTAGACTCGAAGAACTCGTTCTGATTGCAGACCTGTGTATTTCTGCTCGGATGCTAAAGCTTTTGGCTCCTCACGGATTGTAGATTCAAAGTACTCGTTCTGAGTGTAGACCTGAGTAACCCTGCTCGGATGGTAAATCTTTTGGCTCCGCACGGACTGTAGACTCGAAGGACCCGTTCTGAATGCAGCCCTGAGTAACCCTGTTCGGATGGGAAAACATTTGGCTCAGTACGCATAGTAGACTCGAGGGACTCGTTCTGATGGCAGAATTATATATTACTGCTCGGATGGTAAAGGTTTCAACTCCGAACAAGATGGTAGAATCGAGGGACTCGTTCTGATTGCAGACCTGTGTATTACTTCTCTGATGGTAAAGCATTTGGCTCCGCACGTATTGTAGACTCGAGGGAATCGTTCTGATTGCTGACCTGTGTATTGCTGCTCGAATGGTAAAGCTTTTGGCTTCGCACGGATTGTAGACTCGAGGGAATCGTTCTGATTGCAGCCATGTGTATTACTGTTCGGATGGTAAAGCTTTTGGCTCCGCACGGATTGTAGACTAGAGGGACTCTCTTCTGATTGCAGACCTGTGTATTACTGCTCGAATGGTAAAGATTTTGGCTCTGCATGGATTGTAGACTCGAGGGACTCGTTCTGATTGCAGACCTGTGTATTATATCTCGGATGGTAAAGGTTTTGGGTCTGCACGGATTGTAGATTCGAGGGACTCGTTCTGATTGCAGACCTGTGTATTACTGCTCAGATGGCAAAGCCTTTGTTTCCGCACGGATTGTAGATTCGAGGGACTTGTTCTGATTGCAGACCTGTGTTTTACTTTTCGGATGGTAAAGCTTTCGGCTCCGTACGGATTGTAGACTCGATGGACTCGTTCTGATTGCAGACCAGTGTATTCCTGATCGGATGGTAAAGCATTTGGCTCCGCACGGATTGTATACTCGAGGGAATCGTTTTGATTGCAGACCTGTGTATTACTGCTCGGATGGTAACGCTTTTGGCTCCACACAGATTGTAGAATCGAGGGACTCGTTCTGATTGCAGACCTGGGTAACACTGCTCGGATGGTAAAGCTTTTGGCTCCGCACGGACTGTAGTTTCGAGGGACTCGTTCTGATTGCAGACCTCTTCATTACTGTTCGGATGGTATAGCATTTGGCTCCGTACGGATTGTAGACTCGAGGGACTCGTTCTGATTGCAGACCTGTGTAATACTGCTCGGATGGTAAAGCTTTTGGCTCCGCACGGATTGTAGACTCGAGGGAATCGTTCTGATTGCAGACATGTGTATTACTGTTCGGATGGTAAAGCTTATGACTCCGCACGGATTGTAGACTCGAGGGAATAGTTCTGATTGCAGACCTCTGTATTGCTGCTCGGATGGTAAAGCTTTTGGCTCCGCAAGGATTGTAGACTCGAAGGACTCGTTGTGATTGCAGAACTGTGTATTACCGCTCGGATGGTAAAGCTTTATGCTCTGCACGGATTGTAGACTAGAGGGACACAATCAGATTGCAGACCTGAATATCCCTGGGCGGATGGCAAACCTTTTGGCTCCGCACGGATTGTAGACTCGAAGGACTCGTTCTGATTGCAGACCTGTGTATTACTCATCGGATGGTAAAGCTTTTGCTCCGCACGGATTGTAGACTCGAGGGACTCGTTCTGATTGCAGACTAGTGTATTTCTGCTCCGATGCTAAAGATTTTGACTCCTCACTGATTGTAGACTCGAAGTACTCGTTCTGATTGTAGACCTGAGTAACCCTGCTCGGATGGGAAAACATTTGGCTCAGTACGGATTGTAGACTCGAGGGACTCGCTCTGATTGCAGACCTGAGTAACCCTCCTCACGGATTGGTAGAATGGTATTGCAGACTTGGTTCGGATGGTCTTTTCCGCACGGATTGTAGACTCGAGGGACTCGTTCTGATTGCAGACCTGAATTATGGTAAACCTTTTGGCTCTCGGATGGTAAATCGGATGGCAAATTTTTTTTCGAGGACTCGTTCTGATTGCAGACCTGTGTATTACTGCTCGGATGGTAAATCTTTTGGCTCCGCACGGATTGTAGAATCGAGGGACTCGTTCTGATTGCAGACCAGACATGTCGGATGGTAAACTTTTTTTCCTCTGATGGACTCGTTAAAGCATTTGGCTCGGATGGTAAAGCTTTTGGCTCGCACGGATTGTAGACTCGAGGGAATCGTTCTGATTGCAGACCTGTGTATTACTGCTCGGATGGTAAAGCTTTTGGCTCCGCACGGATTGTAGACTCGAGGGACTCGTTCTGATTGCAGACCTGTGTATTACTGCTCGGATGGTAAAGCTTTTGGCTCCGCACGGATTGTAGAACTAGAGGGACTCGTTCTGATTCAGATTGCAGACCTGTCGGATGGTAAGCTTTTGGCTCCGCACGGATTGTAGAATCGAGGGACTCGTTCTGATTGCAGACCTGTGTATTACTGCTCGGATGGCTTTTGGCTCCGCACGGATTGTAGACTCGAGGGACTCGTTCTGATTGCAGACCTGTGTATTCCTGCTCGGATGTTAAAGCTTTTGGCTCGCACGGATTGTAGATTCGAGGGACTCGTTCTGATTGCAGACCTGTAGTATCCCTGCTTCGGATGGTAAATCTTTTGGCTCCGCACGGATTGTAGACTCGAAAGGACTCGTTCTGGATTGCAGACTGTAGGGAACAGTTATTACTGCTCGGATGGTAAACCTTTTGGCTCCGCACGGATTGTAGAATCGAGGGACTCGTTCTGATTGCAGACCTGTGTATTACTGCTCGGATGGTAAAGCTTTGGCCCGCACTTTTGGCTCCGCACGGATTGTAGACTTTGGGCGGAGGACTCGTTCTGATTGTTCTGATTGCAGACCTGTGTAACCTTTGGCTCTCGGATGGTAAAGGGCTTTTGGACCTCCTCGGACGGATTGTAGACTCGAGGGACTCGTTCTGATTGCAGACCTGATTATATCTCGGATGGTAAAGCTTTTGGCTTTCTCCGCACGGATTGTAGACTCGAGGGACTCGTTCTGATTGCAGACCTGTATTACTGCTCGGATGGTAAAGCTTTTGGTTCCGCACGGATTGTAGATTCGAGGGACTCGTTCTGATTGCAGACCTGTGTATTACTTCTCGGATGGTAAAGATTTAGACTCGAGGGCTCCGCAGACCTGGATTGTAAAGACTCCGATTGGACTCGTTCTGATTGCAGACCAGTGTATTCCTGATCGGATGGTAAAGCTTTTGGCTCCGCACGGATTGTAGACTCTCGACCTGTGTATTACTCGGATGGTAAAACTTTTTTTGATTTGACTCGAGGGACCTGTATTGCAGACATGTATTCGCTCGGATGGTAAAGCTTTTGGCTCCACACGGATTGTAGAATCGAGGGACTCGGGATGGAAAACCTTTTCTGATTAGACAGACCTGTGTTCCTTAAACTGCTCGGATGGTAAAGACCTTTTGGCTCCGCACGGATTGTAGATTCGAGGGACTCGTTCTGATTGCAGACCAGTATTACCTCGGATGGTCATTGGCTGTTCGGATTGGTAGAATCGAGGGACTCGTTCTGATTGCAGACCTGTGTAATTACTGCTCGGATAAAGCTTTTGGCTCCGCACGGATTGTAGACTCGAGGGACTCGTTCTGATTGCAGACCTGTGTATTACTGCTCGGATGGTAAAGCTTTTTGGCTCCGCACGGATTGTAGACTCGAGGGAATCGTTCTGATTGCAGACCTGTATTACTGATTCGGATGGTAAACCTTTGCAGACTCCGCACGGATTGTAGACTCGAGGAATAGTTCTGATTGCAGACCTTCAGACCTGAATAACTGCTCGGATGGTAAAGCTTTTGGCTCCGCACGGATTGTAGACTCGAGGGACTCGTTCTGATTGCAGATTACTATCGGATGTGTATTACCGCTCGGATGGTAAATGTTTTACTTTCGGATGGGCTTCGGCTCGGATTGTAGAATCGAGGGAACGGATTGCAGACTAGATGGGCTTTTGGCTCACACGGATCAGACTAGAGGAATCGTTCTGATTGCAGACCTGAATATCCCTGCTCGGATGGCAAACCTTTTGGCTCCGCACGGATTGTAGACTCGAAGGACTCGTTCTGATTGCAGACCTGTGTATTACTCATCGGATGGTAAAGCTTTTGGCTCCGCACGGATTTGACTAGGACTCGATTGGACTTGTTCGGATGGTAAATCTTTGCAGACTAGTGTATTTCTGCTGCAGATGTGATGCTAATGTTAAATTTTGGCTCCGCACGGATTGTAGACTCGAAGGACTCGTTCTGATTGCAGACCTGATGTAACCCTGCTCGGATGGGAAAACTGATTTTGGCTCAGTACGGATTGTAGACTCGAGGGACTCGCTCTGATTGCAGACCTGAGTAACCCTGCTAAAGCTTTGGCTCGGATGGTAAGGGATCTTTTGGCTCTGCACGGTAAATCTTTTTCCGCACGGATTGTAGACTCGAGGGACTCGTTCTGATGGCAGAATGTATTACTGCTCGGATGGTATTTTGGCTCCGGATGGTAGAATCGAGGGACTCGTTTTTGGCTCTCGAATGGACTTTTGGCTCCTCACGGATTCGAGGGATCCGTTCTGGGACCTGTATTGCTCTGATTAAAGCTTTTGGACCACGGATTGTAGACTGAGGGAATCTCTGATGGTAAACTGCGGATTTGGCTTTGGCTCCGCACGGATTGTAGACTCGAGGGACTCGTTCTGATTGCAGACCTGTGTATTACTGCTCGAATGGTAAAGATTTTGGCTACGCATTTGGTAGACTGCACGGTATTTTTGTGGATGAATCACGGATTGTAGGGAATCGTTCTGATTGCAGCCATGTATTATTCTGTTCCGGATGGTAAATCTTTTGGCTCCGCACGGATTGTAGACTAGAGGGACTCGTTCTGATTGCAGACCTGTGTATTACTGCTCGGATGGTAAACCTTTTGGCTCCGCATGGATTGTAGACTCGAGGGACTCGTTCTGATTGATTGTATTACCGGATGGACTTTTGGCCGCATTGTAGATCTGAGGGACTCGTTCTGGTTGTAGACCTTGGGTAAGGTTTCGCCTCCGCCCTGCTTGGATGTTAAATCTTTTGTCGTTCTGATTGCACGGATTGTATTACTGCTCGGAGACTCGTGGTAGTCGCTCTGATTCCGGATGGTAAAGACCTCGAGGGACTCGTTCTGATTGCGGATGTTTAAACCTTTTGGCTCCGCACTGATTGTAGACTCGAGGGACTCGTTCTGATTGCAGACATGTGTATTACTGCACGGATGGTAAAGCTTTTGGCTCCGCAGTGATTGTAGACTCAAAGGAACTCGTTCTGATTGCAGACCTGTGTATTACTTCTCGGATGATAAATCTTTGGCTCCGCATGGATTGTAGAGGGACTCGATCAGATTGCAGACCTGAATCGCTCGGATTTCCGCACGGATTGTAGACTCGAGGGACGTTCTTATTCCAACCATGCTCGGATGGAAAAGACTCGAGGGAATCGTTTTTGGCTCCTCACGGATTAAAGCTTATGGATCCGCTCTGAGGACTCGTTCTGATTGCAGACATGTATAACCCGGCTCGGATGGTAAAGCTTTTTTGGATTGTAGACTCGAGGGCGTTTTGGATTGCTCCGGATGGTAAATCTTTTGGCTCCTCAACTCTGATGGGGTCTCGTTCTGATTGACCGATGGTAGAATCGAGGTATATCTCAGACCTGTGTAGCTTTGGGTCTGCTTGTAGATCGAGGGTCTCGTTCTGATTGCAACCTGTGTTTTCGGATGGCTTTGATTCGCACACGGATTGTAGAATCGAGGGACTCGTTCTGATTGCAGACCTAGGTAACACTGCTCGGATGGTAAAGCTTTTGGCTCCGCACGGACTGTAGATTCGAGGGACTCGTTCTGACTGCAGACCTCTGCATTACTCTTCGGATGATATAGCATTTGGCTCCGCACGGATTGTAGACTCGAGGGACTCGTTCTGATTGCAGATCTGTGTAATACTGCTCGGATGGTAAACCTTTTGGCTCCGCACGGATTGTAGACTCGAGGGAATAGTTCTGATTGCAGACATGTTTATTACTGTTCGGATGGTAATGCTTATGACTCCGCACGGATTGTAGACTCGAGGGAATCGTTCTGATTGCAGACCTGTGTTTTACCGCTCGGATGGTAAAGCTTTATGCTCTGCACGGATTGTAGACTAGAGGGACACAATCAGATTGCAGACCTGAATATCCCTGGGCGGATGGCAAACCTTTTGGCTCCGCACGGATTGTAGATTCGAAGAACTCGTTCTGATTGCAGACCTGTGTATTACTCATCGGATGGTAAAGCTTTAGGATCCGCACGGATTGTAGACTCGAGGGACTCGTTCTGATTGCAGACTTGTGTATTACTGTTCGGATGGTAAATCTTTCGGCTCCGCATGGATTGTAGAATCCAGGGAATCCTTCTGATTGCAGACATGTGTATCCCTGCTCGGATGTTAAATCTTATGGCTCCGCACGGATTGTAGACTCGAAGGACTCGTTCTGATTGCAGACCTGTTTATTTCTGCTCGGATGCTAAAGCTTTTTGGCTCCTCACGGATTGTAGACTCGAATTACTCGTTCTGATTGTAGACCTGAGTAACCCTGCTCGGATGGTAAAGCTTTTGGCTCCGCACGGATTGTAGACTCGAAGGACCCGTTCTGATTGCAGACCTGAGTAACCCTTCTCGGATGGGAAAACTTTTGGCTCAGTACGGATTGTAGACTCGAGGGACTCGCTCTGATTGCAGACCTGAGTAACCCTGCTCGGATGGTAAATCTTTTGGCTCCGCACGGATTGTAGACTCGAGGGACTCGTTCTGATGGCAGAATTATGTATTACTGCTCGGATGGTAAATGTTTTGGCTCCGAACCCGATGGTAGAATCGAGGGACTCGCTCTGCTTGCAGACCTGTGTATTACTTCTCTGATGGTAAAGCATTTGGCTCCGCACGGATTGTAGACTCGAGGGAATCGTTCTGATTGCAGACCTGTGTATTGCTGCTCGAATGGTAAAGCTTTTGGCTTCGCACGGATTGTAGACTCGAGGGAATCGTTCTGATTGCAGCCATGTGTATTACTGCTCGGATGGTAAAGCTTTTGGCTCCGCACGGATTGTAGACTAGAGGGACTCGTTCTGATTGCCGACCTGTGTATTACTGCTCGAATGGTAAAGATTTTGGCTACGCATGGATTGTAGACTCGAGGGACGCGTTCTGATTGCAGACCCGAGTATTTTTGCTTGGATGTTAAGCTTTTGGCTCCGCACGGATTGTAGACTCGAGGTAGTCGCTCTGATTGAAGACCTGAGTATCTCTGTTCGGATGGTATATCTTTTGGCTCCACTCGGATTGTACACTCAAGGGACTCGTTCTGATTGCAGATCTGTGTATTACTGTACGGATGGTAAACCTTTTGGCTCTGCACTGATGGTAGAATCGAGGGACTCGCTATAATTGCAGACTTGTGTATTACTGCTCGGATGGTAAAACTTTTGGCTCCGCACGGATTGTAGATTCGAGGGACTCGTTCTGGTTGTAGACCTAAGTAACCTTGCTCGGATGGTAAAGGTTTCGCCTCCGCACGGATTGTAGACTCGAGGGACTCGTTCTGATTGCAGACCTCTATATTACTGCTCGGATGGTAAAGCGTTATGCTCTGCACGGATTGTAGACTCGAGGGACTCGTTCTGATTGCAGACCTGTGTATTACTGCTCGTATGGTAAAGCTTTTGGCTCCGCACTGATTGTAGACTCGGGGGACTCGTTCTGATTGAAGACATGTGTATTACTGCACGGATGCTAAAGCTTTTGGCTCCGCAGTGATTGTAGACACGAGGGAATCGTTCTTATTGCAGACCTGTGTATTACTTCTCGGATGATAAATCTTTATGCTCTGCACGGAATGTAGACTAGAGGGACACGATCAGATTGCAGACCTGAGTATCCCAGCTCGGATGGCAAAGCTTTGGCTCCGCACGGATTGTAGACTCGTTCTGAGGGAATCGTTCTTATTCCAGACCTGTGTATTACTGCTCGAATGGTAAAGCTTCTGGCTTTGCACGGATTGTAGACTCGAGGGAATCGTTCTGATTGATGACATGTGTATTATTGCTCGGATGGTAAAGCTTATGGATCCGCACGGATTGTAGACTCGAGGGAATCGTTCTGATTGCAGACCTGCGTATTACTGCTCGGATGGTAAAGCTTTTGGCTCCGCACGGATTGTAGATTCGAGGGACTCGTTCTGATTGCAGACCTCTGCATTACTGTTCGGATGGTATAGCATTTGGCTCCGCACGGATTGTAGACTCGAGGGTCTCGTTCTGATTGCAGACTTGTGTATTACTGCACGGATGGTAAAGCTTTTGGTTCCGCATCCGATGGTAGATTCGAGGGACTCGTTCTGATTGCAGACCTGTGTATTACTGCTCGGATTGTAAAATTTTGGCTCCGCACGGATGGTAAATCGAGTGACTCGTTCTGATTGCTGACCTGTGTCTTACTGCTCTTATGGTAAAGCTTTTGGCTCCGCACGGATTGTAGATTCGAGGGACTCGTTCTGATTGTATACCTGTATTACTGCTTCGGATGGTAAAGCATTTGGCTCCGCACGGATTGTAGACTCGAGGGACTCGTTCTGATTGCAGACCTGGGTAACACTGCTCGGATGGTAAAGCTTTTGGCTCCGCACGGATTGTAGATTCGAGGGAATAGTTCTGATTGCAGACATGTTTATTACTGTTCGGATGGTAATGCTTATGACTCCGCACGGATTGTAGACTCGAGGGAATCGTTCTGATTGCAGACCTGTGTTTTACCGCTCGGATGGTAAAGCTTTATGCTCTGCACGGATTGTAGACTAGAGGGACACAATCAGATTGCAGACCTGAATATCCCTGGGCGGATGGCAAACCTTTTGGCTCCGCACGGATTGTAGATTCGAAGAACTCGTTCTGATTGCAGACCTGTGTATTACTCATCGGATGGTAAAGCTTTAGCATCCGCACGGATTGTAGACTCGAGGGACTCGTTCTGATTGCAGACTTGTGTATTACTGTTCGGATGGTAAATCTTTCGGCTCCGCATGGATTGTAGAATCCAGGGAATCCTTCTGATTGCAGACATGTGTATCCCTGCTCGGATGTTAAATCTTATGGCTCCGCACGGATTGTAGACTCGAAGGACTCGTTCTGATTGCAGACCTGTTTATTTCTGCTCGGATGCTAAAGCTTTTGGCTCCTCACGGATTGTAGACTCGAATTACTCGTTCTGATTGTAGACCTGAGTAACCCTGCTCGGATGGTAAAGCTTTTGGCTCCGCACGGATTGTAGACTCGAAGGACCCGTTCTGATTGCAGACCTGAGTAACCCTTCTCGGATGGGAAAACTTTTGGCTCAGTACGGATTGTAGACTCGAGGGACTCGCTCTGATTGCAGACCTGAGTAACCCTGCTCGGATGGTAAATCTTTTTGGCTCCGCACGGATTGTAGACTCGAGGGACTCGTTCTCATGGCAGAATTATGTATCACTGCTCGGATGGTAAAGGTTTTGGCTCCGAACCCGATGGTAGAATCGAGGGACTCGATCTGATTGCAGACCTGTGTATTACTTCTCTGATGGTAAAGCATTTGGCTCCGCACGGATTGTAGACTCGAGGGAATCGTTCTGATTGCAGACCTGTGTATTGCTGCTCGAATGGTAAAGCTTTTGGCTTCGCACGGATTGTAGAATCGAGGGAATCGTTCTGATTGCAGCCATGTGTATTACTGTTCGGATGGTAAAGCTTTTGGCTCCGCACGGATTGTAGACTAGAGGGACTCGTTCTGATTGCAGACCTGTGTATTACTGCTCGAATGGTAAAGATTTTGGCTCCGCATGGATTGTAGACTCGAGGGACTCGTTCTGATTGCAGACCTGAGTATTCCTGCTTGGATGTTAAAGCTTTTGGCTCCGCACGGATTGTAGATTCGAGGTAGTCGCTCTAATTGAAGACCTGAGTATCCCTGTTCGGATGGTATATCTTTTGGCTCCGCTCGGATTGTAGACTCAA
This sequence comes from Acanthosepion pharaonis, assembly GCA_903632075.3. Taxonomy (NCBI): domain Eukaryota; kingdom Metazoa; phylum Mollusca; class Cephalopoda; order Sepiida; family Sepiidae; genus Acanthosepion; species Acanthosepion pharaonis. The sequence goes on from CAHIKZ030001055.1 coordinate 796,082, forward strand.
GGGACTCGTTCTGATTGCAGATCTGTGTATTACTGTACGGATGGTAAACCTTTTGGCTCCGCACTGATGGTAGAATCGAGGGACTCGCTATAATTGCTGACTTGTGTATTACTGATCGGATGTAAATCTTTTGGCTCCGCACGGATTGTAGACTCGAGGGACTCGTTCTGGTTGTAGACCTAAGTAACCATGCTCGGATGGAAAAGCTTTTGGCTCCTCACGGATTGTAGACTCGAGGGACTCGTTCTGATTGCAGACCTCTATATTACTGCTCGGATGGTAAAGCGTTATGCTCTGCACGGATTGTAGACTCGAGGGACTCGTTCTGATTGCAGACCTGTATTACTGCTCGTATGGTAAAGCTTTTTGGCTCCGCACTGATTGTAGACTCGGGGGACTCGTTCTGATTGAAGACATGTGTATTACTGCACGGATGCTAAAGCTTTTGGCTCCGCAGTGATTGTAGACACGAGGGAATCGTTCTTATTGCAGACCTGTGTATTACTTCTCGGATGATAAATCTTTATGCTCTGCACGGAATGTAGACTAGAGGGACACGATCAGATTGCAGACCTGAGTATCCCAGCTCGGATGGCAAAGCTTTGGCTCCGCACGGATTGTAGACTCGAGGGAATCGTTCTTATTCCAGACCTGTGTATTACTGCTCGAATGGTAAAGCTTCTGGCTTTGCACGGATTGTAGACTCGAGGGAATCGTTCTGATTGAAGACATGTGTATTATTGCTCGGATGGTAAAGCTTATGGATCCGCACGGATTGTAGACTCGAGGGAATCGTTCTGATTGCAGACCTGCGTATTACTGCTCGGATGGTAAAGCTTTTGGCTCCGCACGGACTGTAGATTCGAGGGACTCGTTCTGATTGCAGACCTCTGCATTACTGTTCGGATGGTATAGCATTTGGCTCCGCACGGATTGTAGACTCGAGGGTCTCGTTCTGATTGCAGACTTATGTATTACTGCACGGATGGTAAAGCTTTTGGTTCCGCATCCGATGGTAGATTCGAGGGACTCGTTCTGATTGCAGACCTGTGTATTACTGCTCGGATTGTAAAGATTTTGGCTCCGCACCCGATGGTAAATCGAGTGACTCGTTCTGATTGCTGACCTGTGTCTTACTGCTCTTATGGTAAAGCTTTTGGCTCCGCACGGATTGTAGACTCGAGGGACTCGTTCTGATTGTATACCTGTGTATTACTGCTCGGATGGTAAAGCATTTGGCTCCGCACGGATTGTAGACTCGAGGGACTCGTTCTGATTGCAGACCTGGGTAACACTGCTCGGATGGTAAAGCTTTTGGCTCCGCACGGATTGTAGATTCGAGGGACTCGCTCTGATTGCAGACCTGTGCATTACTGTTCGGATGGTATAGCTTTTGGCTCCGCACGGATTGTAGACTCGAGGGACTCGTTCTGATTGCAGACCTGTGTAATACTGCTCGGATGGTAAAGCTTTTGGCTCTGCACGGATTGTAGACTCGAGGGAATAGTTCTGATTGCAAACATGTGTATTACTGTTCGGATGGTAAAGCTTATGGCTCCGCACGTATTGTAGACGCGAGGGAATCGTTCTCATTGCAGACCTGTGTATTACTGCTCGGATATTAAAGCTTTTGGCTCCGCAAGGATTGTAGACTCGAGGGAATTGTTGTGATTGCAGAACTGTATTACTGCTCGGATGATAAAGCTTTATGCTCTGCACGGATTGTAGACTAGACGGACACGATCAGATTGCACACCTGAGTATCCCTGCTCGGAGGGCAAAGCTTTTGGCTCCGCACGGATTGTAGACTCGAAGGACTCGTTGTGATTGCAGACCTGTGTATTACTCATTGGATCGTAAAGCTTTAGGCTCCGCACGGATTGTAGACTCGAGGGACTCGTTCTGTATGCAGACTTGTGTATTACTGCTCGGATGGTAAATCTTTCGGCTCCGCATGGATAGTAGTATCCAGGGAATCGTTCTGATTGCAGACGTGTATCCTGCTCCGATGGTAAATCTTATGGCTCCGCACGGATTGTAGACTCGAAGGACTCGTTCTGATTGCAGACCTGTGTATTACTGCTCGGATGCTAAAGCTTTTGGCTCCTCACGGATTGTAGACTCGAAGGAACCGTTCTGATTGCTGACCTGAGTAAACCTGCTCGGATGGTAAAGCTTTTGGCTCCGCACGGATTGAAGCCTCGAGGGACTCGTTCTGATGGCAGATTTATGTATTAAAGCTCGGATGGTAAATGTTTTGGCTCCGAACCCGATGGTAGAATCGAGGGACTCGTTCTGATTGCAGACCTGTGTATTGCTGCTCGAATGGTAAAGCTTTTGGCTTCGCAGGGATTGTTGACCCGAGGGAATCCTTCTGATTGCAGACATGTGTATTACTGCTCGGATGGTAAAGCTTTTGGCTCCGCACGGATTGTAGTCTAGAGGGACTCGTTCTGATTGCAAACCTGTGTATTACTACTCGAATGGTAAATCTTTTGGTTCCGCACGGATTGTAGACTCGAGGGACTCGTTCTGATTGCAGACCTGAGTATTACTGCTCGGATGGTAAACCTTTTGGCTCCGCACGGATTGTAGACTCGAGGTACTCGCTCTGAATGAAGACCTGAGTATCCCAGTTCGGATGGTATATCTTTTGGCTCCGCTAGGCTTGTAGTCTCAAGGGACTCGTTCTGATTGCAGATCTGTGTATTACTGCACGGATGGTAAACCTTTTGTCTCCGCACTGATGGTAGAATCGAGGGACTCGCTATAATTGCAGACTTGTGTATTACTGCTCGGATGGTAAAACTTTTGTCACAACACTGATTGTAGACTCGAGGGACTCGTTCTGATTGCAGACATGTGTATTACTGATCGGATGTTAAAGCTTTTGGCTCCGCACGGATTGTAGACTCGAGGGACTCGTTCTGGTTGTAGACCTAAGTAACCATGCTCGGATGGTAAAGCTTTTTTCTCCGCAGGGATTGTAGACTCGAGGGATTCGTTCTGATTGCAGACCTGGTTATTATATCTCGGATGGTAAAGCTTTTGGGTCTGCACGGATTGTAGACTCAAGGGACTCGTTCTGATTGCAGACATCTGTATTACTGCTCGGATGGTAAAGCTTTTGTCCCCACACGGATGGTAGAATCTAGGGATCTCGGTCTAATTGCAGCCCTGTGTATTACTGATCGGATTGTAAAGGTTTTGGCTCCGCACGGATTGTAGACTCGATGGAATCGTTCTGATTACAGACCTAAGTATCCCTGCTTGGATGGTAAAGCTTTCGGCTCCGCACGGATTTTAGACTTGAGGGACTCGTTCTGATTGCAGACCTGTGTATCCCTGCTCGGATGTTAAAGCTTTTGGCTCCGCACGGATTGTAGAGTCGAGGGACTCGCTCTGATTGCAGACCTGTGTATTATATGTCGGATAGTAAAGCTTTTGGCTCTGCACGGTTTGTAGACTCAAGGGAATCGTTCTGATTGTAGACATGTGTATTACTGCTCGGATGGTAAAACTTTTTGCGCCGCACGGATTGTAGACTCAAGGGACTCGTTCTGATTGCTGATCTGTGTATTACTGCTCGTATGGTAATGCTTTTGGCTCCGCACGGATGGTAGAATCTAGGGACTCGTTGTGATTGCAGACCTGTTTATTACTGATCGGATTGTCAAGGTTTTGGCTCCGCACGGATTGTAGACTCGATGGAATCGTTCTGATTACAGACCTAAGTATCCCTGCTTGGATGGTAAAGCTTTCGGCTCCGCACGGATTTTAGACTTGAGGGACTCGTTCTGATTGCAGACCTGAGTATCCCTGCTCGGATGTTAAAGCTTTTGGCTCCGCACGGATTGTAGAGTCGAGGGACTCGCTCTGATTGCAGACCTGTGTATTATATGTCGGATAGTAAAGTTTTGGCTCTGCACGGATTGTAGACTCAAGGGAATCGTTCTGATTGTAGACATGTGTATTACTGCTCGGATGGTAAAACTTTTTGCGCCGCACGGATTGTAGACTCAAGGGACTCGTTCTGATTGCACATCTGTGTATTACTGCTCGTATGGTAATGCTTTTGGCTCCGCACGGATGGTAGAATCGAGGGACTCGTTGTGATTGCAGACCTGTTTATTACTGCTCGGATGGAAAATCTTTTGGCTCCGCACGGATTGTAGACTCGAAGAACTCGTTCTGATTGTAGACCTGAGTAACCCTGATCGGATGGTAAAGCTTTTGGCTCCGCACGGTCTGTAGACTCGAGGGACTCGTTCTGATTGCAGACATGTGTATTACTGCTCGGATGGTAAAGCTCTTGGCTCCGCACGGATTGTAGACTCAAGGGACTCATTCTGATTGCAGATCTGTGTATTACTGCTCGCATGGTAAATCTTTTGGCTCCGCACGGATGGTAGAATCGAGGGACTCGTTGTGATTGCAGACCTGTATATTACTGCTCGGATGGTAAATCTTTTGGCTCCGCACGGATTGTAGACTCGAAGAACTCGTTCTGATTTTAGACCTGATTAACCCTGCTCGGATTCTAAATCTTTTGCCTCCGCACGGATTGTAGAATCGAGGGACGTTCTGATTGCTGACCTGGTATTACTGCTCGGAGTGTAAAGCTTTTGGCCCGCATGGATTGTAGACTCGAGGGACTCGTTCTGATTGCAGATCTTTGTATTACTGCTCGGATGGTAAATCTTTTGGCTCCGCACGGATGGTAGAATCGAGGGACTCGATCTAATTGCAGCCCTGTGTATTACCGCTCGGATTGTAACGCTTTTGGCTCCGCACGGATTGTAGACTCTAGAGACTCGTTCTGATTGCAGACCTGAGTATCCCTGTTCGGATGGTAAAACTTTTGGCTCTGCAGGGATTGTAGAATCGAGGGACTCGTTCTGATTGCAGACCTGGTATTACTGCTCGGATGGTAAAGCTTTTGGCTCCGCTCGGATTGTAGACTCGAGGGACTCGCTCTGTTTGAAGACCTGAGTATCCCTGTTCGGTGGTAAATCTTTTGGCTCCGCTCGGATTGTATACTCAAGGGACTCGTTGTGATTGCAAATCTGTGTATTACTGCACCGATTGTAAAACTTTTGGCTCCTCACGGATGGTAGAATCGAGGCACTCGATCTAATTGCAGACTTGTGTATTACTACCCGGATGGTAAAGCTTCTGTCTCCGCACGGATTGTAGACTCAAGTGACTCGTTCAGATTGCCGACCTGTGTATTACTGCTCGGATGGTAAATCATTTGGCTCCGCACGGATTGTAGACTCGAGGGACTCGTTCCGATTGCAGACTTATGTATTACTGCTCGGATGTTAAAGCTTTTGGCTCCGCACGGATTGTAGACTCAAGGGACTTTTTCTGATTGCAGACCTGTGTATTACTGCTCGGCTGATATAGCTTTTGGCTCCGCACGGATTGTAAAATCGCGGTACTCTTTCTGATTGTAGACCTGTGTATTACTGCTATGATAGTAAAGCTTTTAGCTCGGCACGGATTGTAGATTCGAAGGATTTGTTCTGATTGCAGACCTGAGTATCCCTGTTCTGATGGTAAACCTTTTGGCTCCGCACGGATTGTAGACTCAACGGACTCTTTCTGATTGCAGATCTGTGTATTACTGTTCTGATGGTAAAGCTTTTGGCTCCCCTCGGATTGTCGACTCAAGGGACTCGTTCTGATTGAAGACATGTGTATTACTGCTCGGATTGTAAATCTTTTGACTCCGTACGGATTGTAGACTCGAGGGACTCTTTCTGATTGTAGACCTGAGTATCTTTGCTCGGATGGTAAAGCTTTTGGCTCCGCACGGATTGTAGACTCGAGGTACTCGTTCTGATTGCAGATATGTGTATTACTGCTCGGATGGTAAAGCTTTTGGCTCCGCTCGGATTGTCGACTCAAAGGACTCGTTCTGATTGCAGATCTGTGTATTACTGTTCGGATGGTAAAGCTCTTGGCTCAGCACGCATGGTAGAATCGAGGGACTCGATCTAATTACTGACCTGTGTATTTCTGTTCAGATTGTAAAGCTTTTGGTTCCGCACGGATTGTAGAATCGAAGGACTCGTTCTGATTGCAGACCTGAGTATCTCTGATTGAATGGTAAAGCTTTTGGCTCCGCACGGATTTTAGACTCAAGGGACTCGTTCCGATTGCAGACCTGGTATTACTGCTCGGATGGAAAATCTTTTGACTCCACTCGGATTGTAGACTCGATGGACTCGTTCTGATTGCAGACTTGTGTAGTACTGCTCGGATGGTAAAGCTTTTGGCTCCGCATGGATTGTAGACTCAAGGGAATCGTTCTGATTGCAGACCTGTGTATTACTGCTCGGATGGTAAAGCTTTTGGCTCCGCACGTATTGTTGACTCGAGGCACTCGTTCTGATTGCAGACTTGTGTATTACTGCTCGGATGGTAAAGCTTTTGGCTCCGCACGTTTTGTAGAATCAAGGGACTCGCTCTGATTGCAGACCTGAGTATCCCTGTTCGGATGGTAAATCTTTTGGCTCCGCTCGGATTGTAGACTCAAGGGACTCGTTCTGATTGCAGACCTGTGTATTACTGCTCGGATGGTAAACCTTTTGGCTCCGCACGGATTGTAGACTCAAGGGACACGTTCTGATTGCAGACCTGTGTATTACTGCTCGGATAGTAAATCTTTTGGCTACGCACGGATTGTAGACTCGAGGGAGACGTTCTGATTGCAGACTTGTGTATCCCCGCTCGGATGGTAAAGCTTTTGGCTCCGCACGGATTGTAGAGTCGAGGGACTCGTTCTGATTGCTGATCTGCGTATCCCTGCTTGGATGGTAAAACTTTTGGCACTGCAGGGATTGTAGAATCAAGGGACTCGCTCTGATTGCAGACCTTGTATTACTGCTCGGATGGTAAAGCTTTTGGCTCCGCACGGATTGTAGACTCGAGGGACTCGCTCTGATTGAAGACCTGAGTATCCCTGTTCGGATGGTAAATCTTTTGGCTCCGCTCGGATTGTAGACTCAAGGGACTCGTTCTGATTGCAGATCTGTGTATTACTGCACTGATGGTAAAACTTTTGGCTCCTCATGGATGGTAGAATCGAGGCACTCGATCTAATTGCAGACTTGTGTATTACTGCCCGGATGGTAAAACCTTTGGCTCCGCACGGATTGTAGACTCAATGACTCGTTCAGATTGCCGACCTGTGTATTACTGTTCGGATGGTAAATCTTTTGGCTCCGCACGGAGTGTAGACTCGAGGGGCTCGTTCTGATTGCAGACTTATGTATTACTGCTCTGATGTTAAATCTTTTGGCTCCGCACGGATTGTAGACTCAAGGGACTTGTTCTGATTGCAGACTTGTGTATTACTGCTCGGATTATAAAACTTTTGGCTCCGCACGGATTGTAAAATCGCGGTACTCTTTCTGAATGTAGACCTGTGTATTACTGCTCTGATGTTAAAGCTTTTAGCTCGGCACGGATTGTAGATTCGAGGGATTCTTTCTGATTGCAGACCTGAGTATCCCTGTTCAGATGGTAAAGCTTTTGGCTCCGCACGGATTGTAGACTCAAGGGACTCGTTCTGATTGCAGATCTGTGTATTATTGCTCGGATGGTAAAGCTTTTGGCTCCGCTCGGATTGTCGACTCAAGGGACTCGTTCTGTTGAAGACATGTGTATTACTGCTCGGATGGCAAATCTTTTGACTCCGCACGGATTGTAGACTCGAGGGACTCGTTCTGATTGAAGACCTGAGTATCCCTGCTCGGATGGTAAAGCTTTTGGCTCCGCACGGATTGTAGACTCGAGGTACTCGTTCTGATTGCAGATATGTGTACTACTGCTCGGATGGTAAAGCTTTTGGCTCCGCTCGGATTGTCGACTCAAGGGACTCGTTCTGATTGCAGATCTGTGTATTACTGTTCGGATGGTAAATCTTTTGGCTCAGCACGGATGGTTGAATCGAGGGACTCGTTCTGATTACAGCCCTGTGTATTTCTGCTCAGATTGTAAAGCTTTTGGTTCCGCACGGATTGTAGAATCGATGGACTCGTTCTGATTGCAGACCTTAGTATCTCTGATTGGATGGTAAATCTTTTGGCTCCGCACGGATTGTAGACTCAAGGGACTCGTTCTGATTGCAGACCTGGTATTACTGTTCGGATGGAAAATCTTTTGGCTCCACTCGGCTTGTAGACTCGAGGGACTCGTTCTGATTGCAGACTTGTGTATTACTGCTCGGATGGTAAAGCTTTTGGCTCCGCACGGATTGTAGACTCAAGGGAATCGTTCTGATTGCAGACCTGTGTATTACTGCTCGGATGGTAAAGCTTTTGGCTCCGCAGAGATTGTAGACTCGAGGGACTCGTTCTGATTGCAGACCTGTGTATTACTGCTCGGATCGTAAAGCTTTAGGCTCCGCAGAGATTGTAGACTCGAGGGACTCGTTCTGATTGCAGACCTGAGTAACCCTGCGCGGATGGTAATGCTTTTGGCTCCGCACTGATTGTAGACTCGAGGGACTCGTTCCGATTGCAGACCTGTGTATTATTTCTCGGATGGTAAAGCTTTTGGCTCCGCACCGATTGTAGACTCGTGGGCCCCGATCAGATTGCAGACCTTAGTGTCCCTTCTCGGATGATAAATCTGTCGGATCTCCACGGATTGTAGACCCAAGTGATCAGTTTGGTTAGCAGACCTGAGTGTCACTGATCGGACGGCAAACCTATCGGCCCCCGATCGGTTTGTAAACATGAAGTGTCTATTCGGATAGTAAAACTGATGGTCTCTGCCCAGATAAAATTTTTGGCCTCCCTCTGAATGTAAACCTGAGGTTTCCAGTCGGATAGCAGATTTATAGTCCCCAGTCGGATTGTAGACCTGATAATCCCCAGTCGGATTGTAGACCTGATAATCTCCAGTCGGATTGTAGAAACAATTCAAAATAAGATGGGTGGGTGGTGTAAAGGCTGGTAAAGCCTTAATGAGATATTGTTGAGTCGAGTTCGAATTTCATCCTGGGTCAGTCATAAACTTATCATTCGGCTGAGAAATTTCTAAATCCATCTCCTCCACCCAGATATGGGTTAAATAGTACGATATGTATCTGGAAATTTTTTTTTATTCTCAAAATATACCTGAAAACGAAAACTAATTATACTTACAATTAAATTGGGATTAAAGAAACCAAAAGAAAAGGTTGCTTAGATATTATGACATGCTGTACTGATTAGGGCCTAAAACTGTGTCCATTGGAATTCAAGTAAGAAAAAAAGATCTCATAAATTTCTGTTCTAACCATAACAAAAGAAATCCGGAAAAATAATCAGATGCTATTTAAGAACAGAGAGAATATGAAAACTTAAATATTTATATGAAGAAGAAAAATACATTGAATATATATTTAAGCTCCAAAAATATACAAATTATTTCATATCCAAAGTGAAAAATGGCGCTTAAATATTTGTGCTGTAATGTGTTTGTTAAAAAATAATCGAGCATTACGAAGGCCGTAATTAAAGAGAGTATCGAAGGAACTGAAGACTAGGCATAGGAAAACAATGAAGAATAGGTTTATTAAATACTCATACATAGGAGTTCAAATTAACCAAGAATTAGGAAGCCCGCAATTAGAGAGAGTATCGAAGGAACAGAATACTAGGCAGAGGAAAACAAAGATGAGGTTAATTAAATTCTTATACATGGGAGTTCAAAATAGCCGAGAATTAGGAAGGCCGTAATTAGAGAGAGTATCGAAGGAACAGAAGACTAGGCAGAGGAAAACAAAGAAGAAGAGGTTTATTAAATACTCATACATAGGAGTTCAAAATAGCCGAGAATTAGGAAGGCCGTAATTAGAGAGAGTATCGAAGGAACAGAAGACTAGGCAGAGGAAAACAATGAAGAAGAGGTTTATTAAATACTTATACGTAGGAGTTCAAAATAGCCGAGAATTAGGAAGGCTGTTGTGAGAGAGAGTCTCGACAGAATAGTGGATTATCAAGAAGAAAAGAAGAGTTTAATTAATTATACATCAAAAAAGAAAAGAAAAATAGAAATGACAAAACAAAAAGAAAATAAATGAAAAAAAAAGCAAAGTAAAAGATAAAGAAAAGAAAAGAAAAGAAGAGAAATGAAAAAGAAAAAGAAAAGTAAAAGAAAAAGAAAAGAAAAAAGAGAAATGATAAATAAAAAGGAAGCAATAAAAGAAAGTATAAAGAAAACGAAAAGCATAAGATAAATGAAAATAGAAAAAGAAAAAATAAGAGTAATGAATAACAGAAAAAGTAAATAATAACTGAAATGAAAAAAGACTAATAAATATTAAAAAAAAAAACAAAAACAGAATAAAAGAAATGAAAATGAAAAATACATAAGAAAACTGGAAATAGAAAAAACAAAAAAATAAGAGAAATATAAAAAGAAAAGAATAAAATGAATGTGAAACAAGAAAAGTATAAGAGAAATGAAAAAAAAAGAAAAGAGAGAAATGAAAAAGATAACAATGAGAGAAAGGAATACAGAAAAAGAAAATTATAAAATAAATGAGAAAGAAAAGAATAATAGGAAATGAAAATCGTATAAGAGAAGCAGAGAAATGAAAAAACAAAAAAAACAAACAAACCATAAAACAAATTAAAAAAAGAAATGAATGAATAAAAGATATGAAAATCCAAAAGAAAAGAATACGAGAAATGAACAAGAAACAAAAGCCAAGAAAATGAAAAAGAAATGAAAACAATAAGAGAAATGAAAAGAAGGGATATGAAAAAGTATAAGAAAAAATAAAAAAATGAAAACAATAAATGGATTAAAAATAGAAAAAGAAAGAAGAAGAGAAATGAAATAGAAAACGAAACGAATAAGAGAAATGAAAAATAAAATAAAAGAAAATAAGAGAAACGAAAAAAGAAAAGAATAAAGGAAATGAAAAAGAAAAAGAAAAGCATAAGAAAAATTTAAATAAATAAAGAAAAGAATGCAAGAAAGGAAAAAGAACAAGAAAAGAATCATAGAAATGAAAATAGAAAAGAAAATGAAACAATAAGAAATGGAAAAAGAAAAAAAGAATTGAAAAGGAAAAAGAAAAGAATAAGAGAAATGAAAAACGAAAAAAAGGATAAAGAAATGAAAAATAAATAGAAATAATAAGAGAAATCAAAACAGAAAAAGAAAAAAAATGAAATGTAAAAGAAGACAAAACACTAAGAGAAGTGAAAAAGAAGAAAGGAAAGAATAGGAGAAATGAAAAAGAAAAGAAAACAATACGAGAATTGAAAAATGAAAAGAACAAGAGAAATGAATAAAGAAAAAGGAAAGAATAAAAGAAATGAAAACGAAAAAAGAAAAAAGTGATGAAAATAGACAAAGAAGACAATTAGTGAAATAAAAAAGAAAAACAAAAAAGAAACAAAAAGTGGAATGAAAAAGAAAAAGAAAAGAATAAGACAAATGAAAAAAAAATAAAAAAGAATAGAATAAGAGAAATGAAATTAAAAAAAGAAAAGAATAAAAGAAAAGAAAAAAGAAGGAAAGAATGTAAAAATGAAAAGGAATAACAAAATTAAGAGAAAGGAAAATAGAAAAAGAAAAGATAAGAGAAATGAAAAAGAAAAGAATAGAAAAAATAAAAAAGAAAAAGAAAGCAAAAAGGGACATGAAAAAAGGAAAGAAAGAATAAAAGAAATGAAAATGAAAAGAAAAGAATAAGAGAAATGAAAAAGAAAGGAAAGCAAAAGAGAAATGAAAAAATAGGAAAACAATAAGAGAAATGAAGATAGTAAAAGAAAAGAAAACTAAAATGAGAAAAAAGAAACTAAAAAGAAAAAAGAAATGAAAACAATGAGAGAAATGAAAATAGAAAAAGAAAAAAGTAAAAGAAATGAAAAAGAAAACAATAAAAGAAATAAGAAAAGAATAAATAAATCATAAAGTGAAATAAAATAAGAGAAATGAAAAAAGAAAACCATAAGAATAATGAAAAAATAAAGAAATGAAAATTAAAAAGAAATGAATAAGAGAAATGGAAATAAAAATGAAAAGAATATGAGAAATGAAAAAGAAAAGATAAAATAAATGAAAATAGAAAAATAAAAGAATAAGAGAAATGAAAACGAAAAGAAAGCAATAAGAGAAATGAAAAGGAACAATAAAAGAAAATGAAAAAGAAAAAAGCATAAGAGAAATGAGAATAGAAGAAGAAAAGAATAAAAGAAATGAAAAAGAAAAAGAAAATAATAAGAGAAATGAAAAAGGAGAAAGAAAAAAGGAAAGAATAGAAATGAAAACAGAAAAAGAAAGGAATAAGAAAAATGAATAAGAAAAGAAAATAATAAGTGAAATGAAAAAAGAAAAAGAAAAGAAAAAGAGAAATGAAAAAGAAAATAATAAAAGAAATGAAAAAGAAAAAGAAAAAGAAAAAAGAAAGAATAGGAGAAATGATAACAGAAAAGGAAAAGAATGAGAAATGAAAAAGAAAAGAATAAATAAGTGAAATGAAAAAAGAAAAAGAAAAGAAAAAATGAAATGAAAAAGAAAATAATAAAAGAAAGGAAAAAGAAAAAGAAAAGAATAAGAGAAATGAAAAAGAAAAAGAAAAAACAAATAATGGGAGAAATGAAAAAGAAAAAGAAAAGAATAAGAGAAATGAATAAGAAAAAGAATATAATAAAATAAAGGAGAAAGAAAAAGAAAAAGAAAAGTATAAGAGAAATGAAAAAGGAAAAGAAAAAGGAAAAGAATATAATAAAATAAAGGAGAAAGAAAAAGAAAAAGAAAAGTATAAGAGAAATGAAAAAGGAAAAGAAAAAGGAAAAGAATATAATAAAATAAAGGAGAAAGAAAAAGAAAAAGAAAAGTATAAGAGAAATGAAAAAGGAAAAGAAAAAGGAAAAGAATATAATAAAATAAAGGAGAAAGAAAAAGAAAAAGAAAAGTATAAGAGAAATGAAAAAGGAAAAGAAAAAGGAAAAGAATATAATAAAATAAAGAAGAAAGAAAAAAGAAAAGAAAAGTATGAAAAGAGAAAAAGAAATGAAAAAAAAAAAAGGAAAAAGGAAAAGAAATATAAGAAAATGAAAAGGAGAAAGAATATAATAAAATAAAGGAAAAAAAAAAAGAAAAGTATAAGAGAAAATGAAAATGAAAAAGAAAAAAAAATAAAAAAAAGAAAGAAAGAGAAAAAAAAATAAAGGAAAAAGAAAAAAAAAAGAAAAAGTATAAGATAAAGGAGAAAAAAGGAAAAAGAAAAGGAAAAGAATAAAATAAAATAAAAAGAAAAGAAATAAAATAAAAAAAAAAAAAAGAAAAGTATAAGAGAAAATGAAAAGGAAAAGAAAAAGGAAAAGAATATAATAAAATAAAGGAGAAAGAAAAAGAAAAAGAAAAGTATAAGAGAAATGAAAAAGGAAAAGAAAAAGGAAAGAATAAGAGAAATGAAAAAGAAAATAATAAAAGAAAGGAAATAGAAAAAGAAAAGAACAAGAGAAATGAAAATAGAAAAAGAAAACAATAAGAGATAATGAAAAAAGAAAAAGAAAGGGAAAGAAAAAGGGTAAGAAAAAGGAACAAGAAAAGAATAAGTGGTGTGAAAAAAAAATCAAGAAAATGAATTAGCTAAATTAGAAATGAAAAAGAAAAGAAAAAAAGAAAAGGTAAAGGTGAAGATAAAGCAAAAATAATAAAAGAAATGAAAAAGAAGAAAAGAAACAGAAAAATCGAAATGAAAGAAGAAAATGTTAATATAACTGAAAAGACGGAGATCAAAAATTAAAGAAGCAAAGGAAAGAGTGAATAAGGGAATCGAGAAAAGAAAAAGGGTGTTAAACCGAATACGAGAAATATAAAAGAAAAAGAAATTATTCAGAAAAAGAAAAGAAAGTAAAAGAAGAGAAATGTAAAAAAAAAAAAAACAACAAAAAACAAACCCAAAAAACAAAAGAAAACAAATAAGTGAAATAAAAAAAAAAGAAAAAGTAAAGAAAACAATCAAAGAAACGAAAATATCGTTTCACAAATTTTGCCTTTGGAAAGATAAATATTTATATATTGGTATATATATATATATATATATATATATATATATATATATATATATATATATATATATATATATATATATATATATTTTATATCAACCTACATGCTTATATTTATCAGTAATTTACGGATAATAATGCATTGGCGGCATCTGCTTTAGCTCGGAGAGTTTGTCAACATAATCTTACTTATATTTTAATATTGCCTATCATTTGATTATCTCCCCCTGTCTGACTACATTCCCGATTAGCAACATAGGTGGCATGCAATATCTGCACTGGCGAGAAAGCCATCTGTAATGTATAAATGGAACCATGTAAAATATTTTCTAGTCCCTAAAGAAAACAAAAACGAATTTAGTTGATTAATGTTCAAGCCTCGAGCATTTGAAGGCTGGTTTCTTTGATTAAATTCCTCTATTACTGGTTCCGTTTCAACATGGGCAGATCGTTATTTGGGCTATGCCAGCTGAGTTCAACAGCTCACTTAGTAAAATGTATATATGTGTATAGAACAAATTCATATTTTTGTGGGGATTTATGCGATGAGGTGTTAGCATTACTTATGTTTACATTCGATCAAATGCCCACACTTTTAGTGTTAGGATCACCTTGTTTCGACTGTTGTGACATACGGCATTCTTCAGGTAATCTTCGATCTGTAGCGGACCGTGGGTTTACGTGTTGTTACATTAGGAACATGTGTGTAACTTCTGATAGAATATTAAAGTCCACTACAAGAATAGGGCGGACTGAAGTTCAGTCCAACCAAAGATATATAAATAAAAACAAACAAGACCGATATATATATATATATATATATATATATATATATATATATATATATATATATAAACAAGTATATGTATTAAACAACAAAACTTACAATGGACAATGACATCAAAATTTGTGTTTGAACGTAAAGAGTTCATATTTTAGTGAATGTTCGTTTCTCACATGTGTGTGTGTGTTTGATGGCGTTTTCCCACAAGTGGGCAAACCACAAATTTCTGCGAGAGATCACATTTTTTAAATGCGTCCGCTGAAATACTAAGTAAAAAAAGAACGAGGCAAGAAATCGCCCAGTATTTGTAGTGTAGGGAGAGCGTGCCCTAGTGAACAATAAGGAAATTAAGGAGGAGTTAACTCCGACAGATCTAGGTAACCTTCTGAAAACTTTTAAAAAAATTAGTTAATCTACTAGGGTAAATTGTTTTACCCTTTCGATTTTCTTGATTTGCGTATGGTTAAATACTAAATATTGGTCGATCATATTTGAGTGTACATGCATTTAGTCTGTTCGTGGATTGGTAAATATTAGTCCTTTGTATCTGGGGCATTTATTTGGTTGGTGAATGTGTAAATATTGGTTGGTTTAGTGATAGGTAGATATTGGTCGTTTATATTTGTGTTTATAAGGGTTTACTTGATTTGGGGATCGGTAAATATTAGTCTATAAGCATGTATTTGGCTCGGGGATAGGCAAATGTTAGTCGCTTATACGAATTGCACATAACCCCGTCATAGGTTCTGGGCATCATCTCTAAATTAGACCCCCACAATGCTAGTGGTGGAGATGGGATACCAGCCATTGTCCTGAATCTTGGATTGTCTTTCAATCATTCCGCCTCACCTGTTATCCTCTTCCGCCTCACCTACTATCCGCTTCCGCCTGGCCTGCTATCCTCTTCCGCCATACCTGATATCCTCTCCCGCCATACCTGATATCCTCTCCCGCCTCACCTGATATCTTCTTCCGCCTCACCTACTATCCTATTCCGCCTCACCTGATATCCTCTTCCGCCTCACATGTTATCCTGTTCCGCCTGACCTGATATCCTCTTCCGACTCGCCTGCTATCCTCTTCCGCCATACCTGTTATCCTGTTCCGCCTCACCTGTTATCTTGTTCCACCTCACCTGATATCCTCTTCCGCCTCACCTGATATTCTCTTCCGCCTCACCTGATATCCTCTTCCGCCTCGCCTGCTATCCTTTTCCGCCTGACCTGCTATCCTCTTCCGCCTCACCTATGAGCTGCGTCTCTCTGTTTGGGAGCCACTGACCTAAGATAATAATAAAAATGACTACCTTTTTTTGTAGATAATCAACAAATCTTAAATAAACTATATATTCTTTAAGAAAAACATTTATCAAACTAATTTCCAAAAAAAATTATATATATCAAACGAATTTTCAAAATTTTATATCAAGCTGGAATAAAAATATTAATTAAAATATGCTTTTTCTATAGTTATTAAGAAGATTGTGGCAGTAGCGAGCGTTAATTCTTTTTTACCATTCATCCTGTTAAAACTCTGACAATTGCTCGATATCAGTTGGGTATCTTGCATGTACTGCCTTCTTTAACCACAGATTTTCAATTGGGTTTAGATTAGGATTTTGACGAGCCCATTCCAAGACACCAAATTTCTTTTTTCGAAACCATTCTTTTATACATTTCCTTTGATGCTTCTAATCATTGTCTTGTTGGAAGATCCAGCCCTGACCTAAACCCAACTTCATTCAAAATTGCTTGTTATGTTGCAGAGTCCATTTTACCGTCAATGCCAACTTATTTAGCAGCCACAAATCATAATGCTTAACGCCGACATGTTTAATATGTGGCATTAAATTCTTCTCTTTTTCCCCGCAGTAGGTTGCCATTTTTTCTGCGATACACAAGTTGCCATCCAAGGCTATCTAACCCGGTCTGTCCTGCTATTTATCCATGACTGAGGGAGAAGAGGATTCATACCTTTTCCGAGGGTAATAGTACGTAAATGAATGTAATGGATTAGACTGAAATTCGAACTCGTCTTCCCGATTCCTCAATCCGAGCCACCTCCAGATAATCAACAAATCTCAATTAAACTATTGTTACGGCTGGCATAACACAATATAAGAAGAACCAGATACATAGAAATTAAAATTGAAGAAAAAAGATTATATCTAATAACGAGAAGTGGGTTTTATTTAAGACTAGCAGTATAGCCCGGCATTGCCCGGTGATGTAACAGTAAGAGTTGGGGATGTGCTTTGTAAGTCGACAGGAAGTAAGTTTCTACAAAACGTTGAAACGCAATGCACACAAATTTTAAGCAGACATCATGCAGGCCCAAGTATTCGAAAGTACCGAAGGAAGTAACGGAACGCCGTTGTAGCATCAGTCATTTGCCATTACTAAGACATCTGTGAGTAAAAGCTGACAGCAGTTAATGCTTTAACCAATTGGAACGTTAAGCATTACTGGAAGCACTTGTGCTAAGTAGTCAAGAAACCACGATTCAGTTGCAACATACATAGGGATTGAAGGGAAAACGTGCCGTGAAGAAGCCATAGACATAAAGTATGTGCCGTGCGCAATCACAAACAAACCACTTGTCTAACTAAAAGACGCGTCTTATGCCCAAAAGACGGCGCTGTCACGACCACAAAGCAGAACCGTAAAACCGAGACAGTGACGGGGTGTCATGGTAAGAAAATTTCTGTGATATAACTTCCTTTATTCTGATCTGTCACTATCTACATCGCGGCTGAGAGCCCTTAAAACCGCAACGGGGGTAGCCGTAAGGCCGAGCATCGTAATTGCAATGAAAAAGTGCCTTCTTATCAGTCGCAGTCAACATCACGGCTGAAAACCGACCGGGGTCGCCGTACTTGGCGTGTGTTTTTAGTTTTTTTTACACGACTACAAACAAAACAATAGAGCCGTATGGTTGATATGTTTCACCCATGGCAGCCGTAAAGTGTATATGGAAGCAGAAGCCTGAATTTCGTAGACGCCTTCGACTTTTGTGACAATTAAACGAAATTAGTAGGACGGGAGGTTCTCAATGTTTTAGCAATCTTTTGTGAATGAAAGTCGTTAGGGTGGTGCACTGATACGAACCTGCTGGGCGTTTTGTTCTCCGATCAACTGTTAATGAAACCAATGGATGGAACTTTAGTCGAGCAAAAATCTGAGATAGTGTCCAGCCTAATGCCGGTGTTCGGCAGTGTCCTTTATTAACACTTGCAGATGTTATTGACTTAACCAACTGGCAATTGCGTTTATGTGGGCTCCAAAAGTCTTGAGACAGCAAGGCAATAAGACCACCCAACGATTGTCCAAAGTGTGCCCCTTAACTGTCACAGTTCTGCCGTCCTCAGCGGGGCTTCTACGTTTGTACAGTGGGTAACCATCCGTCGCAGTCTGCGTTTCTGAGATAAACTTACGGGGGTAACCCTTTGCGCAAGTGGGGCCGCTTGACTAACATGACCTTTTTTCATAATTCGCGCCACAGGGGCCGTGTATCATATTGTTTTTAATGATTTCGTGGAGCAAAGGATCCAGCGCTAGATCCGGAATTTCAGCAGAAATAAAATCGTCTATTTTCTTTACGTCAACCTAATCGTTGAGCCACAGCAGAATGTGGGCATGAGGCAAACCGCGTTTCTGCCATTCCACTGTATACATATGACACTTAACGCGTCCGATGACTTGCGCTTTATGGATTAAATCCATAAGCTTACACAGCTGTAACCAGAAAACGCGGGCAATTAGGTCAGAACGGTGTGAGTACGGCTGACCTGGAAAAAGTTCGCGTGTGATTTCAACCCATTTCGGATTGCACGTGAACGTGACGAACAAATCAGGCCTCCCGTAATCACGGACATAGGTCATTGCGTCTTGTGTTCTTTCATGCATGTATCGAGGGCCACCGGTGTAAGAGGAAGGCAAAATGCACGGTTTGCCGAGATTGCGTGGGTCACCATCAGAACGCATCCCATCACGAAGGTGAATGTAGGAGTCGGTTCTAAGTTTGGATTGGTTTAACTTGATGAATCCTAACCTCTCAGACTCCATTTTTGCAGCCATGTCAACAGCGAATTGAAGAAATAGTTGACGGCACCTGTGCAAGTGGTTAAATTCACCCCTCCCTAACCATAAACATATAGGCGTAGTAAGCCCTACAGGAGACCGTCTTTGAGGTCGTCATGGAATCGCTGCTTGCCTGGTATATTGGGATTTTGAAGTGGTACCCATCTTCCGTATGAAAAAAGAATGGGTACTGGAGACAGTCGTATGAACGGTGGGTTTCACTGATGCGGCGCAGGCCACCGCCCCGGTACCTTGTGACAAAACGGCTGTTATGCTCCTCACCGTGGATGACTGCGGCGACATTACATGCAGGAGATTGAAGTCTTATGCTCACCGTGAGGCCGTCTGTCTGCATCGATGACAACGCTGAAAGAGGGCAAAGAGTTGTTTTGCAACGCAAACTTTAAGCTTCGGATGTAACTGTTAGTTTCGTGAAGCATGTCCTTTTAGACGGAACAGAATGTCTCTACGGGGACCGATGGAAATATCGCTAGGCAGAATGCCGAGACGCGCATCAACCTGCTCTTTGTAGTCTGCGAGAAAGTAAATTTGTAGGAACTGAGGTGGCTCTCCTGATCAGCCAAAAGTGATCCCATTAATTGGTAAACCTGGCCTTGCACTTTGAAAGTAGGCATCCATCCCCCCTCAATAGCCTTCGCACTAAAAGACATCATCTGGAAGCAACAGTTGTACTTCCGTATTGCTTCAAGAAAATGCGTTGATTCCGAAGTTGTACCCAGAAGGAGGTCCCTAAGCGGCTGGGGAGGTTCGTCTAAAGAAGGAAGTTTGATTTTGCCCCCAGAGCAACAAAGCCCAGGTTGCTCACCGGCCCAATTTTTTGCGTTATAAAAAGTGCAAACATTATCCATGGCCCCTATTTGTACGTCTCTCCTAGCGGAATAGTTGAAAGTGCAGTCATAATTGTATGCGGCATTTGACCAAAATGACGCAGACGGCGAAGTTACGCCATTCAAAGAAGCTCGAAGTTGGTTATAATGTTTTCGAGCCGTTGACGGCGTACTTCAGAGTTTTCTGCAGCCCTGACAGACGCAGTAGAGCGGGCATTTCTAACGCGACGAACAGTGGTTTTGCAGGGCTTTCTAGGGCTCTAGCAGATGCAATGGAGCGGGCATTTCTAACGCGACAAACAGTGCAGGGTCTATGGTAGCAGATGCAGTGGGCGGGTATTTCTAACGCGACGAACAGTGGTCTGTGCAGGGCTTTCTGGCAGACGCGGTGGATAGGACATTTCTAAAACGATGATGAGCGGTTTCTTGGGGTTGTTCCGAAGCTCTAGAGGCGGTTTAGCCCTAGTATTCCTAAGACGACGTGAAGTTGTTTGTTCGGGGCTTTCTAAACCCCTGGAGCAAGCTTTGGCGGTGGCATCCCGCAAACGACGAAGGGTTTTCTGTGCTGGGGACTGTGAAGCCCTCAACCTAGCCACGCGGACTGCGTCCTGTGAATTCTGAAGTGAACGTTCTTCAACTGAAAGCCTGGCGCGGCGTGCGGACAGGGTTGAAGCCGCTGAAGCCAAACTTTCAGTCCGCGCATCGGCGCTTCCAGATAAGCGAGCAGCTGAGCTCGAGGCCATCCGTGAAAGACACAAAGAAGTCTGTTCAGGGTTTCACTCGCCCTCGCTGCTCTAGCAGCGGAGGCAGCTGCCGTGCGCCGTCCCAAAAGTTTCCTCCTTTTAGGTGGCATCCAAACAGTAAAAAACATCAAAGAGGGTAAAGCTTAAAAAAGAGATTTCTGACAAATCCAAAACGAAAAACGTGCACTGCTAACGTAGACACAAAAAGGGGAACACCCAGAAAAATGAGTTCAGATGTTACTAAAGGGGAACTCGAAACTAAAAAAGTGGAAATTTAAAAAGGTAAACCAAGGGTAAATCCAAAAGGAAATGGGTTTTTAGTACAATTGGCTAACGTGTGTGGGGTGGGGTTGGAACTATAAAACAAAAAAGCAGCTAGAAAATGTAATCAACAACTTGCGGTGTCCGAAGTAGGCGAATAAAGTAAGCCAAGTGCGTGCACGCGGGCAACAATAAACGCAAAAGTGTGAAAGCACGCCCGAGTCACGCAATAGAGGTGGTTGACCTTGATCGCACTTACACACAAGCTGACGTGCGATCACGCCGGCGCTATAACGTGTGACAAATCCTGCGCGATGACTGGACAGGCCCCAAGGTCAAGCTCTGTGAAAGTGACCAATGGGCTTGCAGCAGTCTCGGTATCAACACGCGGACTCGGTTGTACGCAGCTCTGTGTGTGTAAGGAAGTTACAAAAAGATTGATCCGCGTGCAGCTACGGTTATTTTTGCCGAAAAATTCTGAAATTTGACACACATAAAGGCAACAGTAAGCCGCAAGTGTGTCGTAAATTTCATTTGAATCAAACCAAAACTGTACATACTGTGCCAGTGAATGTGTGTTCAGAGGGCTAAATCCTGTCCCTTGGTACCCCCGTTTATGGTTCCCTGGTCAAGGGGCTTTGACAGTCTTGCAAACAATTTGGTACTTGTTAGATCCCCATGCGTTAGTGCTATCAGAAACTGGACCATTTGCTTTGTTTTGGTGGCTTGGTAACAAAAAATCGTCCAAAGACTGTGAAAAATCTGCATAAATGGCCCTTACCCGTGCTTTCAAATTAATTCCGTGCAAAAACAATTGTGTTTTTCCAATTTTTGGCGCTGTCAGAACCACCGCCTGTCCTGTGAAGTTTTGTTGAAATCGGTTGAAAAATGTAGGAAATCGGATCCCATATATAAACGAACAGACACACACACATACAAACGCACACACACACAACCTGGGTTTTATAATAATTAAGATATAACTAGCAGCATGTCCCGGCGTTGTCCATGCTTGATTTAAAAATCGTACGACACATATACCAATCGCTATCACTTGACTTAAAATATTTTTGCCCTTCCTTGCCTTTAAAGGAGTGCCCTTTTCCGTGCTGATGTTGCTACATGCCTTACTTCTTGTCTATCTCACACTGCGAATTTTTCTAAGCTCTATATTAAACATTAAATCTGTTACGAAAAAAGAACTAAACAAAATGAACACAAAACGATCAGCTTTAAAAAAGGACCCGTAACAGGAAAAACCGAATGAAAAAAGAATGTTAACAACAAATAATTTTTCACACCCAAACCAGGTCTGCAGAATCAGAATCAACGTTGAGTTTAAGCAAACGAATGAGCCAATTGGAGTAAAGTGTCATGCAGATTTAAATTTTTCTTACTTGTGACGAATGCAGCTATCGATTTTTTTGCATGCTAGCATGCTAGTTAACCTTCGTGTCAGTCAGCTGTTGGCTCTGACGCTGGCCAGTAGAATCTTCCTGCCTATTCGTGGCAGCCAGCTATTGGCTCTCAATCTGGCCAGTACAAAATGGCTGCAAACTACATGAAAACTGCCGTAGAAGCATGAAAAAAATCAATTACTGCCACTATCGATGGGAGTTGGGAAATGCAAAATCGGTCTTGGCCTTCCCGCTAACTTGGAGCATGTGCATGTAAATCCGTCGAAAATTGCGGCCGTGCATTTGTTACACACACACACACACACACACACACACACACACACACACACACACACACACACACACACACACACAACATCCTGCCTTTTATAGAAATAGATACAATATGTTTTATAAACATTAGTGCTGAGGTTTAAACAATATAGGTTGGGAAATGCTAACAAGTTAATAAGCGTATGTGAGCCCAGAAAGTAGCTTAACGTGTAGCTATATGAAGCAGTGGGAGAAGGAAATCCTTATACAATTAAGATTAAGGCGACGAATGGGAATTCGTCGCTAGTCAAAGAATTATATTATTTTCTTCTTAGAAAAATAGTTATATATTCACATGTTTATTAAATAAAGGAGTTTGGTCAATAATATCAAGGAATAAAAGGTGAAGTATTTACTGATGGCCTTTTCTTTTGAGGACTGTCGGAACTTAGATTCTTTCGGTCGAAGATTTGTTCATGAATCAAAAGGGATCGGAATCGACCTCAGTCATCGTGGCTGTGGGTTCAGGAGGCAACTGGCTCCTGTTTATAGATGTTTTTTGTACCCTTTAGAACCCATTAGAAGTTTCTAGAGACTTCTATAAAATTCCATTCTATTATTATGAAATCTAATGTGTTTGGTAAATGGGAGCTTTTCGTAAAAGTACGAGCTACAGATTTAAGTCATCATATTAAATTAGATTTTGTATTTTATAGTGTAAGTGTAAAGAAGTAGTACAAAATCGGGCCTCGTAACAAAATATATATTCATTAAGAAAAACTTGTATCAGAAAGATTTGCAACTACTTTCAAAGAATTTTCATAAGCTGGAATACAGGTATTCATGAAAAATTAAACTGTGCAAAATTAAGTGACCTCTTACATTTAATATTTGGTGACTCCTTTTTTTGAGCTCACGACCTCGACCAGTATTTTTCTATAATTTTGAAGAAATTTCTGGCAGTAGCGAGCGTCGATTTTTTTTTTACCATTCTTCTCTGCAAAAGTACCACAATTGATCGATATTAACTAAACCCAACTTTCGAGGGCAAGATATTTTCGTTCAAAATTGCTTGGTATCTTGCAGGGTCCATTGTGCCGTCAATGCTATGGTTTTCTTAATATTATGATATGTCCCAGAAAGGGATATATTTGTTCGAAGTAGCAAAGTGGTTGTCGACTACTGTAACCGGGTAGGACAATCTAGCAGGTAACCGTAATGGACTGGTCCTCGTCGTAGTGGTAGGCAATAGGCGAAGACTATAGGCGTAGTCCCTGTACCTCCACATCAGTCTGTATTTATGGCTGACACCAGCCAATCATATTACTGTGAGGGGGAAGCCAGGTGTATGCATATTCATTACATCATATTAACCCCGGAGTTCACTTACTTTTGCACAGCAATGCAACCTTGTCACATTTCTAATAAGATCCCAAACACCCGTAACATTTGAACTATATATAAAGTTTTACATGAGAAAATTGTAAGATGGTAAGCACATAACAAAATATTTTCATTTGGGCTGTCATTTTTACGGAATGTGTACAGTATATATATATATATATATATATATATATATATATATATATATATATATATATATATATATATATACTGTACGTATATGAGGTGTCGTTTTCCACTAAAATATCAAATGCAATATTTATAAACCAGTCACAGTCAAGAAAAACATTTACACCTTAAAATACACCAATAAAATCATGGATAACAAATCAGAATGTTTGTTGTATTAGTCATCATTATGTTAGGTATATACCAATCAAATATCGTACGGACGTAGTAGAAGACATTCCACGTGACCTTTTAGGGCCAATTAGGAATAAATAAATAATTTAATTCTGAAACGATTTTTGTTACGAAAAAAGTGTATAAAACATACGAAATCCGTTCCCAAAACAGGATACACACAGCTGTCACCAAACTCCACGCAACTCTCGCTTATGATCTTCACGACCTCATGTTAAAAGCGACAGCGTTGACAAACTTCAGACTACGGCAACACCGACAACAGTAAGAAACAATTTCTAATTATCTCTTGTATCCGCTTTTACTATGATATCACGCACACAAGTGTAGACTTTTTCATAAAAACACACATATCACAACATTTTATTGTTTCGCACATACGTACACAAAGAGAATTTATATTTTATTTCAGAACTTTATTAACCCAAACAAAAAGCCATTACATTCAAATCTATCATCAACTGCTTGTATTCTTGTCGCTATATTAAATTAATGTTTA
The DNA here is from genome assembly GCA_903632075.3 of Acanthosepion pharaonis. Taxonomy (NCBI): domain Eukaryota; kingdom Metazoa; phylum Mollusca; class Cephalopoda; order Sepiida; family Sepiidae; genus Acanthosepion; species Acanthosepion pharaonis. Next base: position 820,766 of record CAHIKZ030001055.1, read on the forward strand.
TTTGTTGAAATTACGTTGTATTTTCTACTGAATTTTATTCCTTTAACGAAAATCGTTTAATTATTATAGACAGCCAGATTACGAGCGACCCTGTAACGATATTATTATGTTATTGTACCGAATCCTGACACTACAAGCTTTAAAATTCAACGAAAAACCGAGTAGAAGGATTCCTTCAATGCTATGGTTTTCTCAATATTAACCCCGGAGTTCACTTTCCAAGCAACGATAAACACGTGCATATAAGACGCTGGAAGTGAAAATCGCACCGCAACTCATGAAAACGAGAAGTATTAAGTATGGGAAGCTGTTGGTATAAACCAATGGTTTCTTTTATCAATTATAGGCATTTAAGAATATTTGTGGAGATTTCATAGTTTATTTTGTTCCGGTTAGGTTTCAACTGTTTTATGTATATAGCTTCACGAATTTTAGTTATTGTTTATTGTTTTCATGTTTAAGCATAATTGCTTGAAATCATCCATGTAAACAGAAACAGACTATCATCACATTCTTGTCCGTGTATTGCTTAATATATTGTACTGTAATTGTCATCTTTGATTATGTAAGCCGAAAACTTAGATTGGATTAAAAAAATATGTATCAATATTGTTATTTTCTTTCTTCGTTTAATGATAATGTTATTAAGCTTATCAGAATGAAAAGAATTTACATAAAATAGACAACACTTGTCTATATTATTTAATGAAACATGTATGAATGAAAAAAATGCTGCCTAAATTACATATAATATATATATATATATATATATATATATATATATATATACTATGCGTATATGAGGGTATATATGATATCAATGTAAAATAAATGTAGATATCAAGTATCAGCTGCCATATTCACAAGAGACAATAGTATATTTACAGTTTAAAATATAGATTGAAACCGAACAATTGCGCCTTTTCTAAAACGCAAAAACATCATTCATGCTAAAAGATGCGAAAAGTATCTACTATTAATATGAGTAAATTTAATTATAAAAAGCGTGCCACTTTCGTTTGTATTGTTCGTCTTAAGTTCAGGGAAATTTACTGTGTTTGTTCTGTGATAGTGTTGGAGTGAGATATTTTTTGTTTGTTTGTTGAAGAAGAGAAAAGATGTCTGCAAGCAAGCTACTGATTCACTTGCCAGGCTTCAAATATCACTGAAAAGATGGCAAAAAAAAAAAAAGAAAAAAAGGAGCGAGTTACATGTAAACAATGGGCGCTGGTAAAAATGAGAATATAAATCCGTGGAAGGTATCTCAAGGATTATTGAATTAACGACAAATAATCGGTTCAAACAGTCTTTATCTCTCCGTTTTGTAAATAAGTTTACGATTTCAAAATATTTTACCGACACTTTTTAGTCTTGTCTTTCGTGTTACAGATATACATTCACTGTAGACTGTGTGCAAATATACGTATGTATATGTATATATGTGTATTAATATTCCAAAGTCAAAGTGTAAATGTCTATGTCATCGTATATGAGTACACACACATATATATATATATATATATATATATATATATAGTTAATATTAACATTGAAGCATGCAGAGGCAAAAAGACTGTTTCCTGCTAGACGCAATTATCAGACCTGACGATTGCGTCTAACATGAAAACAGTCTGTCGCCTCTGAGTGTTGACTTCAATGTTCACTTTTTATATTTACATACGCTCTATCTCTGATATTGAGCACTTTATCCCATAAACATAGCACACCTTAAAACTATATTTCTTATATATATATATATATATATATATATATACACACACACATATATATATATATATATATATATATATATATATATAGATATAGAGAGAGAGGGGGAGAGAGAGAGGAGGGAGGAGAGATAATGGACTCTCCCGTCGGTTTCGACGTATGAGGATCTGACAACTTAATTGATTCAGTTATGAAATTTTATGCGATAATCTTAAGTGGCACTTAAGTCCTGCTAGTAATTTACAAAGAAGGCCGCATATGGAACAAGAGTGAGAATTGTGAGATGAGATCACTGTTAGATTGGCTGACCTTTTAGATCATGCTCTGGCTTCTTAAGGACGATTCAGACAAGCAGATTTAAAACTGCTGAGTCCACTAAAATACGTTGATACGTTCTACCCGCTCCAAGGCTAAGCGCTCGAGAATGTTATGAGGCATATTATATATATATATAGTAAAATGTAATAAATCTGTTGGTATATATAATCCAAGTTGATCCTAGTAATATAAAATATTAAACTGATCTACAACAAGATCTCAATGTATTTATCATTACAGAGCAAATAATTAATAAACAATAAAATCCAAAATCACCTCATATGGGGAATAGCCTATTTCGGCAGACGAAGATATCTGTCGTCCGTTTTATCAAACCGGTGTGGACTGAATTCATGTCAGAAATAGAAATTTAACTGTGAAAATTAAAAAATCAATCTGTCGAAAAACTAATACAGAATTTATACATTTCAATGTTTCAGTCTGATGGAAGGTATATATATATATATATATATATATATATATATATATATATATATATATATATATATATATAGGGGGGGTGCTCAATATTCGTGATAGAGTTAACATATGTGGTTGCATGGAAAGTAGTTTGTAACTCCGGATTACACGCTTTCGTGATCTTCAGACAAATTGGTTTAAGAATGAAAATTGCGTATATACGTTTGCTCGAACGCGTGAATGTGTAACTGCGATAAAACCTAGATTATGAATATGGGTGTGTATGCACGAATTAACAGGCATAGTCATGTATGAATGTGTGTCTATGTAGATGTGTCAGCCCAACCAGAAGAAAAAAATTCACCCTCCACCACACACAAATAAAGCATAAATAGATCCACTTTTGAAAAAAATAAACCAGTTTGACTGAAGATCTCTAAAGCGTGAAACCCGAGGTTACAAACTCCTGTCCATGCAACCACATATATTCTCTATAGTATGACGTATAACTTTAATTATCTTCCCAAACCAAAACAAAACTATTAATTAAGCGATATAAACAATTTTTTACTACGTTAATAAAATACTGATTAAAATAAGAATAAATAAATAAATATATAAGATAAGAAATAAAAATAAAAATGAAAATAAAAAATAAGAATAAATAAAAACAAGCAAAATAAATTAACCCAAATAAATAAACAAATAAACGACTTCCGGCAAAATAACCGCCAAAATAGACTACCCACAATGCACCACTGACCCGTATATAGCCGAGAATATATATATATATATAAATACAAATATAGATAACTATACTCGTTTCGAAAAACCCTCGAAATCAATCTCGAGGGAAAAAAGGTTTTAAAAAAAAGAAAGAGCTAGAAACATGAAAGTCTGTCGAAAAGAATCTCACAGATACAGGTCTGAAACCCAAAGAAGAAACCCCGACACGAGTAAACAACTAACTAACAAAAGAGCTCAATACAACCGTAGAGGGAGATCTAGATAAACCTAGTGAGCCAGACAAACCTGGTTAGGTTTAAACGGATCAGAGGGGAGAAAGCCGGCTAAAAGAGGCAAAGGAAACGCATTTTTATAGGCGATAGCTAAAATTGCTTAATTAATAAATTAATTTTGGCTATCGCCGATAAAATGCGTTTCCCTTTGCCTCTTTAGCTGGCTTTCCCTGACGATCCGTTTAGGTGAAACCTAGGTAGGTTTGTCTGGCTCTCTAGGTTTATCTCTCTCTCTCTCTCTATATATATATATATATATATATATATATATATTATGTTGGACTCCCCCGTCGTATTCGACGTATGAGGGTCAAGCAGCTCAGGAACCGACAGCCTGACACCAGCACATATGGCTTTATTATAGTTGTGAAGTCTGTGCAGAACTAACCACACTTTTTGAAGGGTCGAATACAGAGATCTGCCACAAGGACACCCAAACGACCCTCCACAGGTTTTGATTTCAGAGTTGTCCTTCTAGTCGTATTCAATTTTGGGGTTGATTGCTGTTTGTTTATTCTAACTATTATTTTGGCGGGAGCAGTTTTTAATTTGCTTATTACTGCTGTTATGTCGTGTATCCACTAAGTTCTTATTCCACCTCCGTTCTCGTTGGTGTCCATTTATGAGCTACCTGCTCATATGCAAATTATACTAATTTGCGTATCACTACATCTCCCTATAACGGAGGGGCCTTATGCCGCGAGTACTTCTTGTACTTCTTCTTGTGCCCTCCTGAATATCTTCCTTTATCCTCTCCTTTCCCTTGGAGATCTAGATCTATCACGTCTTTCCCTATAATCGAATTGTTCCTCTTGCATACTCTGGTCTTCCTCTTCTAACTCATCCTCTCTACTTCTTCCTGCGCAGTTTCATTCTGCATTAACTCTTCTGATACATCAATAATGTGGCATCTCTGAAGGCATTTCATCAGATTCTTCTCCTTGGGATCTTATTTGGTCAGCATGAGCTAGAACACTGTTCCCATTTTCTTTATTTAATATTGCAGTATTATGTCCTTTCTGCATAATAAATTCGGCTGACTCTGGTTGCATATTCCTATTTCTTTTGTACCACATCTTTTGATTTGTGGCATATGACATAGTCAAAGGGACCTTAATTGTCTGCCCATTAAGGCAGATGGACTTTCCGGCCTGCCTGCATGTGGAATTGTTCTGTAACTTATTAGTAATCTTGGTAGGAAAGCATCGATTTCCTCCTTCTGTTGCAAGCATGCTTTTATGCCCTTCTTTACTGTCTGGACCATCCTTTCCACTGCCCCATTACTTTGAGGGTGGTAGGGAGGGGTCTTGTAAGGTCTGCATCCTATTTTTCTTAGCCATTCATGCAAATCAGCATCCACAAATTCTGGTGCGTTATCAGTCACCAATGTTCGGTGTCCCATTCCTCGAAAAAAATATTCTTAATATTTGTTTTACGGTGGTACTTTTTTTATCAGGTACTCTCACCACTTCAGGCCAACCTGAATATGCGTCTACTAATATTAATAATAGTCTTATCCCATTGACAGGCATGGTTCATGTGTACTCTGCTCCATGGTTCTACTTCTCGGGGCCATACATGTATTTTCTTTTTTGCTTAAAATTCCTGAGTTCTGTGCATTTTTGCATCTTTTACGTAGTCTTCTACGTCTTGAGTACCCCGCCACCAGGCTTCCAATTTTAATCTTCTTTGCGTAGCTGCCACTCCACAATGTACGTCATCGTGTACACTTTTTTATAACCTGGTCTCCTCTGTGTTTCTGGGGAACTACCAAGTTTCCATTACATATTATCCCGTTTTCTATAGTCATTTTATGTCTGATTTCTTTGAATGTCTTTTCAGCCATTGAACAATTTCCCCAGCGATTCTGTTTTATCCTCGACATTATTCTATTTAACACTGGGTCATTTGTAGTTTCAGTAGCCATTTTATCTACAGATATTACATCGGTTTCTACAAGGTGCAAGAATGTGTCTTCAAATTCTCGTCGTTTTTGTCCTCCTCTATAAAACCTCAATCTAGATAAGGCATCAACGTGCGGTATCGTATTCCCTTTAACATATTCAATGTCAAAGTCGAACGCCATCAGTCTAATCGCCCAACGTAATATTCTGGACGTTGTAACTTTCGGTAGCTCTTTTTCTTGGGTTGAAAAAAATAAATTCCAGTGGTCTATGATCACTTTTCAACAAGAATTTTTCCCCATCAAAACTGTCTTGCTCTATGCGTTGTCCACACTATGGCTAGTGCCTCCCTTTCTATATTCGAATAATTGTGTTCAGTTGTTGTTAATCTCCTTGATAAATACATTATGGGATGCCCATCTTGTGACAAAATACCAGATATGGACTGCTCACTAGCGTCAGTAGTTAGAGTTATGTCCTTCTTAGGGTCAAAAATTTTGTACTATTGGCTTTTTTTGCCAGAATCTGTTTTAAGTTTTCAAAGGCTTTCTGTTGGTGTTCTAACCAAATGAATTCCATTTTTTTTTTTCTTAACTTAGCAAATGGCTCTGTCAACTCATTATATTTTGGTACATATTTTCTATAAAAATTTACCAAACCTAAGAAGGACTCAATTCTTTTTTTATTTTTGGTGTAGCAACTTTTAGAATTTTCTCTATTAGTACTTTATCTGGAGATCCCTTCCTTTGATATTGAGTAACCCAAAAATGATATTTCATTACTGTTGGTTACACACTTTTTTTTTTTGTATTTATTGTCATACCAGCGTCTCCTCAGCCGGTTCAGTATATTTTCAGTTTTTTTCTTTAAATCATCTTCATTTAAATCTCAACACATATATCGTCTTGATAACAGATAGTATTTTCAACATTTCCTATTACTTTTTCAATAGCTTTTTTTGAAAAATTTACTTGCCGTTTTATGCCATACGGCATTTTTCCACCTTAACAGGCCTATAGGTGTGTTTATAGTCGTCACTTCTTTAAAATTTTCATTTATCGGTATTTGGTGGTAAGCTGATTTTAGGTCTATCTTCGAAAAATACTTTCATTCCAGCAAGCTTATGTAAAGCTACTTCCACATTTGGAATAGGGTACGAGTCAGCACAAACTTTATGGTTCACCCCATTTTATAATCTCCACAAATTCTCAGGTCACCATCTTTTTTTTTTTTCAATACCACGATGGGTGATGCCCATTTACTTCCTCCTGAGGGGCAGGTTCTAATAAGTCTTCCTTTATTAGCTTTCGCAATTTAGCTATTACCAATGGTAATAAATACACTGGTATTTTTCTCGCTTCGTAGTAGGGGAAAACATCTTTTAATTTCAGGCTAGCTTCATAGTTTTTTTAATTTTCCTGTTTTTTATTTCTATCTCATTAATCAACTTCGTTGAATTTATTTTAACACGTCATTCCCCAGTAGTCCATGCGTTTTTCGGCAATTTGTAAACTATAATGGGCACTATTTCATATTTTTCTTTTAATTCTATTGAACCTTCAAAGTAACCCATAATTGCTATAATCGAGCCATCAAACTGACGTAGTTGTACGTTGTTGGTTTTTTTAAAACGGTTTTCCATTTTTCCCACAAATTTCTGGGTACTATCGTGACGTCACTACCTGTGTCGATTTGCATTTCGACAATACAGTCGTTGATTTGTTTTTTATTTTGTATCTCCGTTCTTAGATCCAGTATTTTTATATTATCTTTTTTTACATTAAAAAATCTGTCTATTTTCATCCTCTACTCTTTCCACATTTTTCGTTTACATACTTCTTTGAAGTGATTTTTTTTTAAACACTTTGAACACGTCTTTCCAAAGGCTGGGCATTTTTTCTTTTTTCATTTCATGATTTTTTCCCAGTACTTTACAATTTTTTTTTTTGTTTGTACCGTATATGTTTCAGCCATTGTTTCTTCGTAGGATTTATTTTTATTTTGGTTGTAGGTATGTATTAATTCCTGCTGTTGTATAAATTCTATACATATTCAAAGGCATGTTTGTAAGTTGTAACTGTTCCATTAACTTATATCTATGTGCCGAATTATGCATACCTTCAATTAATCTTAGTTGGATTAATTCTTCTTCCGTTGTCTGCTCGCCTGTTCTTAGTTTTTCGAATTCACAGTATTTACTCGCACTTCTTTAACCGGTGTAAATATTTTACTATCGGTTCATCCACTTCCTGCTTCATTGCCATAAACTTGGTCCTTTCTGCAATCACCAGTCTTTTCTTTTGGCCTCATGTTTCCTTTAATAACCTGACTTATTTCTTCGAAAGTCATTTCTTCTAGTTCTCGAGGGTAAAAACCATTGTAGCAACCTTCATAATCCTTCACAAACCAGCGGTAGCCATGAACAAGTCGGTGATTTCATTTTCCCTCCTCTGTTTTTGTTGTCTTTTCAACTTTTTTACATCTAGCATTAGCAGCAAACAACGAATCCACGTGTTCACGTACTCCTGGGTCTTCAAGGACCAAAGAGTATCCTATCGGCGACGCCATTGTTATGTCGTGTATCCACTAAGTTCTTATTCCACCTCCCGTTCTCGTTGGTGTCCATTTATGAGCTATCTGCTCATATGCAAATTATACTAATTTGCATATCATCCTACAACATTTTATTTATTTGGATTGATTTTAAATGCAGTAATAAACAAATCAAAAAACTGCTCCCGCCAAAAATAATAGTTAGAATAAACTACAGCAGTCAACCCAAAATTTAATAAATAAATTTGTCTTTAAAAGGTAAAAACAAAAATATTAAATAAGTTGATATAAACAAATTTTCTAAACAGAAAATAAAATCTGATTAAATTAAGAATAAATAAACAATATATAAGATAAGAAATAAAAATAAAAACAAAAATGAAAAATAAAAAAAAGAATAAATAAAATTTACAAAATAAATTAACTCAAATAAATAAACAAACAAACGACTTCCGGCAAAATAACCGCCAAAATAGACTACCCAACAATGCATCACTGACCCGTATATAGGCGAGAAAAAAACATTGCGGCCTGACGATTGCCTGTCGCCTCTAAGTGTTGACTTCAATGTTCAATTTTATATTTACACGCTCTCTATTTCTGATCTTTGAGCAGTTTATCCCATAAATATAGCACACCTTAAGACTATATATATATATATATATATATATATATATATATATATATATTGTGATCAATTATCGATCAAATATGTATTGGAATCCGATGGAATGATAAGATAAAGAACACATAGAAACTTTTAGCAATCTAACATTTTCACTTTCATCAGAGAATGTGATATAATGAAAAGAAAGACATCAAAAAGGTCTGGTTTTTGAAAACGACCAATGCTAGACATAAACACACACTTAAGAATAAAGATTAGCATCTGAATCCCACAAAGACAAACTAGAAGTTTTGGGATCTATAATCAAACCTAATTCATTTAGATTATCTTTTTTGTTTTTGTTTTTTGTAAGAGCATGGACAAATTTATTGTAGATCATCTCGTGATTAAAGCACTTTCTAAACATTTTCACCTTAGTAAATGTTTTTTTTTTAAATAGAGTAGCCTTTTATAATAAGATTGTTTAAAGTTTTGTCATGGGGCAAATTAATACGTTTTAGTTAGATTCTTTCTTTTACTTTTGCTAATATTTTAACACTTTGGGTATTAAATATCCTACATCGTAATAATAGAAACACGTTGAAATTTATATAATTTATTGTGAATGATCTAGCGATAAAACAAATTGATCTCTCTAAATATTTTTTGACCTTAGTGAATTAATTTCAATTTAATTAGAGTAGCATTTATACATTAATATATATGTAGTTAGTTAATATAAATTTATTAAGTTTTTATTGTTTATACATTTATATATATATATATATATATATATATATATATATATATATATATATATATATATATATATAAAAATGATCAAATATCGATCTAATGTGCATTTGAATCCGACAGAATGATAAAATAATAGTAACCTTTAGCAATTCAACATATTTCACTTTTTTATTAAAGCTTCACCAGAGAATGAGATAGATATAGATAGATAGATAGATAGATAGATAGATAGATAGATAAGTTGTAATCAGTTATCGATCAAATATGTATTGGAACCGACGGAATGATAAGATAAATAACACATGGGATATGTTTAGCAAGAACATATTTCACTTTTTAGAGATTATCATCAGAATCCCACAAAGACAAACTAGAAGTTTTGGGATCTATAATCAAACCTAATTCATTTAGATTATCTTTTTGTCTTTGTTTCCATCATCTTGGTTATTAAATATCCCAAATTGTGATTTAGAAAATCTGCCAAGAATTGTGAAACTTTATAAGAACATGCGTCACAAATTTATTGTGGATCATCTATTTTGATTAATATATTTCTAAACATTTCGCCTTATATAAATTGTTTTTATTTTTAAATAAATAGCATTTTTATAATAAGATTGTAGTAATTTTTGTCAACCTGACCGTAATGTGTTTAATTTGTAAATATTCAAAACGTCTAATCTAATATTTAGAAATAATTCATAGCCTCAAAAATAAATCCTGAAATAAATATAATATTGTTTTACAGCTTATTTGTAAATTTAAAAAAAAATAGTTCATTAAAATTAAAAGTTGTCAGATATTGTTCAACCAAACATGTTTCAAAAAATATTTACTAATAAACAAAAAATAAAACTTCATTCTTCGCATATGGTCTTGATCTGGGATATTTTTTTGAAGGTCTCGATTCGATTTGAATTTTCAAATAACGCCAGAAATTCTCGTTTGGGCTTAAATCTGGGGAATGACTTGGCCATTTTAGGATATTTACATTATTTTCAGCAAGTCATTTCTTCGTAGATTTTGCAGTGTACCTTTGGATCATTATCTTGTTGGAAGATCCAATCAGGAGGAAGTTCAAGATTTTTCAATGAAATCATTAAATTTGATTCTAAAATATTTTGATATGATGCAGCATTCATTCTACCATCATTACTGATAGTAGCAATATCTTTACAGAAAAAAACATCCCTAAACCATGACAAATTATGGCAGTATAAAAATACATTTCACTGTTGGAACAGAGCAATTTTGTTTGAATATATAATCTTTCCTCCTTACATGATTTCTAGAATTACATCCAAACAAATCAGTTTTGATTTCGTTTGTCTATAAAACAATTTTGCCAATACGATTTTTCCTTATCCTTATGTTAGGAAAATTTTCAACAATGGCATCTCTGTGTCTTTTCAACAATGCATGAGTTTTTAAAATTAGCAAGACTTTAAATTGTTCCTATGAATTTCATTACCTATTTTTGTCTGTTTAGTCACACAGATTCTGATGAAAGCAAATCATCCTGCAACACTTAACCATTTTTTGTTTAATTTGATCATTAATTTCCGAAGATCTTGATGAAATCTTCCGTGGAGAACCTGTTATTTTTTCGTTTTCAACAGTTTTTTAGATACCTTGCAATGAATGAACTAATGGAAGTCAACAGAATATTGACGTTGTCTGGAGATTTCCTGTAACTTTTATATTCTTTTCAACGCTTAACAATAGTTCATTTTAAAATTTAAAACTATATCGCTTGCCATTTTGATAAACTTCTTGCACGAATATCAATTACGGAATGTTCTGTTTGTATTTTTTAGCTAAAAATAATTTTGATGACATTATTGGAAAAGTTAGAATATTCCACTTGGATAATCTAGTATTAAAGCAATTTAAGATTTAAAAATCTGAAATTTGTCTTGCGAATAATTTCACCTTATTAAAATGAATAAATAGGATTTATTTCTATTGAATCAATTTTTTTCTGTTTTCTATGCATATTTAGTTATTATACATCTGCTTCCATTAATTATATGAAAAGTATGTTTACTCATTAGTTGGAAATCAAATTTCTAAGCCCTCTTTGAAAATTTATGTCCTCTTTTCTGATGTTTATATAAGTTTCCTTTTATTTCCATATCCTGTTTACACTAAATTAAGTAATGTTAATTAACTATAATAATACAAGTCGATAGTCAATAATATGTACTGTTGTAATTCAGTTGTTAAAAAACACTGGCTTGAAGATGAAATAGAACTAACAACTTTTAATACCTTTTCAAAAAAGAAACATAATGTTCAATAGCTTCTATTTTTGAAGAATGTTTGGCCGTTGTGTTTCGAAAATAAAAATATTTTAAATCTGCTATTTATACTGCTACTGCTGCTGTCCTCTTGATTGAGAAATATTTTTAAAATCTTTCTCGTCCGACGGCCGAGTTCAGACTTGTGAAATCTTCTCCCTCCACAACACATACAGTAAACGTGGACTGCGTGGAGACGATAAAAAAGCAACATACCAGTTGCACTGCTGAACACCAACCCTGAAACACGTTGGAAGTTGGATGTAAATACGACGTGTGTTCATTTTTTTGACGCCATGTGTACAACTTATTTATGATATTGTTATATATGTGCTAATATATAAATCTAATCGAATAATATACAAATATTCAATCTTCTTCTATGTAGGGTGTCGTTTCCACTAAAATATCAAATGCAATATTTATAAACCAGTCACAGTCAAGAAAACATTTACACCTTTTTAAAATACACCAATAAAATCATGGATAACAAATCAGAATGTTTGTTGTATTAGTCATCATTATGTTAGGTATATACCAATCAAATATCGTACGGACGTAGTAGAAGACATTCCACGTGACCTTTTAGGGCCAATTAGGAATAAATAAATAATTTAATTCTGGAAACGATTTTGTTACGAAAAAGTGTATAAAAACATACGAAATCCGTTCCCAAACAGGATACACACAGCTGTCACCAAACTCCACGCAACTCTCGCTTATGATCTTCACGACCTCATGTTAAAAGCGACAGCGTTGACAAACTTCAGACTACGGCAACACCGACAACAGTAAGAAACAATTTCTAATTATCTCTTGTATCCGCTTTTACTATGATATCACGCACACAAGTGTAGACTTTTTCATAAAAACACACATATCACAACATTTTATTGTTTCGCACATACATACACAAAGAGAATTTATATTTTATTTCAGAACTTTATTAACCCAAACAAAAGCCATTACATTCAAATCTATCATCAACTGCTTGTATTCTTGTCGCTATATTAAATTAATGTTTATTTGTTGAAATTACGTTGTATTTTCTACTGAATTTTATTCCTTTAACGAAAATCGTTTAATTATTATAGACAGCCAGATTACGAGCGACCCTGTAACGATATTATTATGTTATTGTACCGAATCCTGACACTACAAGCTTTAAAATTCAACGAAAAACCACCAGAAGGATTCCTTCAATGCTATGGTTTTTCAATATTAACCCCGGAGTTCACTTTCCAAGCAACGATAAACACGTGCATATAAGACGCTGAAGTGAAAAATCACCGCAACTTTGAAAACGAGAAGTATTAAAGTATGGGAAGCTGTTGGTATAAACCAATGGTTTCTTTTATCAATTATAGGCATTTAAGAATATTTGTGGAGATTTCATAGTTTATTTTGTTCCGGTTAGGTTTCAACTGTTTTATGTATATAGCTTCACGAATTTTTAGTTATTGTTTATTGTTTTCATGTTTAAGTATAATTGCTTGGAAATCATCCATGTAAACAGAAACAGACTATCATCACATTCTTGTCCGTGTATTGCTTAATATATTGTACTGTAATTGTCATCTTTGATTATGTAAGCCGAAAACTTAGATTGGATTAAAAAAATATGTATCAATATTGTTATTTTCTTTCTTCGTTTAATGATAATGTTATTAAGCTTATCAGAATGAAAAGAATTTCTTATAAAAATAGACAACACTTGTCTATATTATTTAATGAAACATGTGAATGAAAAATGCTGCCTAAATTACACATATATATATATATATATATATATATATATATATATATACTGTGCGTATATGAGGGTATATATGATATCAATGTAAAATAAATGTAGATATCAAGTATCAGCTGCCATATTCACAAGAGACAATAGTATATTTACAGTTTAAAATATAGATTGAAACCGAACAATTGCGCCTTTTCTAAAACGCAAAAACATCATTCATGCTAAAAGATGCGAAAAGTATCTGCTATTAATATGAGTAAATTTAATTATAAAAAGCGTGCCACTTTCGTTTGTATTGTTCGTCTTAAGTTCAGGGAAATTTACTGTGTTTGTTCTGTGATAGTGTTGGAGTGAGATATTTTTTGTTTGTTTGTTGAAGAAGAGAAAAGATGTCTGCAAGCAAGCTACTGATTCACTTGCCAGGCTTCAAATATCACTGAAAAGATGGCAAAAGAAAAAAGAAAAAGAAAAAAGGAGCGAGTTACATGTAAACAATGGGCGCTGGTAAAAATGAGAATATAAATCCGTGGAAGGTATCTCAAGGATTATTGAATTAACGACAAATAATCGGTTCAAACAGTCTCTTTATCTCTCCGTTTTGTAAATAAGTTTACGATTTCAAAATATTTTTACCGACACTTTTTTAGTCTTGTCTTTCGTGTTACAGATATACATTCACTGTAGACTGTGTGCAAATATACGTATGTATATGTATATATGTGTATTAATATTCCAAAGTCAAAGTGTAAATGTCTATGTCATCGTATATGAGTACACACACATATATATATATATATATATATATATATATATATATATATAGAGATTAACATTGAAGTCAGCATGCAGAGGTAAAGACTGTTTCCTGCTAGACGCAATTATCAGACCTGACGATTGCGTCTAACATGAAACAGTCTGTCGCCTCTGAGTGTTGACTTCAATGTTCACTTTTATATTTACATTGCTCTATCTCTGATATTGAGCACTTTATCCCATAAACATAGCATAACTTTAAAACTATATTTCTTATATATATATATATATATATATATATACACACACACTATATATATATATATATATATATATATATATATATATATAGAGAGAGAGAGAGAGAGGGGGAGAGAGAGGGAGGAGGAGAGAGATAATGGACTCTCCTGTCGGTTTCGACGTATGAGGATCTGACAACTTAATTGATTCAGTTATGAAATTTTTATGATAATCTTAAGTGGCACTTAAGTCCTGCTAGTAATTTACAAAGAAGGCCGCATATGGAACAAGAGTGAGAATTGTGAGATGAGATCACTGTTAGATTGGCTGACCTTTTAGATCATGCTCTGGCTTCTTAAGGACGATTCAGACAAGCAGATTTAAAACTGCTGAGTCCACTAAAATACGTTGATACGTTCTACCCGCTCCAAGGCTAAGCGCTCGAGAATGTTATGAGGCATATTATATATATATATATAGTAAATGTAATAAATCTGTTGGTATATATAATCCAAGTTGATCCTAGTAATATAAAATATTAAAACTGATCTACAACAAGATCTCAATGTATTTATCATTACAGAGCAAATAATTAATAAACAATAAAATCCAAAATCACCTCATATGGGGAATAGCCTATTTCGGCAGACGAAGATATCTGTCGTCCGTTTTATCAAACCCGGTGTGGACTGAATTCATGTCAGAAATAGAAATTTAACTGTGAAAATTAAAAAAATCAATCTGTCGAAAAACTAATACAGAATTTATACATTTCAATGTTTCAGTCTGATGGAAGGTATATATATATATATATATATATATATATATATATATATATATATAGGGGGGTGCTCAATATTCGTGATAGAGTTAACATATGTGGTTGCATGGAAAGTAGTTTGTAACTCCGGATTACACGCTTTCGTGATCTTCAGACAAATTGGTTTAAGAATGAAAATTGCGTATATACGTTTGCTCGAACGCGTGAATGTGTAACTGCGATAAAACCTAGATTATGAATATGGGTGTGTATGCAATGAATTAACAGGCATAGTCATGTATGAATGTGTGTCTATGTAGATGTGTCAGCCCAACCAGAAAAAAAATTCACCCTCCACACACAAATAAAGCATAAATAGATCCACTTTTGAAAAAAATAAACCAGTTTGACTGAAGATCTCTAAAGCGTGAAACCCGAGGTTACAAACTCCTGTCCATGCAAACCACATATATTCTCTATAGTATGACGTATAACACATTAATTATTTCCCAAACCAAAAAAAAACTATTAATTAAGCGATATAAACAATTTTTTTACTACGTTAATAAAATACTGATTAAAATAAGAATAAATAAATAAATATATAAGATAAGAAATAAAATAAAATGAAAATAAAAATAAGAATAAATAAAAAACAAGCAAAATAAATTAACCCAAATAAATAAACAAATAAACGACTTCCGGCAAAATAACCGCCAAAATAGATACCCACAATGCACCACTGACCCGTATATAGCCGAGAATATATATATATATATAAATACAAATATAGATAACTATACTCGTTTCGAAAAACCCTCGAAATCAATCTCGAGGGAAAAAAAGGTTTTAAAAAGAAAAAGAGCTAGAAACATGAAAGTCTGTCGAAAAGAATCACAGATACAGGTCTGAAACCCAAAGAAGAAACCCTGACACGAGTAAACAACTAACTAACAAAAAGAGCTCAATACAACCGTAGAGGAGATCTAGATAAACCTAGTGAGCCAGACAAAAACCTGGGTTTCACCAGAAACGGATCGTCAGGAAAACGCATTTAACAGGCAAAGGGAAAGCATTAAAATAGGCGATAAATTCGCTTAATTAATAAATTAATTTTGCCATCGCCGATAAAAATGCGTTCCCTTTGCCTCTTTAGCTGGCTTTCTCTGACGATCTGTTTAGGTGAAACCTAGGTTTGTCTGGCTTCAGGTTTAGTCTATCTATATATATATATATATATATATATATATATATATATATATTATGTTGGACTCCCCTGTCGTATTCGACGTATGAGGTCAAGCAGCTCAGGAACCGACAGCCTGACACCAGCACATATGGCTTTATTATAGTTGTGAAGTCTGTGCAGAACTGGTTCACACTTTTGAAGGGTCGAATACAGAGATCTGCCACAAGGACACCCAAACGACCCTCCACAGGTTTTTGATTTCAGAGTTGTCCTTCTAGTCGTATTCAATTTTGGGGTTGATTGCTGTTTGTTTATTCTAACTATTATTTTGGCGGGAGCAGTTTTTTAATTTGCTTATTACTGCTGTTATGTCGTGTATCCACTAAGTTCTTATTCCACCTCCGTTCTCGTTGGTGTCCATTTATGAGCTACCTGCTCATATGCAAATTATACTAATTTGCGTATCACCACATCTCCCCTATAACGGGAGGGGCCTTATGCCGCGAGTACTTTTTGTACTTCTTCTTGTGCCCTCTGAATATCTTCCTTTATCCTCTCCTTTCCCTTGGAGATCTAGATCTATCACGTCTTTCCCTATAATCGAATTGTTCCTCTTGCATACTCTGGTCTTCCTCTTCTAACTCATCCCTCTCTACTTCTTCCTGCGCAGTTTCATTCTGCATTAACTCTTCTGATACATCAATAATGGGCATCTCTGAAGGCATTTCCTCATCAGATTCTTCTCCTTGGGATCTTATTTGGTCAGCATGAGCTAGAACACTGTTCCCATTTCTTTATTTAATATTGCAGTATTATGTCCTTTCTGCATAATAAATTCGGCTGACTCTGGTTGCATATTCCTATTTCTTTTGTACCACATCTTTTGATTTGTGGCATATGACATAGTCAAAGGGGATTTTTAATTGTCTGCCCATTAAGGCAGATGGACTTTCCGCCTGCCTGCATGTGGAATTGTTCTGTAACTTAATAGTAATCTTGGTAGGAAAGCATCGATTTCCTCCTTCTGTTGCAAAGCATGCTTTTATGCCCTTCTTTACCGTCTGGACCATCCTTTCCACTGCCCCATTACTTTGAGGGTGGTAGGGAGGGTCTTGTAAGGTCTGCATCCTATTTTTCTTAGCCATTCATGCAAATCAGCATCCCAAATTCTGGTGCGTTATCAGTCACCAATGTTCTCGGTGTCCCATTCCTCGAAAAATATTACTCTTAATATTTGTTTTACGGTGGTACTTTTTTTATCAGGTACTCTCACCACTTCAGGCCAACCTGAATATGCGTCTACTAATATTAATAATAGTCTTATCCCATTGACATAGGCATGGTTCATGTGTACTCTGCTCCATGGTTCTACTTCTCGGGGCCATACATGTATTTTCTTTTTGCTTAAAATTCCTGAGTTCTGTGCATTTTGCATCTTTTTACGTAGTCTTCTACGTCTCTTGAGTACCCCGGCCACCAGGCTTCAATTTTAATCTTCTTTGCGTAGCTGCCACTCCCACAATGTACGTCATCGTGTACACTTTTTATAACCTGTCTCCTCTGTGTTTCTGGGGAACTACCAAGTTTCCATTACATATTATCCCGTTTTCTATAGTCATTTTATGTCTGATTTCTTTGAATGGTCTTTCAGCCATTGAACAATTTCCCCAACGATTCTGTTTTATCCTCGACATTATTCTATTTAACACTGGGTCATTTGTAGTTTCAGTAGCCATTTTATCTACAGATATTACATCGGTTTCTACAAGGTGCAAGAATGTGTCTTCAAATTCTCGTCGTTTTGTCCTCCTCTCTATAAAACCTCAATCTAGATAAGGCATCAACGTGCGGTATCGTATTCCCTTTAACATATTCAATGTCAAAGTCGAACGCCATCAGTCTAATCGCCCAACGTAATATTCTGGACGTTGTAACTTTCGGTAGCTCTTTTCTTGGGTTGAAAATAAATTCCAGTGGTCTATGATCACTTTTCAACAAATTTTTTCCCCATCAAAAACTGTCTTGCTCTATGCGTTGTCCACACTATGGCTAGTGCCTCCCTTTCTATATTCGAATAATTGTGTTCAGTTGTTGTTAATCTCCTTGATAAATACATTATGGGATGCCCATCTTGTGACAAAATACCAGATATGGACTGCTCACTAGCGTCAGTAGTTAGAGTTATGTCCTTCTTAGGGTCAAAAATTTGTACTATTGGCTTTTTGCCAGAATCTGTTTTAAGTTTTTCAAAGGCTTTCTGTTGGTGTTCTAACCAAATGAATTCCACATTTTTTTTCTTAACTTAGCAAATGGCTCTGTCAACTCATTATATTTTGGTACATATTTTCTATAAAAATTTACCAAACCTAAGAAGGACTCCAATTTTTTTATTTTTTGGTGTAGCAACTTTTAGAATTTTCTCTATTAGTACTTTATCTGGAGAGATCCTTCCTTTGATATTGAGTAACCCAAAAATGATATTTCATTACTGTTGTTTACATTTTTTTTTTATTTATTGTCATACCAGCGTCTCTCAGCCGGTTCAGTATATTTTCAGTTTTTTCTTTAAATCATCTTCATTTAAATCTCCAACACATATATCGTCTTGATAACAGATAGTATTTTCAACATTTCCTATTACTTTTTCAATAGCTTTTTGAAAAATTGCACTTGCCGTTTTTATGCCATACGGCATTTTTTTCCACCTTAACAGGCCTATAGGTGTGTTTATAGTCGTCACTTCTTTAAAATTTTCATTTATCGGTATTTGGTGGTAAGCTGATTTTAGGTCTATCTTCGAAAATACTTTTTCATTCCAGCAAGCTTATGTAAAGCTACTTCCACATTTGGAATAGGGGTACGAGTCAGCAAAAACTTTATGGTTCACCCTATTTTATAATCTCCACAAATTCTCAGGTCACCATTTTTTTTCAATACCACGATGGGTGATGCCCATTTACTTCCTCCTGGAGGGGCAGGTTCTAATAAGTCTTCCTTTATTAGCTTTCGCAATTTAGCTATTACCAATGGTAATAAATACACTGGTATTTTTCTCGCTTCGTAGTAGGAGGGGGGAAACATCTTTTTAATTTCAGGCTAGCTTCATAGTTTTTTAATTTTCCTGTTTTTCTATTTCTATCTCATTAATCAACTTCGTTGAATTTATTTTTAACACGTCATTCCCCAGTAGTCCATGCGTTTTTCGGCAATTTGTAACTATAATGGGTACTATTTCATATTTTTCTTTTAATTCTATTGAACCTTCAAAGTAACCCATAATTGCTATAATCGAGCCATCAAACTGACGTAGTTGTACGTTGGTTTTTTTTTAAAAACAGTTTTCCCATTTTTTCCCACAAATTTCTGGGTACTATCGTGACGTCACTACCTGTGTCGATTTGCATTTCGACAATACAGTCGTTGATTTTCACTTTTATTTTTGTATCTCCGTTCTTAGATCCAGTATTTTGTATATTATCCTTTTTACATTAAAAATCTGTCTATTTTCATCCTCTACTCTTTCCACATTTTTCGTTTTACATACTTCTTTGAAGTGATTTTTTTTTAAACACTTTGAACACGTCTTTCCAAAGGCTGGGCATTTTCTTTTTTCATTTCATGAATTTTTCCACAGTACGCACAATTTTTTTTTTTTTGTTTGTACCGTATATGTTTCAGCCATTGTTTCTTCGTAGGATTTATTTTTATTTTGGTTGTAGGTATGTATTAATTCCTGCTGTTGTATAAATTCTATACACATATTCAAAGGCATGTTTGTAAGTTGTAACTGTTCCATTAACTTATATCTATGTGCCGAATTATGCATACCTTCAATTAATCTTAGTTGGATTAATTCTTCTTCCGTTGTCTGCTCGCCTGTTCCTAGTTTTCGAATTCACAGTATTTACTCGCACTTCTTAACCGGTGTAAATATTTTACTATCGGTTCATCCACTTCCTGCTTCATTGCCATAAACTTGGTCCTTTCTGCAATCACCAGTCTTTTCTTTGGCCTCATGTTTCCTTAATAACCTGACTTATTTCTTCGAAAGTCATTTCTTCTAGTTCTCGAGGGTAAACCATTGTAGCAACCTTCATAATCCTTCACAACCAGCGGTAGCCATGAACAAGTCGGTGATTTCATTTTCCCCTCCTCTGTTTTGTTGTCTTTCAACTTTTTACATCTAGCATTAGCAGCAAAGCAACGAATCCACGTGTCTACGTACTCTGGGTCTTCAAGGACCAAAGAGTATCCTATCGGCGACGCCATTGTTATGTCGTGTATCCACTAAGTTCTTATTCCACCTCCGTTCTCGTTGGTGTCCATTTATGAGCTACCTGCTCATATGCAAATTATACTAATTTGCATATCACTACAACTGCATTTATTTATTTGGATTGATTTTTAAATGCAGTAATAAACAAATCAAAAACTGCTCCCGCCAAAATAATAGTTAGAATAAACTACAGCAGTCAACCCCAAAATTTAATAAATAAATTTGTCTTCCCAAACCAAAACAAAACTATTAAATAAGCGATATAAACAAATTTTTCTACGTAAATAAAATTCCGATTAAATTAAGAATAAATAAATAAATATATAAGATAAGAAATAAAAATAAAAAACAAAAATGAAAATAAAAAATAAGAATAAATAAAAACAAGCAAAATAAATTAACTCAAATAAATAAACAAACAAACGACTTCCGGCAAAATAACCGCCAAAATAGACTACCCACAATGCATCACTGACCCGTATATAGGCGAGAAAAAAAAACACTCGCGGCCTGACGATTGCCTGTCGCCTCTAAGTGTTGACTTCAATGTTCAATTTTATATTTACACACGCTCTATTTCTGATATTGAGCAGTTTATCCCATAAATATAGCACAACCTTAAGACTATATATATATATATATATATATATATATATATATATATAAAAGTTGTGATCAATTATCGATCAAATATGTATTGGAATCCGATGGAATGATAAGATAAAGAACACATAGGAAACTTTTAGCAATCTAACATTTTTCACTTTCATCAGAGAATGTGATATAATGAAAAAGAAAGACAAAAAGGCTGGTTTGCGAAAAACGACCAATGCTAGACATAAACACACACTTAAGAATAAAGATTAGCATCTGAATCCCACAAAGACAAACTAGAAGTTTTGGGATCTATAATCAAACCTAATTCATTTAGATTATCTTTTTGTTTTTGTTTTTGTAAGAGCATGGACACAAATTTATTGTAGATCATCTCGTGATTAAAGCACTTTCTAAACATTTTCACCTTAGTAAATTGTTTTCTTTTTTAAATAGAGTAGCCTTTTTATAATAAGATTGTAGTAAGTTTTGTCATGGTAAGCAATTAATACGTTTTAGTTAGATTCTTCTTTTTACTTTTTGCTAATATTTTTAACACTTTTGGTATTAAATATCCTACATCGTAATAATAGAAACACGTTGAAATTTATATAATTTATTGTGAATGATCTAGCGATAAAACAAACACTCTCTAAATATTTTTGCCTTAGTGAATTAATTTCTCTTTTAATTAGAGTAGCATTTATACATTAATATATATGTAGTTAGTTAATATAAATTTATTAAGTTTATTATTGTTTATACATTTATATATATATATATATATATATATATATATATATATATATATATATATATATATATATTATATATATATATATTGTGATCAAATATCGATCTAATGTGCATTGGAATCCGACAGAATGATAAAATAATAGTAACCTTTTAGCAATCTAACATATTTCACTTTTATTAAAGCTTCACCAGAGAATGAGATAGATAGATAGATAGATAGATAGATAGATAGATAGATAGATAAGTTGTAATCAGTTATCGATCAAATATGTATTGGAATCCGACGGAATGATAAGATAAATAACACATAGGATACGTTTAGCAATCTAACATATTTCACTTTTAGAGATTATCATCAGAATCCCACAAAGACAAACTAGAAGTTTTGGGATCTATAATCAAACCTAATTCATTTAGATTATCTTTTTGTCTTTGTTTCCATCATCTTGGTTATTAAATATCCCAAATTGTGATAATAGAAAATCTGCCAAGAATTGTGAAACTTTATAAGAACATGGCCACAAATTTATTGTGGATCATCTAGCGATTAATGCACTTTCTAAACATTTTCGCCTTAGTAAATTGTTTTCTCTTTTAAATAAAGTAGCATTTTTATAATAAGATTGTAGTAAGTTTTGTCATGGTGACCAACTAATGTGTTTAATTTGTAAATATTCAAAACGTCTAATCTAATATTTAGAAATAATTCATAGCCTCAAAAATAAATCCTATGTAAATATAATATTGTTTACAGCTTATTTGTAAATTTAAAAAAAAATATTCATTAAAATTAAAAGTTGTCGATATTGTTCAACCAAACATGTTGGAAAAAATCTTACTGACGAAATAAAACTTCATTCTTCTTCGCATATGGTCTTCAGATCTGGGATATTTTTTGAAGGTCTCGATTCGATTTGAATTTTCAAATAACGCCAGAGATTCTCGTTTGGGTTTAAATCTGGGGACTGACTTGGCCATTTTAGGATATTTACATTATTTTCAGCAAGTCATTTCTTCGTAGATTTTGCAGTGTGCTTAGGATCATTATCTTGTTGGAAGATCCAATCAGGAGGAAGTTCAAGATTTTCAACCGAAATCATTAAATTTGATTCCAAAATATTTTGATATGATGCAGCATTCATTCTACCATCATTACTGATATGTTGCCAATATCTTTTACAGAAAAAACATCCCTAAACTATGACGTTAGCACCACCAAATTTCACTGTTGGAACAGAGTTCTTTTGTTTGAAGGCATTGCCATCTTTCCTCCTTACATGATTTCTAGAATTACATCCAAACAAATCAGTTTTGATTTCGTTTGTCTATAATACACTTTGCCAATACGATTTTTCCTTATCCTTATGTTCATGAACGAATTTCAACCTGGCATCTCTGTGTCTTTTCAATAGCAGTGGAGTTTTTTGAGGGGAGCAAGACTTTAAATTGTTCCTATGAATTTCATTCCTTTTTTGTCTGTTTAGTGACACAGATTCCTGATGAAAGCAAATCATCCTGCAACACTTAACCATTGGATTTTGTTTAATTTGATGCATTAATTTCCCCGAAGATCTTGATGAAATCTTCCGTGGAGAACCTGTTATTCTTTCGTTTTCAACAGTTTTTTTAGATACCTTGCAATGAATGAACTAATGGAAGTCAACAGAATATTGACGTTGTCTGAGATTTTCCTGTAACTTTTATAATTTTTCAACGCTTAACAATCAGTTCATTTTGTGAATTTAAAACTATATCGCTTGCCATTTTGATAAACTTCTTGCACGAATATCAATTACGGAATGTTCTGTTTTGTATTTTAGGCAAAAAATAATTTTTGATGACATTATTGGAAAAGTCTAGAATATTCACTTGGATAATCTAAAGTATTAAAAAGCAATTTAAAAAGATTTAAAATCTGAAATTTGTATTTACTGAATAATTTTCACCCATTAAAATGAATAAATAGGATTTATTTCTATTGAATCAATTTTTTCTGTTTTCTATGCATATTTAGTTATTATACATCTGAGTACCATTAATTATATGAAAAGTATGTTTACTCATTAGTTGGAAATACAATAATATAAAAAGTATGAAAATTTGTTACCCCCTACTGATATATATATATATATATATATATATATATATATATATATATATATATATATATATATATTATAAATTAATTTTAAAAATATAGATTTATTTTTCATCTACACAGTTCCAACCATGTTTTTCAAAATGAAATAAAACCTAATTTTATTTTTTGCAAAATAAAATAAAGGGTTTTAGTTCTTTTCATTTTGAAACATGGTTGAACTGTGTAAAGCGAAAATAACCATATTTTAAATCAATTAATTTATAATATTAATTTACATTGAGCACTATTTTGTAAAAATAAAATATCTATAAGAACACCGGATTTTATATCTTACTGTTCTTTCTTTTTTTTTATATACATATATATATATATATATATATATATATCGTCATCCATGTATGAGCCTGTTTCACTCTATCACACTCATCAGATATCCGAATGCTTCAAGCCGGGACCGATTTGGCATCAGTCAGTGATACTACGCCTAAGCTATCTGCACGCGGCAGAGAAAAAAAACATTTAACGTATTATATACGGATGTATACAAATGTCAGCAGCCAGAGGGCTCAATTCATTAATGAAGAGCGGTGCGTTTATAGCGGCGGATACAATACATTCTACTGTTTGTATTGTTTGTGGTCTTTGTGCAATTCTCGAGTCGGTCTCAAAAGTCATGCCCGTCATAGGTATGCAGATAAGTAGATCGTGGTCGTCGGAACCTCATACATCGAACTCGATGGAGAGTACATCATGTGATATATATATACGTATCACGTATGAATTCGATGTAAGAGGGTCAAGCAGACTAGTTCAAGGAAACCGACAGCCCGACAACAGCACATGAGATTTGTTTATAGTGGTGAAGATTTCGTGCAGGACCACCCACACTTTTTGAAGGGCCGAATACAGAGACCTGATGCACTACGTGCCACGAGGTCCCAAAACGACCTTCCGCAGGTTTTGAATTCAGAGTTGTCCTTCTCCTAGACCATCCAAGGCTATAGAACCCAGTATGTCCTACTATTTATCCATTGCTGAGGGAAGAAGAGAATTCACACCTTTCCCAAGGGTATTAACACGTAAGTGAATGTAATGGATTCGACTAGAATTCGAACGAATATATATATATATATAAATATATATATATATATATATATATATATATATATATATATATATATATATATATATATATGCCAATTGGAAAAAATCTTACATTTTGTCTTCCGTGTAGCAACTGTTCTTTTGTTTTCAACAGTTTTGAGATTTTTATACCTTTCGATGAATGAACTAATGGTAGTAAATGGAATATTTGTCTGAGATACAATCCCTGGGTCGGGCAGTGTGTACTTGGACAAGAGTGGGAAAAGGGCGATGAATAACTGAGCTGGACTAAAAATAAGAACTAGACGAGATATCCCTAGGCATAGGCAGTGGAACGACAACAGTCTAACCACGTAGATTAAATAAAGGGTTCATTTCGGAATTGGTGACATGGTAATTGTGAGTTCAATCCCTGGGTCGGGCAGTGTGTACTTGGACAAGAGTGGAAACAGGGCGATTTTATTCTTTTTTCTTTCTTTCCGTTTTTTTCGTCTTCTATTTTCTTCATTTTTTCTTTTCTTTTTCGTTTCTCTTATTCATTTTTTAAATTATACTTATTTTTACCGTGCATGAATCTGCCTTATGTTAAAGTTAGCTAGCTAGGCTTACTAAGCCAAACATACTACGGTATTCCTTACACCAAAACAACACATTCTTACTTACTCTTCTTACTACAGCCACCATAACATCTCAATGTCTCTATGAAAATCCTAACTAGTCTCCATGTGTAAATTTTTTATCTGGTGTTGTGGGGATACATAATAACAATTTAAATATCTAATCCCCAATGAGTATTTACAATAATGACAAAAAATTATTTATAAGAAACGATATAATATAGTGTTTGTAATACCACCCCACACACACAATCCTTAATTGTGGCAGAAATATCGGTTACTTGGGCGCACTCAGTGCGCGACTTTAATAATATAAATATAAAATAGTCAGTCATCTTCAATCAAGGCAATAAAGCCACTAGGATGCAAGAGGGTACTGAGCGTCATAGAATATGATAAAAATATATTCTTAAGAAGAGAGGATAATAAAAGAACAAGAATTAAGAAGAGAGAACTTAACGACTGACATTGCATTTAAATTTTTGAAGATCAAACTTGACTGGAAAGCAAAAAGACCGAAGAGTTCCACAAGCAAAAATGTGAGAGAAGAAACTGTTAGTATAGAACTTACGGTTACATCTAGCCATTTCAACAATAAAATGATGCGACCTATCTGCCAATCTAGTACGGCACTTAAATTCATAAAGTCTAGGTATGATAGAAGAAAGTAATTATTTTGAAAAATACAAAAATGTGGCACAAGGCCAAAAGGCGGGATAAGGGAAGGCTGATCATCAATCAGTCTTATCATAAATGTAGCTAGCCACAATTACCGACTCAAACATACCACAGTATTCCTTACACCAAAACAACAGATTCTTACCGTTCGTATTAAAGCTACCATAATATTTCTACGTCTCTATGTAGTCTTAAGTAGTTTCCATATGTAAAATAGAGGAAAATAATATTTATTGTGAAAAATACAAAAATGTGGCACAAGGCCAAAAGGGGGAAGTGAGAAATGCTGGTTTTCAATTTGTCTTATCTTAAACTTAGCTAGCCACGATTACTGACCCAAATATATCACAGTATTCCTTACACCAAAGCAACACATTCTTACTATTCTTACTTACAGACACCATTATACCTCAGAGTCTCTATGAAGTCTTAAGATTAGCGAAAGTACTGCCTAAAACTGGTCGCCGAATGCCTTCTCTGTCAACTTGCATCCAGTTGTTGAAAATCAGTGCCAGTAAATGAACAAAAACTGGCAACTGCCTCAAGTACAGTTCGTAGGGTAGACCATCGAAACCCGGAGACTTGTCCCGGTCAACGTCCTTCAACGCATCCCAGATTTCCCACTCTGTGATGGACCCTCGCACCCAGCCGCTTCAACTGCCTTGAGGCAGGGGAATGTCGGCTAAATAGGCGTCGAATTGAACAGGGCTCAGACCGGAATCCTTGCTGAACAGATCCAGAAAGTAGTCACGAAAATCCGCTTTTGTAGTCACGGCCCGATTATCTGGCAATGTGACGCAGAAATCGATGGTCTACTCTAGCGAATGCCTTGGACTGATCTAAATTGATCAGCACGGCTTCACTGTCTTCTTGCTCGACGATCAAGTATACCATATGAAAGTTGTCCTGAATAGTCCTGCCCTTCACAGCACAAGTGTGTTAAGAGCCAATCAGACTAGAGAGGACAGATTGCAAACGGTTGGTAAGATCTAGGCTAAAATCTTTAACTCTGTACTTAACATCGTTGAAGACTGAAAATTACCTATCCTGTCCTCACGGTTTTTGTTCTTGTGAAGCAACTTGATTACATCCCTGGTGAAGTGTTGAAGTATAGACCCTTGCTTCAAGCAGTTGATGAAAATCAGTGCCAGAAAATGAACGAAAACTGGCGACTGCCTCATGTACAGTTCGTAGGGTAGACCATCGAAACCCGTAGATTTGTCTCGGTCAACCTGCTTCAGCGCTTCCCAGATTTCCAACTCTTTGATGGGACCCGCGCACCCAGCCGCTTCAAGTGCCTCGATGCAGGAGAAAGTCGGCTAAATAGGCGTCGTATTGAGCAGTCCTCAGTCTTAGCATCCTGGTGACCATATCCTGAAAGTAGTCACGAAAATCCTCACATATACCCGCGTTTGTAGTCACGGTCCGATTATCCGGCAATGTGACGCACGAGATGCATTTCTAACTTCCTCTGCACGCACTTCAGCGGCCATATTCGTTGCTTAAGAAGACATTCTTTTTTACCTAGCCCTAACTACCAGAGATAGATCCTTCTTGATAAGCAAGGAAGCCAACTCTGCTTTACCTAAAGCTACGTCCTCTCTATCACGGGATTTTACTGCCCGATCGACTTTTTTCTCACATTCCGTTTGGGCCGCTAATCTATATAGATTGATCCAACGAATATATTCAGCAGCAAACGGCCTAATTTCAGATTTTAATTTATCCCAACACATATTCCCAATAACAGCCCCAGTCAGTTCCTGCTGTAGCTGGTCCTGGAAATGTTGTTCATCAAATAAAGATGAGTTCAATTTCCAGTACCCAGCCATCTTAACCTTAGGCTTTTCAAAGTTTACATAAACCCGGACGAGCCTATGATCAGAGTAAACTATATAATGGAAACTTGGACACCTTTAGGGCCCTACATCGACTCTCCTAACTAAGACACGCTCGAGGGATATAGACTGCACCTCCGTAGCCGAGCCACCGCTATTTGCCCAAGTCCACACTACCTCCAGGTCTCGGTTGTTAGTACTCGATCAAGGACGGCATTCCAGTCGCCCGCTAAAACTAACCGACGAGATTTTGTTATCAAAAAAAGGCTCGATCCGCCGAAAGTCGTTCAGAATGGTCATTGGGCGCATAAACCCCAATGAGATGAAGAGCCTTATTTTTTATAGTAACATACAGCACACAAAGCCTGCCCGCCGGATCTGCGAAGACAAGGGCACACGCCGCGTTTAAAGACTTGCTTAAAAGCCAGGGAACTCTTCTCGAGCGACCATGAAAACATATTGAATAGAGAGAAAACCACCTAGACAGAATGCCTTTATAATCACGAGTTGAAAAACGGATTCTCCCGCACACAAACAAACATTCATCCCGAGACGCTGAAGGTCACGAGAAAGCTTCGCCCTGCGAGACTCCGGCCTCGAGTATTGACACTATTTAACCAGAGTGCCAGTATCAGACCGATTAGGGGTGTTCTTCTGCATTGAACATGGTGAAGGTGAGGACATAGGCTGCCTGTTCTATTGCGCTAATTCCCATCTCAGTATTCAAGGTACTATCAGGAAACAGGCTACCAATGTCCAAGGGAAATGTTAATTTTGCTCTCTATATAAAGGGAGGCATGGACTAAAAGCGGGAACCTCCAGGAACAAAACTATTTTACTTTTTTAGATTTTGCATCATTATAAAAGGCGAAACATTCAAAAAGCATTGTTCGCTTCACCCACCATGTCCCAAATCTATTGGCCACCCTGACCAGATCTATTGACCAATCTGACCAAATCTATTGACCAACCTGACCAGATCTATTGAACACCCTGACCAGATCTTACAACTGTAAATATTCTTTCGTCCTTGCTCGAGTTTTCAGCGTCTAAACCATTTGAAGTTTTGAAATTAATTAATAATTTCAGGTCTTTCATTTTCCGCATTTAAATTAACGTCTTCTCTTCTTGATCTTTTGTAACCCGGCACACGTCTTCCCTTGTTTTATAAATGGGTTTAAACTTCTTTTTTATTTCTTCATTCAGTAGACTCGGTGATGGATTTCAGGTCTTTAAATTTGACCTCCACACCGAGAAGCAGAGTGCCATTATCAGACCGATTAAGGTTGCTCTTCTGCATTGAACATGGTCAGGGTGAGGGCATAGGCGCAATGGAACAGGTAGCCTATTCTCATTTCAGTGGGGGGATGAATTAAAATCGGGAACCTCCCAGAACAAAACGCTTTTACTTTGTTAAAATTTGCATCATTATAAAAGGCTAATGGTGGAAGCATTCCAAAGGAATTGTTCGTTTCATTCGCCATGTCCCAAATCTGTTGACCACACTGACCAGATCTATTGACCACTCTAACCAGATCTTACAACTGTTAATACTCTGTCGGCATTGGGAAAATTCCTTCTCGAAAATGAAGAAGGAAATAACAAATTTAACAAGATATAATGAAAAAAGACAAAAGTTGGGTTCAAACAAAATCGGTTGGAAGAACAAAAAAGAATAAAACAACAAACAAAAAAATTATACAATATAAGATTGACGAGAATACAAGACACGTAATAATATAAAAGTATAAAAAGTCTCTTTTTAAAAAATTACGGCAACAAAAAATAGAGAAACAAAATATTACAAAAACACATAAAACGACTTAAACAGAAAACGGCCGACGTTACACGAAAAAAAACTACGAAAATAATTAGAGAAATCATACTTATTATAAAACCCAGGTTGTGTGTGTGTGTGTGTGTGTGTGTGTGTGTGTCTGTACGTTTATATATTGGATCGGATTTCCTACATTTTTCAACAGATTTCAACAAAACTTCACAGGACTACGTAAAATTACCTTGCGGTGGTTCTGACAGCGCCAAAAATTGGAAAAACACAATTGTTTTTGTACGAAATAAATTTGAAAACACGATTAAGAGGCATCACGAGAATGAAAGGGGGACAACTCATATCGAGTTATACTTATTATAAAACCCAGGTTGTTTGTGTGTGTGTGTGTTCGTTTATATATGGGATCGGATTTCCTACATTTTTCAACCGATTTCAACAAAACTTCACTTTGGGGGGGGGCAGGTAGTGTTTCTTATTGTCTTGCACACTTTTTTCTTTATTTTTACATTCAGAATGCTTTAAAAATTCCATTTACAAGACAATTGTTTATAATAAAATTCTATTCAATCGGTAGACTCATAATGATTGAAAAACAATGTTTTGTTTGAGCTTGGGTTTGACCAATTTGTAAAAAAAAAAAAAAAAATAATTAAGACATGCGTGTCCGTCAACCTTAAACAATAATCTTTGTCAATTTTATTTTTCAGTCTTTATGATGGTCGATACTTGATCTATCTCTTACTGTTACATGCCCGGGCAACGCCGGGTTCTACTGCTAGTTAGACATAAAAATAAAACAAAATAAAAATTGGAACACAGACAAGAAAATAAAACACAGAAGTTATGCGAACTATTTAGTCAGAGTGATTAGGGCGCCTCAAGGCGGTGTAATGGTTAGCAAGCTTGTCTCACTGGGACAATTACTACGGAGTAGTGAGTTCGATCCCCACTGGGTGCTCCATAATTTCGGCCTTGTGCCACATCTAAGCTACGCTTGGAAAATCACTTTATTGGGCACCTCGGCGTGGTGTAATGGTGAGCAAGCTGGTCTTGCTAAAACTGTTACAACTGAATAGTGAGTTGAGTTCGATCCTCACTGGGTGCCCCATACTTTCGGCCATGTGCCATATCTAAGCCTCTCTTAGAAAATCAATACTCAGGATGATTAAAGAGATGAATAAGTAATACGTAAAAATATACAAAGATAATAAAAAATTTATAAAAAACGACAACAGAAATTAATGCTGGGTGGGGAATGCAAAATAAACATTAAAAAATAAGTTCAATATAACTTATATATAAAGTAAATAAAAAATTCTAATAAAAAAAGGGTGGAAAACAAAGATAAAATAAGAATTGGGGGAGGGTGAAAAAACTGAAAAGCAAAATTCAAGAATCAAGTCAGAAAAAAAAAAAAAAAACGCAAGAAAATTAAATTTTTAAAACTTAGCGTAAAGTTCAGTGTTGAAAGCAAAAAATTCCAAGATTGAAACAGCAAAAATAAAGTCAGGCGGTAACCACAGGTCAAGGTGGTCTGTGAAAGAGAAGTCCTACTACAAAGATTAGTTGCAGTGGCCGCTCGGTCAATGAATGGCGAATGTATCCTTATAAGGGAACGTCTAATATTACCATTACGTCGTTCACTTTCTGAGCGACTGTTCGGTTCAACTCTCTGTCTACGGACGGAGAGGAACCCGAAGGAGGCTACGCCGAAGGGCGGAGTCTCCTTCGGGGAGGTAAAACCGGCCCTGAACCCGTTTATACGGGTTCAAATGGGCTATTTTTTGGCCGAGCCTAATGGCTCGGAAATGCCCACGTTAAAAAGGCCTTGTGCCACATGACACCCTCGTGGGGGGACGACTAAATATAGTCTAATATTACCATTACCATTAACATTACAGATGAAGAGAACAGATACTACACTTTGATCCCAAGCCGATGTCTAGGGAGTGAAGAAAAGCATAACTCAAGTAGCATTGGCTGCTCGGTCAATGAATGTCGAAGGTTTCCTTATAAGAGAACGGCTAATATAACCATTAGAGATGAGGAGAACAGATACTACACTTTTGATCACAGCATAATGTCATTGGCTGGATGAATGAAGAAAATTACCATACTTTGATCCCAACCTGATGTCAGGGGAGGAAAAAAGCGTAACTCAAGTAGCATTGGCTGCTCGGTCGGTCAATGAATGTCGAAGGTGTTTCTTATAAAAGAACGGCTACCATATAACCATTAGAGATGAGGAGAGATACTAACACTTTGATCACAGCCCGATGTCCAGGGGTGAGAAAAGGTAACTCAAGTAGCATGCTCGGTCAATGAATGGTGAATGTTTCCTTATAAGGGAACGGCTAATATAACCATTAGAGATCCTACACTTTGATCACAGCCCGATGTCCAGGGAGTGAAAAAAGCGTAACTCAAGTAGTATTGGCTGCTGGCTGCTCGGTCAATGAATACACTTTGAAGGTTTTCTCGGTTATAAGAGAACGGCTAATATAACCATTAGAGATGAGGAGAACAGATAGATTTGATCACAGCCCGACTTTGCATCGGTCAATGAATGTCCCGATATAACCAGGAGATGAGGAGAAAAGATGTACACTTTGACAGCCCGATGTCCGGGGGTGAAGAAGAAAAGCGTAACTCAAGTAGCATTGGCTGCTCGGTCAATGAATGGTGAATGTTTCCTTATAAAGGGAACGGCTAATATAACCATTAGAGATGAGGAGAACAGATACTACACTTTGATCACAGCCCGATGTCCAGGGAAAAAAGCGTAACCAAAAAGGAATGAAATGTCGAACTTATCAAGTAAGCATTGAGGAGAACAGCTGCTCGGTCAATGAATGGTGAATGTTTGCTTTATAAGGGAACGGCTAATATAACCATTAGAGATGAGGAGAACAGATACTACACTTTGATCACAGCCCGATGTCCAGGAGTGAAAAAAGCGTAACTCAAGTAGCATTGGCTGCTCGGTCAATGAAAGGTTTGTCGAAGGCTAATATTATAGAGGGAACGGCTAATATAACCATTAGAATGGAGGAACAGATACTACTTTGAGGAGAACATAAGCCCGATGTCCAGGGAGTGAAAAAAAAGTAACAGCATTTCTGCTCGGTCATTGTTCTGAATAAATGATCAGGAACGGCAAATAAACCATCCGATGTCATAATAAGAAGAATGAATGAAGAAGAAAAGAAGAAGAAGGGAAGAATAATATAACCGATGTCCAGAGATGAGGAGGTAAAATGGGAATGTCCGGTACACTTTGATCACAAAGAAGTTGATGTAGACGGTGAAAAAAAGCGTAACTCAAGTAGCATTGCTCGGTCAATGAATGTCGAAGGTTTTATTCTTTTATAAGGGAACAATGCTTAACCATTAGAGATGAGGAGAATTAACAATTACAGATAGAAATATTGTGTTCTTTGATCCCAGCCCGATAAATGTCCAAAAACGAAGACCATCTTAAATCACGTTGCACAGTGTTCAGTACAGCCTGAATGTAAATGTTTTTATAAGGGTAGGTGAATATCTCCATTAGAATGTCGAAGGAAACTACGAAATGACATCACCAAGATAACCAGGGAGATGAGGAGACACAGACTAATCTTTAGCACCAAAAGTCCAGGGAACAAAATGTGCTTTGTTATTAGCATTGGCAGCCGGTCAAAAAATTGAATTTTGAAGAGTTTTAAA
The DNA here is from genome assembly GCA_903632075.3 of Acanthosepion pharaonis. NCBI lineage: Eukaryota > Metazoa > Mollusca > Cephalopoda > Sepiida > Sepiidae > Acanthosepion > Acanthosepion pharaonis. Next base: position 854,527 of record CAHIKZ030001055.1, read on the forward strand.
AAAAATTAAAATAAAAAGGGATACTGTAGCCCGATGTCCAGGGGTGAAAAAAAAAAGTATCATTGGCTGCTCGGTGAATGAATGTCGAAGGTTTCCTTATAAGGGAACGGCTAATATAACCATTAGAGATGAGGAGAACAGATACTACACTTTGATCACAGCCTGCTGTCCAGGGAGGAAGAAAAGCGTAACTCAGTAGCAATCGGTCAATGAATGTCGAAGGTTTCCTTATAAGGGAACGGCTAATATAACCATTAGAGATGAGGAGAACAGATACTACACTTTGATCACAGCCCGATGTCCAGGAAGTGAAGAAAAGGTAACTCAAGTAGCATTGGCTGCTCGGTCAATGAATGTCGAATGTTTCCTTATAAAGGAACGGCTAATATAACCATTAGAGATGAGGAGAACAGATACTACACTTTGATCACAGCCCGATGTCCAGGGAGTGAAGAAAAGCGTAACTCAAGTAGCATTGGCTGCTCGGTCAATGAATGTCGAAGGTTTCCTTATAAGGGAACGGCTAATATAACCATTAGAGATGAGGAGAACAGATACTACACTTTGATCCAGCCTGATGTCCAGGGAGTGAAGAAAAGCGTAACTCAAGTAGCATTGGCTGCTCGGTCAATGAATGTCAATTAATGGAACGAATGTTTCCTTAGAGATGAGGAGAACAGATACTACACTTTGATCCCAGCCCGATACAGGGGAGGAAGAAAAGCATAACAAGTATGCTTCCATTGCCGAATGTTTTCGGAAACCGAAACCTAAAAATATTACGAAACCGAACTAAAAATATTTATTTATGCAATTCTTTATTTATTCTTTCCCAAAATTCAAGCACCCAGAAAACTTATCAAGATCCTCATCTGCTTACAAGAAATTAAATAAATATTAATGAAAATAGTCTAAATGAAAGAGTAATAAACAGAAAACGAATATAAGGCTAAACTCAAAAAGCCCATTTTTTTTCAAAGGAAACAATGAATTGGAACGATCACCATGGTTACGCCGCAGTGAATGTCACAATCGAAACAATGGCTGTCGACATCTTCGACCAATTTCTTTACAGTCATTTCAATGGAGTTTTAAACTCTCCTCACGTTGTGTTCCGGGCTAGATGGCATATTTACTGCACGTGAAAAAAGAAATTGTCGGTGCCTATTTTCTCATGGAATATTAACACGCATATATCCGTTTATACGGAATATTCACTGAACAGGAATTAAGGACGCTATTTTTTATTATTATTATTTTTTTTTTTGTTACTGCATAATTCTTCGGCATTTTCAAGAGCACTTTATCATCTCCCTGTCCCAACTAGGAACTGATTTAAGAATATCGTAAAAATATATTCTCTTCTTTGGGTTTTGCTTAGGAATAATAAAAACACAACAGGATGAAAAATATTTGAGATTCAATCTTGCTAAACGAACATTTCCACTCCATTCAATTGGTGAAGGCATTTATGAAAAATAACCAGTATATTTCTGTGTGTTTAAGAGATTCTTTTACTGAAACCGCCCTAAATGGAGTATATTCAGCAAGACATGAAAATTTCCAAGGGATTGTTTGAGGGATTAGGAAAGAAGAAGGTGTTTTTCATTGATCCTTTTTTGCTGTCACTATCGTTAATCTAATACCGTTGCCTTTGTGTGTATGTATGTAACGGGTTATTTCAAAAGTTTGGGTCCGATTTTCATTCTTAATATAAAATGAATTAAACTTGACATTCACGTTTGTTTTGGTGTCAATATCTGGTGTGTTAGAGATTGAATCATTGCATCGTTCAGCTGCCATTGATTGATTCATTTTTTACGGCTTCTCAATCCTTTGCAGCTTATTCAAAGCCAGAAAATATTTTAAGATTGTAAGATTCTTTTGTGGGAGGTGGGAATATTTAACCGGGCAGCCAATACTACTGTCGATTGAAATTCTATTCGGAATTTCGATACCATCTTCTCGAGCCGCCCAGAAATCGCGTCAGCTAGTTTCACCAATAACTCTTGTGGTATGGGAGACATAATGTTTTGTATTCGGCTTTGAATTTCTTGGTTTGGTATTGTAGACATATTCCTTTAACGAACCCCGAAGAAAAAAATCGCATGATGTTAAGTCATGACTCCTAGCTGACCACACATATATAAAATAGGGGGTTACTTTTCAAGCACCCTGTACATCCGCTCGACTATTATATAATTTAAAAGAAAATTAACAGTTCCCCCTACTTCTTCATGCACATATGTAATCATATGAACGTAAGCATCGATGATGTCAACAAGGACGAAACGCGACATACGATTCTTTTGCACTTTGTCAATGCACACACACACACACATACACACACACACACACACATGTATATATATATATATATATATATATATATATACACACACACTGTGTTCTGTAATTCCAAACACTTTCGGCTATACTTTTAACCATTACTAAAGGTTGAATTTATTTTTCAATTTAATTTTGTGTGTGTGTCGCGTTTATATTTTTTTTTAGAGTTATAGAGATGTTTTATTTTCCGAACACAGCACATTGCGGCCGTGTTCGTAGTTAATATTATTAAGTGTTGACTTTTTCTTTTTTATTATTAAGGCTTCCTTTATTTTTAATCTTTTTTTACATATGGATGAGGTTATTATGTTTGTATATTTTACTAGTATGTTTCGGATGGAGTCTGGTAAGTTTGTGCCTGTGTATTTAAATGGGTTCTAATAGAGCTATTGTCAGATAGATGTAAGGTAAGACGTTTGGATAGACATACATACACTACTGTTCAAAGGTTTGGGACCACCTTGAATTGTTTCTCTAAGTTAATAAAAAATTCATAAAAATTCCTTCTGTCTGCCGCGTTATTGGACAAAATTTTATTTTGCATCAAGATAATGATCTATAACACACCTTAAAACTACATCCAAATGATCTAAGATGGAAATGATCTAAGATCAAAGGAAAATCAGGAGAATTATGACTTGATCTTATGTCAGTTTCCATATCTTTCATCAACTGAACTAGTGTGGGACTAAATTGATCGTGAACTGACTTCGAATAAGCAAGACACATTGCTTGGGAATGACTTCCGGCGTGGGGTAATGGTTGACGAGCCTAGTTTTGTTAAGAGTTATTATTGAATAATGTCTTCTATCAGTGCTTGGGTTGTGCATGAAGATTGAATAATGTCTTCTATACTCATGCACAACTCCAAGCACAAAATGGGGGACAGAGAGAGTGAAAATGAGACTGGGTAAAGGGTTGGGAGAAGGATTGAGAAAAGGATAAAAAGATAAAGGGGTTTAGAAAATAGAAGATGGCAATTGACATTGCATTGAAATTTTGAAGATTATAGTTATCAGGGAAGCAAATTAGCGTAAGGAGTTCCACTGTCAGGAAGTACGAGAAAATAAAATGGAGTAAAAGTGGCGCGAGAGCAACAAGCGTTGGAATGCTTTAAATTCAAGCAACAACCCTCTTGGGTTTTAGATTCCCCCCCACCATAAAGTTATTCTTGTCCATCTAATAAAACATCCTATCCTCATCTTAAAGTTTCCGACATCAATGAGACTGCTTTATTTGTATTTTTAAGTCCTAAATCTGTAAAGAAAATTAAAAAAAAATGATCTTAAATAACGAACAAGTCCGTCCTTTATTCACCTGCGGAGAAAACAAAGATTGAATTATGTTAATCTTAATTTCTGTGAGCAGAAAAATGAAAATCAGTTTTGTGGACAAACCATGAAATATTTTTTTGTCTGTAAAGATTTTGTTTTGTATTTGTTCCGTAATTTTCAATTTTGCCCCACAGGAAAATAATATTCAACATTCTTATTTTCTCTCGCCTTTTCTTTCGTTTACTCCTGAAAAATTCTTTAGAAAATGAAGTGTATTTAGCGAACAAGTACGTCCTTTCTTCATTTTTTTTTTTGTTTTTAGAATAGAGTCTTGAGAGAAAATATTCTATTATATTTCATTAGGTTTTTGTAATTTTTCTTTTTTTTTTTTTTTTTTTTTTTTTTTGGTTTACCATTTTTCCCCAGAATCTGCCTTCGCTGGATTACGTTTCCTTTTTCTATGTCTTTCTTGTGATTTTGCATTATTTCTGGGGCAAAATTTCCTTTTACTATCGACAAAAAAAACAGCATTGTGTGATGGAAAGGTTTCTCACAGGCTGATAATTAGGAGAAAAGGAGAAAAGTGAAAAGATGTGGGGAAAAAAGAGAGTGAGAGGGAGACAGAGAGGGAGCGAGAGAGGGAGGAAGAAGGAGAGAGAGGAGAGAAGGAGTTAGAGGAGAGAGGGGGGAGAGAGAGAGGGGAGAGAGAGAGGGATAGAGAGAGAGGGGAGAGAGAAGGAGAGAGCGGGAGAGAGCGTGAGAGGGAGAGAGAGAGGGAAAGAGAGGAAGAGAGAGAGAAAAGAAAAAGAAAGAAAGATGTGGGGGGAAGAAGAAAGAAAAGGACAAAGGTGAAGAAAAAAAGAGAGTGAAAGAGAGGGGTAAAAGAGAGAAGAGGAAAGGGATAAAGGAATAGGAGAGATAAATGGAGAAAGATGAGAAGGAGAGAAAACGATAAAGAAGGAAATAAAAGAGAAAAGGAGAAGGAAAAAGAAGGAAAGGAAAAAAAGAGGAAAGGGTTAAAAGGAAAATGAGAGAGAGATGAGGAAAGGGATAGAGAAGGAAAGGAGAGAGAAAAGGAAATAAATAAAAGGAAAAGGAGAAGGAAAAAAAGAGAAGGAAAGGAGAAAAAGAAAGAGGAAAGGGTTAAAGGAAAATGAGAGAGAGATGAGGAAAGGGATAGAGAAGGAAAGGAGAGAGAAAAGGAAATAAATAAAGGAAAAGGAGAAGAAAAAAGAAGGAAAGGAGAAAGAAGAGGAAAAAAAAAAAGGAAAATGAGAGAGATGAGGAAAGGGATAGAGAAGGAAAGGAGAGAAAAAAATAAATAAAGGAAAAGGAGAAGGAAAAAGAGAAGGAAAGGAGAAAGAAGAGGAAAGGGTTAAAGGAAAATGAGAGAGACGAGACGAGAAAGGGATGAATAAAAAGGAGAATGAAAGGGAGGAAAAGGAGAAGCAAAAGGAAGAGGAGAGGAAAAGGGATAAAAAGAAAAAAAGAGGGTGTGAGAGGGGAGAAGAGAGAGAGAGAGAAAATGGAAAGAAAGAACAAAGAAAAATAGGAGAGAAAAGAAAGTTGAAAGAGAGAAAAGAAAAGAAGAGAAGAGAAGAGAGAAACACACAGAGAGAAGGAGAGAGAGAGAGAGAAAGGGAGAAAGTTGAAAAGGGATATAGGGAAGGCGAGAGAGAATTGGAAAGAGATAGAAGGGAAAGTGATAGAAAAAAGAAAGGAAAGAGAAGAAATCAAGAAAGTTTGAAAGAGAGAATAAGAGAGAAAACAAAATAAAAAGAAAAATGGGAGAAATGAGAGAGGAGAAAAGAAAGAAATGGAAAGAGTGGAAGAGGAGAAAGGAAAGTGACTAGTCAAGAGAAAAGGGAAAAGAGGGTGCAATGGGGAGATAGAAAAGAGGGAGGAGAGAAGAAAAGAAGAGAAGAAGGAGAAAAAAGCGGAAGGAAAAGAAAGAAAATTGGGGAAGACAGAAAGAGAAGGAGTGATAAAAGAGGATATTAGATTTAAAAAGAGAGGGAGAGGAGGAGAGGGAGAAGGAGGAGGGAGAAGGAGGGAGAGAGGGAGGGATAGGGAGAGATAGGGAGAGAAGGAATGAGAGGGAGAGAGAAGGAGAAAAGAGGAGAGAAAGAGGGAGAAAGAGGGAGAGAGGGGAGATGGAGAGAGGAGAGAGAGAGGGAAAGAGGGAGAGGGGAGACAGAGAGAGGGAAAGAGAGGGAGAGAGAGGAGGGGAGAGAAGGAGGAGAGAGGGACAGAGGGAGCGAGAGAGAGAGAGGGGGAGAGAGGGAGAAAAGGAGAGGAGAGAGGGACTGAGAGAGAGGGAGTGAGAGAGAGGGGGAGAGAGGGGGAGAGAGGGGAGAGATGGAGAGAGAGTGAGTGGGAGGAGGGAGAGAGAGAGAGGGAAAGAGAGGGAGAGGAGGAGAGAGAGGGTGGTGGAGACAAAGACTGAAAATAGAAAGTGAAATAGAGAATAAGAGAAAGGGAAAAAACAAGTGAAAGAAAATGGAAATTAACTAAAAAAAAGAGGAGAGCGAAGTAGAAATTGAGAATGTTGAATGAGAGAGAAAAGAAAAGAGAAGAGGGACAGAGAGAAACGGAAAAGAAAAGGAGAGAGAGAAAGCGAAAAAGAGGGGAGAGAGAGAAAAGTAAAAAAGAAAAAAGAGAGTGAAAGAAAAAAGAGGGTAGAGAGAGAAAAATGAAAAGAAAAAAGAAGAGGAGAGAGAGAGAGAAAGTGAAAAAGGGGAGAGAGAAAGTGAAAAGAAAGAGAAGAGGAGAGAGAGAGAGAGATAAAGTGAAAAAGAGGGGGAGAGAGAGAAAGTGAAAAGAAAGAGAAGAGGAGAGATAAAGAGAGTGAAAAGAGGGGGAGAGAGAAATGAAAGAAAGAGAAGAGAGAGAGAGAGAGATAAAAGTGAAAAAGAGGGGAGAGAGAAAGTGAAAAAGAAAGAAGAGGAGATAAAGTGAAAAGAGGGGAGAGAGAGAAAATGAAAAGAAAAGAGAAGAGGAGAGAGAGAGAGAGATAAAGTGAAAAAGAGGGGAGAGAGAGAAAGTGAAAAGAAAGAAGAGGAGAGAGAGAAGAGAGATAAAGGAAAAAGAGGGGAGAGAGAGAAAGTGAAAAGAAAGAGAAGAGGAGAGAGAGAGGAGAGGAGATAAAAAGAGAAAAGAGAGAGAAAGTGAAAAGAAAGAGAAGAGGGAGAGAGAGATAAAAGGAAAAGAGGGGGAGAGAGAAAGAAAGTGAAAAGAAAAAAGAGGAGAGAGAGAGAGATAAAGTGAAATAAGGAGAGGAGTAGGGAGAGAGAAAGTGTAAAGAAAGAGAAAAGGATTGGAATCAAATCGAAAAGAAAGAGAAGAGGAGAGAGACTCTTGAAAGAAAGAGAAGAGGAGAGAGACTCTTGAAAAGAAGAGGAGAGAGACTTGAAAGAAAGAGAAGAAGGAGAGAGACTCTTGAAGAAAGAGAAGAGGAGACTCTTGAAAGAAAAGAAAGAGAGACTCTTGAAAGAAAGAGAAAAGGAGAGAGACTCTTGAAAGAAAGAGAAGAGGGAGAAAGCGTGAGTTTGAAAAGAAAAAGAAGAAAAGACAGAGAGTGAAAAGAAAGAGAAGAGGAGAGAAAGTGAAATACAGAGAAGAGGAAAAAAAAGGAAAAGGAAGAGAAGGCGCGCGATAGAGAGAGAATGGGAAATTAGAGAGAGAGAATCTTGAAAAAGAGAAGTGAAAAAAGCGAGAATTTGAAAAGAAAGAGAAGAGGAAAGACAGAGAGAGAGAGAGAGAGAGCGAATGCGGAAAGAAAGAGAAAAGATGAGAGAGAGAGAGAGAGGGGGGTCTTAGAAAATTAATCGATCAAGTGAAAAGGAGGATTGTGAGAATAGATAGAAAAACAAAAGAAAATGTGAAGGAAGAGAGAGAGAGTGAGTGAGAAAGAGAGAGAGGAAGATAAAAAGCAAGAGAGAAAGAGAGAGAGAGAGTGTGTGAAAGTGTGTGATAGAGATAGAGAAATAACGAAGAGGGCAATGGGTGAACGACAGACAGACAGAGACAGAGAAACAGAGATTGAGAGAGACAAAAAGAGGGGGGGAGAAGATAAGAATAACTTAGAGGTGGAAAGAGGGGACAATTAAGTTGTGGAGAGAATGTGTGGGTGTGTTACAAGAAGAGCAACGTTGTTAACAGATGAAAAAGAATGTGTGGAAAAATACTGAGAAACAGAGGAAAAGAAAAGAGTGAGTGAGAAAATAAGAAAACATCGAAAATAAATCTAAAAAAAAAGGAAAGATTCGATAAAGGAAAGACAGAAAGAAAGATAGGTGAGATAATTAACGTAAAGAAACGACAGAGAAGGAATGTGAACGAGCGCCAATTTAGTTGCGCGCCAATTTGCTGGCCGGTCGTGTTTGATGCGCCATTTTATATTCGAGAAGCAAAACAAATAAGAAAGGCACCAAATAAGAATTAATAATTGACGCAAACAAATTCTCTCTAATCTTTAGTAAAGAGAAGAGGATTTGTTTGGAAGGAAGCGGGAAAAACTGTGAAAAAATGGTTTTCTTTCTTTCTTTCTTTTTACCATCAACGTATATCTCAGTTTATTTCTTTCTTGACCACATTTATTTTCTTTCTTTCTTTCTTTCTTTCTTTCTTTCTTTCGTTCTTTCTTTCTTTCTTTCTTTCTTTTGTCTTTTTACTATTCAGGTATCCTTAATGTACTCAGTTTCTTTCTTTCTTTCTTTCTTTCTTTCTTTCTTTCTTTCTACTATTCACGTATCTTTAATGTACTCAGTTTCTTTCTTTCTTTCTTTCTTTCTTTTAACTATCTAAGGTTTTGTTGTTTCTTTCGTTTTTGCTTCTTTTTTTTACTATCTGCAGGTGTTTAATGTTCTTTCTTTCTTTCTTTCTTTCGTTCTTTCTTTCTTTCTACTATTCACGTATCTTTAATGTACTCAGTTTTCGTTCTTTCTTTCTTTCTTTCTTTCTTTCTTTTCTTGCTACGCTTCAGAACAACTTCCTCCCCCCAGAGCAAATTGATTATCAGTTAAAATTATAAGAGGGAAACAATAAATTGCAAAGGAAAATTATTACGAAAAATACGTGTATTTGCGGATAAACTGAGCAAATTTTGTTCTCGCCTTTCTTCTTCGAATCGAGCGAAAGAGAGAAAAAAGAAGGTAAATACATCCGAAATAAAAAAGTGATTGAGAAAAAAAAGGAAAAAACGAAAAAGAGGTTGACTGATGAATAAAGGGAAACTTTAATGAAAGCGAGGAGAATGATGCAGAAGAAAAAGAACGGAAGGATAAAAGCTTGAGAGAAAAAATAGAGAGAGAGAGAGAGAGAGAGAGAAAGTGAGAGAAGAAGAAGAAGAAGAAGAAGAAGAAGAAGAAGAAGAAGTTTGTATTAGAAGACAATAACCTATTACGAAATTGTTTCTCGAGTAAACATCAAACGAAAAAATTGCATCGACGTCATTGGTCATTTCAGAGCTTTGGAAACGAAAACGCCGGTGATGAGACAAAAGAAACAAAATACCCAATGAATTTATCTTTTCTTGGCCAATGACATTCATTTGTTTCTTGCAATATCTTTGCTCGTTTTTTTTTTTATTATTTGTTTTCAACATCATTTTTCCTTTTGAGTTTCGAAAACTGATCCTAACCCATGTTCCTTCAGGACACAAACTCTCATGACTCAAACCCGGCTTCCTTCTTCTTTAATATAAAATTGAGCATCGCCATAATTATTTCTGGGAAAGATAGCAGAGTTGTTTTCCACTGCTTTCTCCTCAATATTGAATTAAGATTTATCCTTGTCGCAGACTGGCTGCCACCCAAATCTAGAGTCCACGTTTCGCTGTTTAAGTTAACTAACGTGTGAGAAGAAATGGGTCCTTGACATTCCCCGTAAGTACTCATAAATTGAGAATCACCTACATCAATCTGTCTATATTTCTGAGATGAGGTTTTATGTACACTATTTACATTATTCGGACTATTGTCGCCATATTTCGGACATTGTCGCCATATTTATTACAACGTTTCGGCCTTTCATTATCTGTCTATATTTCTGAGATGAGGTATTATGTCCACTATTTACATTATTCGGACAGAAATATATATATATATAAACGGCTCAAACACTAAAAATTCATGGTTATAATTATTTACATTGGAATCGTAATCACGACCCAATTCATCAGGTCTACAAATTTAAAAAGAAAACAGAAAATATATCTTCCAGTTTAAAAAAAAAATCAATAAGAGTGTATATGTGTGGGAGTGAGAATGAAAGGTGAGAGGGAAATGTATGAAAGCTCTGGAGAGAGGTGTAACGGAAGAAGAAGAAGAAGAAGAGGAAGAAAAAGAAGAAGAAGAAAAAGAAGAAGATGAGGAAGAAGAAGAAGTAGAAGAAGAAGAAGAAGAAGATGAGGAAGAAGAAGAAAAAAAGGAAGAAGAAGAAAGAAGAAGAAGAAGAATAAGAAGAGGAAGAAAAGAAGAAGAAGAGAAGAAGAAGAAGAAGAAAAAGAGGAAGAAGAAGAAAGGAAGAAGAAGAAGAAGAAAAAAAAAGAAGAAGAGGGAAGAAGAATAAAAAAAAGAAAAGAAGAAGAGGAGGAGGAAAGGCCTTAATAAAATTTAGAAGAGACAAGTTTTAAAGATTAAGACCGTTAAAACAAATACACAGCACCATAGACAATGATATATATATGTAAAACATGCGTCAATCGATTTCTCTTCTGCGGTAACCAGTTGCCATCAAAGGCTATAGAACCAGGTCTGTCCTGGTAGGGGGGGTGAAGAGGAGGATCCATACCTTACACAAGAGTATTAGTAAGTGAAAACTGGATTACGACTGGAATTCGAACACAGCTCCCATTTGTTAATAGAAGTTGGTATCCATTACTCCACCGTGCCTCCTAAGAACGATGTGTTATAAAAAATGGTGTTTATTTTAGAAAGCTTTTTTTATATATATATATATATATATATATATATATATATATATATATATATAGTTAAGTTATGAAGAACTTGCTAATCCGTATGGGTAATCCCAAGGAGGATGAAATCTGAGAGCTCAATGTAAATACAGAGCTAATATTTAAAAGAAATTTTTTTTTTATTTTTATTTCTATTTTTTTTTTCGTTTCATTTCAGTTTTGGAAGTGCTATCTGATGGTTTAAAAGGGCTCTGGTGAAATAAATTATTATAATGAAACCTTAAAATTGGTCTGTTTTTTCTTTAATATATATATATATATATATATATAGAGAGAGAGAGAGAGATAGAGAGAGAGATAGATACTGACAAAGAAAAGCGATACCAAACGTTTAAAATGAATATTAAAAATGAAAAATCTTGAAGCTTTTATTTTACTTTTAATTTCAAGGTAATAGATTAAATTTAATATTTCCAATAAACAAAATACGTTGGTGTATTTCAAAACTAATTTAAATTGACAGGAAGATTTTTCTTTAAATTGCTAAGAACCTCTGATTTTAGCGTCATTTTTAGCCATCTGTCAGCATAACGTAATTTTCTTTATTAAAAATCTTTCAAAAATAAAATATGCTTTTTTGAAACTTTATTTGAAGAATGTTTGCTGATTTCAAGTTTAACTAATTCGATTTAAAACAAAAGAATTACTTTTAGTTTAAAATATCGTAGAAATCATTTTTTTAACACGAATGTAGGTGTTTATTTAAATTGATGACAGGATAACAGTTTGATTAACAGTTTATCTAAGTTTTTTTATCTCTAAAAAATTACTTGATTATAACTTCAGTGCATTTTGTTATAGAATGTTTACTTATCAGTAATCTAAAAATTATGAAAATATTCTCCATAATCTAATGTTTTAATTAATTTTAGGTACTGGCTTTAAATGTACTATAGCTCTTATTTTTCTGATATGGACATCCGTATTTATCAAAATCGGCACGTGTATACACACACACACAAGCAAAAAATATCCAGTGTCGCTGAATTGTTGAAAGCTTTTCCGTCTATGATTAGTAAACATAGTTTTTACGATTAGTAAACATATTTTTATGATAAGTAAAAAATAGATTTATGATTAGTAAACATAGTTTTTTATCATTATTAAAAATTTTTTATGATTATTAATCATAGTTTTTTACGATTAGTAAACATATTTTTATGATTAGTAAAAATAGATTTTATGATTAGTAAACATAGTTTTATCATTATTAAAAAGATTTTATGATTAGTAAACATAGTTTTACGATTAATAAACATATTTTTTATGATTAGTAAACATAGTTTTACTTAATAAAAGTATCACCTAATAAATTACAAATTAATGCAGAAATATAAAAAAGATTTAAAACTTTATAAATTTTTATAATTAAAAAAAAAATGAAAACAATTCTTGTAAAATTTCTCTATTCATCAATGATTTTTTTTAACACAATGATATTCATAATATATTTTATTTATAAAATTGATTAAAAGCTTTTCTAATTAAATAATTTTTAATTTTATTGCATTTTTATCTTTCGATTCAAATCAAATTATCAGTAGCTAGTGTTCCAGTTTTGCGAAAAACAATTGATAATTTAAATTTTCAATTGGATTTCTGCGTCGTAGAACTAAAACAAACATTCAGTGGTAAAAATTAATTTTCTAGAAATTTCGTAAAAAATTAGGTAAGTGATGGTAACAAATGTCAAAAAAAAGATTTACTATGATTATCTAAAAAAAGAAATATTTTAAAAAAGAACTAATGGCATTCATTTGTGAATAAGTCCTGAAATATTCCTTAAAATCCGACAATTATTTAATTTTTTGTAAGAATTTTCAAATCAATATGTCCCCAAAAAAAAAATCCCTCTAAAATTCCCTATACTAAATCTTTGGTCCCCCGATGACGCAATAAAAACAACACATTTTTAATCAAATTTCGAACGTTCTAAAAAGGAACAAAAAGATTATTTAATAATACAAAATTATTTTGCTCTTTTCTCTTAATAATGACATAAAGATGTTGACAATAAAGTAGGTCACAAATTTTCTATCTATATTGAAAAATTTTCCCACCAAAATATACCAATTTTAAATAAATATACAATAATCACTTTTCAGCGATAATTCTATTTATTAACATCGATTTAGCTCTTGTGAGCGAGATTCAGGAAACCGTTTAGCCAGCTCGTTTTCAGTTTTATCTTTTACTTATTATCACCATAAGTGGTAATAAATCTGAATTTTGTCTTTTCATGGCGGTCATATATAGCTTTGGGACTGGTGAAGTCGTAAATTAAGTTATTTATTAGTACCTCATATATAATTCGTCTCCATTTTGAAGGAGTAATAATGTCTTTTGGATTCGTTGTACGATAACATCGTTTAGAATTTAGAAAAATTAAATACTATCATGAAGTTTTAATAAACTTTACTTCATTCGTCTTTAAGACAATATGTTTGCAACATATTTTTGACAAAAATTTTTATTCAAATAATATTTTAATCATCATTGAAAAAAAAGAAAATATTTGTTTATGAGCAATTGTTTTAATGTTATCTTCCTTTCAGACATAGGCGATAACGACTCTTTCAGATTTCTTTTATGATTATTTGCGAATTGCCATACATTCTTTGGAAAAAAATACTGGAAGAATTTTCAGTTGCTATCTTCCATATTTGGAATTACCAAATATTCAATTTTTGTTAGTATCGTCTAAAAAAAAAATAGGCCGAATAAGTGAGCCATGACTAAATTTTTGGAAACGATTTAAACAAAAATGAATCTTAAACTTAACCTCAGAAAGTGACAGATGAATTTTTTAAGGTACATAATAAGAAAAGAGTGTTTGGAAAATTTGATACACACAGGACCAATTGAAGCCAAGAATGACAGAAGAAAACAACGCATAACATATCTAACGAGTAAATGGTTGGCAGAACAGGGTTAAGGAGAGATAACAAAAAAGACAGCATTTATCAAGAGCTGCAAAAGACAGGAAATTATGGAGAGCCATGATCGCCAACGTCCTGAAAGGACACGGCACGATGAAGAAGAAGAATGAATGAGAGTAAATGGATGGCAGAACAATTTTTAACAGAGATAATAGAAAAATTATAAGAGCTACAAAAGATAGGAAATTGTGGAAAGCCATGATCGCCAACGTCCTGAAGGGACACAAAGCATAAAAAGAAGAAGAATGAGCTTGAGTAAATGGATGGCGGAACAAAGGTTTAGGAGAGATAACAAAAAGACAAAACCTTTAAAAGCTATAAAGGAGAGGAAATTGTGGAGAGCCATGATCGCCAACGTCCGAAGGACACAACACATAGAAGAAGAAGAATGAGCTTGAGTAAATGAATGGCAGAACAATTTTAGCAGAGATAATAGCAAAATTATAAGAACTACAAAGATAGGAAATTGTGGAGAGCCATGATCGCCAACGTCCTGAAGGACACGGCATTGAAGAAGAAGCATTCTCTATAACCATAAATTTAAGAGACAAACGGAAAACATTTACGTCGATTCTAACGTCGTCTGAAGATTAAAAGCATACGGAGGATATAAATTAGCAAGATGATCTAGAATACAAAAGATGGCTTACAATTATCGTACATATATTTATGTAAATTAAATTATTTATTAGAAACTCATAACGAATTCGTTTCCTATTTGAAGTTTAGACGAAGAATTAAAATGTCTTTTGGATTCGTTATGAAGTTTTAATAAACGTTACTTTATTTGTATTCACGACAATATGTTTCTGACATATTTCTGACAAAGACTTTGTTCAAATAATATTCAGTCATCATGCAACAAAGAAAAGATTTGTTTATTCATGAGCAATTGTTTTAATGTTATCTTCCTTTTTAGACATAGTCGATAACGACTCTTCACAATTTTTCTTTTCACCATTATCTGCGAATTTCTTTGGGAAAGATAGTGGAGGACTTCTAGTTGTCTCCCCCCCGGTTTGGAATACATATTGGAAGACATCAATGAGGAAAGAAGACTCGAGAATTGAACATTTATAAGATCGCCTGTCTCGAAAGAGTTCAACTTAGACTTTCTGATTGCTATTGTTCTCGTTCTTATTAATGTTTCTCTTCGAATTCTTCCATATTCAGTAACCGCTTCAGTCTTAGTAACTGTTCCTTGCCTAGGGGGAGAGCCATAATGAAGCCACACCTTCATTGAAAAAATGCAAAAAAAATATATTTCGGATATAAATACAGGTTATAATATTCAAAAAACAAGGACGCCACCCTCAACATCTACCATAGCCTCGATCTGACTCAGGAATCTGGCGCATACGGCATTAACGGTGTCCCTAGGGAGACTCAAACCGCCTCCTAATACTATCGATTAGCTGAGTCTTAGTATTAAAAGGCAGTGTGGTTGATGTCTTTCTCAACCACGCCTATGAAGATTAATCTATCGGATTATAATGTTAGTGGGGACAGACTTTGAAGTCGTAAAATTATTTGACAACCAATTCTGACTATTCCTGAAGGTGTGACAGGGGCTGGATCTTGCTGGCGGACATAATATTTCAGCAGCCACCGTCTTCAAGCAAGGCTTCACCACGGTGTTCAGAAACTCTATATAGCCATGCAAATTGTGACCCTATTCAAACATGTGAGATGACAGGATTTTCACACTCACTGCAGAGACATCCCAAAGCTTATCTGTTTGAGGAAACAACGAGGAACATCATATAAATTGTAGGCAAGCTGTTATTCTGAGTTTTGAGCAGGTGGTCCCGATAAAAAAACGTTTCATTGAGAAAAACAGGTTTCCCCGGATCAATGGATGTTTCAATTGATCAGGAGTTTTTTGTCTTTTCCCGACGGTTTTTCAGTCTTTTTTGAAAAAGTTGATTTACACCTCTTGCATGTATAGTAACAAGTCCTTATTTCACCTAAGTTGTTGCATGAATTTGGTTGGCGGCAATCAGAACGTTTTGGTGTTCTTTCCTGCAAGTCAAGTCTTGTGGTCCTTTTTTAGATCTCAATTTCACGCTTTTTTTAGGGTTGAAGGAAATTAAAACTTCATTTTGCAGTATTTTTGATGGGAGGGAAACATATTGTCAATTTCCTTTTCCCCAAAATTCAGTTGGGTTCCCTTTCCGGGCAGTTAACAGAAACATCAAAAAATTTAACGAGTCGGTGTCCTGCCCAGTTTACAGAAATTCCAAATGAATGGAAAAAAAACAAACAAAAACAAAAAAAAAAATAGACTCTTAAATTTAGTTGAACACCTTGTATAAGCTATT